>CM065662.1:8902991-9470491 GCA_033220385.1 Triplophysa yarkandensis | reverse complement strand
TGACTTCCCTGCCTCCCCTTCGTTCGACTACAGAGAGTTCTCCTCTCACCTCATGCCAAGGTAATTTGGCCTGCCACGCTACCACCGCATGCGAAAATGGGCTCTCTTATGTGGAACAGATTGCCCGGTCTTGGTAATGAAGGCACCATATTTGGCGATAATGGACGTGGGTTTCGAGTTATCTCCAGATATTTCGTTTTATGTAATCGTAATTGCTAAACGGCACCAGGGGAGCCATGGCACCTCTGCAGAACCTTGATGGAGAAGAAGCAAGGTCACGCTGACAAATGGGAATGCCAGAAAGTGCTGAACTCCAAGTCAAGTTCACATCCTTTGTAAGAAGTGTGGGATGCTTTGATTTTTTTGGACAAGTTAGTGTCTTGACGTGCAATGCGTTGCCTTGTGTTGTTCTCAGTCACACCATTAAAGAAACAGTTTAATTTTGCTGGTCATTAGAACAAAAATGTATATATGAAAATAAATAATCATATGTTTATGGGTTTCTTAAATACTATTAAACCGTGCATGCTGTTTCTACCGTTCATCCTGCACACATGTGCATGCTGTCATGTGTCAAGTGTTCCTCAGGGCTTTATCTAGTGTCACCAGGCATCAGACAGACTAGGCCGTCATGCGTTCGCCCAAATACACCCTGATTAGGCCTCCCCCATCTCCCAAATGTGCATACTGACAGAATGAATTGGACGAGGTCACTGGATGTTACCATGACAACCAGACACGCAAGCTGGAAGGCTTCAAAGAGATCTCCTCCCATTTTGCCTTCTTTAAGAGCTTAGTTTGCAATGTGTGCGCCGGAGGTAAGATAACAAGAGCAGTTCAAAGTGTTTTTGCATTTAAAATCCCTCAGATATCATTTTTCCGTGGTACGCCGCTGTGAAGTGAATCAACTGTGTGTTTTTTCCGTGTTCGTGTTTGACTACCAGTGAAGCGTCAGATTAGAGCTGATGCCCATGTCAGTCTAATGTGATATATGGAGCATAACTGGATTGAAAGTGTCACACAAACTGACTGATACAGCGCCATTCACAACACACAACCCAACATCTGTCACTTTAACGGAAAACCACTGAACACAAACTGCGGCAATGTTTGGGAAAATAAATGTTATGCACTTGTCAGAAAAACAAAAAGGCCTCGACAATAGCCTTGTGATTGACAGAATATGCAGAGAAGGCCAAGACTCTGAGAACATATTACAAATCTAAGATTCAGATCAAGATTCAAGAAATAAAAAGATTTGAATAAATATTTTCCCCAAATTTCATTATAAGGTCAATTATAGCCTTTTTTACACTGATTGTATACACAATGTGTCAGATGTACTTGTTTCTACTAAAGCAAATCAGGATTGTGCAGGAATAACACAAATTATGCAACTATTATTAATATTTTAATTATATTTTCAGTCAATGTGTCATGCTGGTACAAAAAAAGAAGGAAACCTGACACATCGGAGATCAGAAAATACGGAAAAACTTTTTTATACGGAAAAATCACATTCCTGGAACATAGTTTTTAACGAAAGATTTTATAAGAATACATTTCAGACACAACTGTATGTGCCAGTGAAAAACTCTTTTGCATTCATCTAAAGAGAATAGAACAAAACTGCCAAAAGACGTACAGCACACATATGAAAAGCATTTGCCTAAGTAAAAATATCCAGATTTTGTCACACCACTGTTTTCCAATCCCTGATGGCTCGACTGGGTTTGATCGCTCCAACACATCTCTGAAGCCCTGGTGGATTTCAGAACGACTTTAAGCTTTAATGAGCCTGAGCTGCATTCCCTCCCATTCTGCTGGTGAACAGCACGCTCCATTATTTAAAGCTATTACTTCACGTCTGAAGCACTCGTCTAAATGAATACAGGTCTGCAAGGACGGCCGAGAGTTGGATCCAACAAAACAAGCTATTAACACAAACTCTGCAGAGCTTTGATACATTCTGCTAACAGATATCATTGGCTACCGAAATGCAAACGTTCAGATGCAGTGTACTAACAGTAGGTAGTGTGCATGGCCCAGAACCATCCGAAAAACCATCATCTGATCACTAGTTTATGATTTTAGGGTGACCTCATTAATGACCTCTTCAGGGACTGAAGAAAACTGGTGACCTCAACTATAAGATAACTTAAAATCTCTCTGTGATAGATATAACATTTCATATTATTGACAGCACTTGTAAAATAGGGCACTGGTGAAATATCCACTTTATAATATGAAATGATATGTGTGCAATATTATACATATTGCAATTATATTTATATCTCCATTTAATAACGCTATTAAACAATTGTTTGTTTATTCTGTCTATTCTCTAAATATTCATCTATTGAGCTAAATAACATCTTTTAATAGAAAAACAGGTATATCAGCAACAGCCTTATCTTCAAATGGCCAAAGCAAGCAACTTATCTCTGATCTCTTTTATTTTAACTTGTTGATTATGATATTTAAAATTATGTTAAATCTAATTCACGTAAAAAAATAGGAAATTAAAACTAGGAAATTTTTTATAAGTTTTTGAATAATATATTTTAAAAAGTGTAGTTTTGGAGGAGGAGTGTGTTTATTGTTATGTAATCTCTCTCTCTCTCTCTCTCTCTCTCTCTCTCTCTCTCTCTCTCTCTCACTCTCTCTCTCTCTCTCTCTCTCTCTCTCCCTCTCTCCCTCTCTCTCTCACTCTCTCTCTCTCACTTCTCACTCTCTCTCTCTCTCTCTCTCTCTCTCTCTCTCTCTCTCTCTCTCTCTCTCTCTCTCTCTCTCTCTCTCTCTCTCTCTCTCTCTCTCTCTCTCTCTCTCTCAATTGTTATGTATTGTTTGGCCATCCTTGAACTCCTGGCCCTTTTTTTACTTCTGTTTTTATCAGATTTGTGTTTCTGTAATAAAAATGTAAGAGATACAATAAACTCAAAACAACTCACTCATTTATTTCATTCTGGTTTAACTTCGTTTCACAACACTGTACAAGTGATTTCATGATCATTTTTATTCAGAACAAGACCAGCTAGTTACCTTACAAAAGTCCAAATGTGTCCTTCAAGATACACTGTACATTTCCTTACCTGTTTCTAAGACTGCAGGAATATTGTGTAGATGTTTGGTGAATGAGAAGTGGGGCCTTCTTTTTTGTGTTGTTATGGAAATAGTGCCATCTTGAGGACTTCCTTATGCATAACAAGAAAACACTTTCTAACCTCAAAGATGCTTTGTAACACAAACTAAAATGAATTAAGAGAGTTTAGAGTTAATTGGGTTGCAACATTTTGTCAGGGACATGGACTCATGGTATTTGTAGTTCTATTGAATGAGACCAAGTGTACACTTATAATTGATACTCAGGAAACATGTCTAATAGTTTTTTATTAATGACAGTTTAACAATTAATATTGTTATTGCATCTAATAATAAAAATATTTTTTTATTTTTTATATTTTTTTTCTTAAACATTGATTTCATTAAACATTTTTAGTCCTTCTTGTGACTGTGATGCTGAAAAAAAAAATTTAGAGATTTTCTGGCACAAGATTTGGTTTTAAATAGGGACAAATATAATCATTCTATCTCTACAATTGTTGTCTGTACTTAAACAAATTATACAGAACTTGTTTTGGAAATCTTTAGAATTCTTGATATTTTATCCATCAGGTGGCTGCTCGACAATATAAAAAGATCAATATAAATATAATATCATTTAAATAATAATAATACTCAATGATGTGTTGGGAAATGTAAAGATTTTATCTATGTGCAATGCAATTTTAGTCATATGACATAATCATACTAATCAATAGTCATACAAATCAATAATATAATTATTTTACAAAAAAATATTATTTCAGTCTTCATTAAGCATCAAAAAATGTTGATATTGACAAAGATTGGAATAAAAAGAAATGCACAAAGAAATGAAAAGTGCACTGTTCACTAAGCAACACTAGATGGAAGTAAATACAACAAAAAAAAACATCAAGACTCCCTAAAAAATGTATTAACATCATATTATACAATATATCAATTAAATCCAAGTAAATAACAAAAACATTGATGAAACACTATTTAGCCCATTTAATCAATCTCAATATGTGAATATATGTTTAAAATGATTCAAACAATTGCCTAAGACCAAACTCTTTTCTTAAGACACTTATCATTCTTATACCTCACTCCCCCTTCTAAAAGAAACACATGAAAAATGTGTCTATTCTGCACAGTCCCAGGGTCTGCTGATGCATTGTGTAATGAGAAGGAAATGACAGTGATTCATTTGAAGGGGTCAGTATTGGGTTGAACTTTGAATGCCCATTTTTCCAACCGGTTTCCCAAGTGAATAACGAAGCTTCTTAGCTCCTTCCTATAATAACACACACTCACCAACACACACACACACACACACACACATGACCACACACCCCTCACCACAGCCCCCACCACATCCTGCATCCTGCTAAAGACCGCCCGCTCTTGTCAGGAAGTAGCTCACTAATAAGCATTAAAAAGTCTTAGGGATGAGGCCGGCTATTGCATTTCCAATGGATCATCACAATGGATTTTTGTCTTCGGGTCTGATATTGATGCTGCACGATGCTGTAATTCTGTTGCATCAGTGCTTTGACTGATTTTGAAAGCAAGGACTTATTACTCAATTCCTTGTATAGGTGTGGGTGGAAGGAAATTGGAAATGATGACCGACACAAAATGCCAGGTTTTTTGGTTACAGGAGATTTGAAAGGTCCTATAGCCACAATAATAGGGCCATTATGCCATGTGAAGCAGTGAACCGGTACAGGCAGGAGAGAGCCGGAGGAGGCACGATTGAGTGAGCGAGCATGTATATGAGTGTGTAAATGAGTGAGAGAGAGGGTTCTGGCTGCACGCTGTGGGCCAGAGCTGCACATCCTGTGCTCTGTTCCGCTCACATTTCCCATGACCTGAGAGGATGTTGAGCAATCCACAGGCTCTACAGAGGTACAGTATAAATACCCACATGTTAACGTCCCATCCGATCAAAAACACACGACAAACATGTGCAGGCAGAAGAACGCATGGACACATGCATGTCTGTTAGCACCGACACGTTCACAATGTCAATAAAAAGGAAAATCATTTAGACATTCCCTGGAACACACACCTTCCAGGACTATTTTCCATGAGCAACCTGGCTGTGTTCCCAGCCGAAGGCATCCAAACACACACATACCCAACAAAGAACACACACACACACACACACACACACACACACACGCGCGGATCTACATTTTTCAGCAAGTGCGTAATTGACATGAAATCTCAAGATGTGTCCTGCAGAGTAACGTCCATTATGTCACCTGAAACTATTTAAAACCCATTTGTGATAGCTTGAGAATGGAGTTAGCTGAATTGAAAGGTGATACCGTGATACAAATGATGAAATGTAAAAGAGACTGAATACTCAAATAAAGCTGAAGTATACACTTATTTTATAAAGTAACATTCAGGAAGTCTATTTTGAAGGATTTAAAAGATTGAAGTAAAGGTATAGTTCGTCTAAATTATTGATTCACTTCATGTGATTCTAATCCTTTTAATGACTTTCTTCCACAGAACACAAAAAATATATTTTGAAGAATCTTGGTACCTTGCAAACAACCACTTGCAGTGGTTGTGAATGGTGAATGGGTGCCTATGCATGTGGGTTAGCACATTTTTCTAGATATCTTCCTTTCTGATCTATGAAAGAAAAAATGCGTTTGTAATGACAAGATGGTGAGTAAATGATCACACAATTTACCTTTTTGGGTAAATTATGACCTATTATGAGAAATGTCTGAGTGTATCTGTGTATGTTTTGTGTCAACACATTGGACGTTAATGATGCCCGATGTTTGTTTACTAACATTCTTCAAGATTTATGCTTTTGTTATGCAAAAGAAATCATGGCACAAACACACAGGTATTGACTGTGCCAACTCAATCACATAAGTCTACAAAAAAATAAAGAGGCATAAAGACACAAATCTTCAAAATTCCACTTAAATTCTTATGCTAATAATAAAACTGTATAGAAGATGCAAATAAAAATATATAAAATCACAGATAATTAAATCAAAGTTGAAATATATCATACAAAATCTTGTCGCTTGCAAATAAAATTCTGAAATAAACAATTATGGGTCTTTTATTTGTCCAAAGCAAATCTCCCCTCTTATCTCTTCTAAACGCCAAAATGCAAAATTTCTGCTATCTGCATTCCATAATCGCTCTGATTTCTTTTGAAACCTCTCGTGATTGCAGATCAGATTACCTGCAACCCTTTAAAGGGATGTTTATGTCACACGGAATAAACACAAGCCTGTCTACAAGCCACATTGTGCACATTACACAATCTTGGGTTTGTGTGTGTGTGGAAATTTCTCCGGCAGGCCAAGGGCTGCCTTTGGGTTGACCACAAATAGCTTGCCGATTGTTTCAAAGTGAGAGACTTCACGCTTCTGGCACAATCCCGCACTGAAAAGGAAATTCAAATCATTGACCTCATCCGCCAACTATTCCCTAAATGCTCTATACATTCACGCAAAGTATGTAACAATGTTGTTTTGCCTTTCAGAACGCCAAGCTGAATGCACTAGCCATGTGTGACTGCAGAGTAGAACACATTTAAACTCGATCAAAGTTGAATCTACGGACGCACGGACACACAAACATGGAACTTGAAAAAAAGGACACAAAAATATGACGGCGACACAGAAATGTGACATGTTTAAACAGTCGGGCTTTGTGTGGCTTAAACTCATAGGACACAAACCCCGGCAGAGTCTTAGGCAATCCTGACTTAATGGGCCATGACAAAGATTGCTTTGTAAGCAGGAAGGACACTCACGTATTGTGTGTTACAGCACAGGGTGCGTGCTGTCTGCGGTGGGGTCTAAAAATCAGGTGGTATTCAGGTTACAAAGGACAGGACAGATTACAGCATCACCCCCCACCCAAAACTCCCTGTTATTAGATACTGCCCCACCCGTTTCCTAGATCACCCCCCGCCCGCAATTCCCCAAACCACACTGTGGACAATAGCTATAAATGAAACCCACCCTGCCTGATGAGAGAAAATAAACCGTGTTTTAGTCCAGAACAAACAGCAGCCTAAAGATAGACCTTGCAAGGGAACGTCCTGTGAAGAACACACCGTGCGTTAATTGAGATAATGAAGGGTACACCACGTCTTAACGTGGGAGGACATACCGACGTTAAAAAAACCTTGAATATGAAACCAGTTCCCCTATTTCGGTGATGATCCATGGATATGAAAAGCATGGAGAACGTTCTTATCTCCCAGATGGGTCTGTGATACAGCAGACATTAGCAAATGACTCTCTTTTCTAATGACAGGTCACATGCTGAGTTGTTGCAACACTGTCATCATATTGTCATTGCGATTGCACGATTCGCTCAATCACGCCTGAAATGTCTTTTTAACCCAATAAAAGAATTTTAAAAACCGCTGGGGATTGCAGCAGTCACATGTTGCTTTTGCAACACGACTGTAATTTATTCAGGTCAGCTACCTTTGTCTGCACTTACTGCGGGATGTTTACAAAGTTTCGACGGGTGATAAATGGATTGGGTAAGGCTTCTTCGTGATCTGGGAACTAGGAAGTCCAACACGTCCGCGGGGTCAAAGTTCACCGTACTGCACACAGTCGGCCTTCAGTGAGAGTGTAGACCGCTCAGCTTCCCAGTATGGGAAACACAAAGCTTCTTTATTAATAGCCCGGAGCGGAATGTGTAAACACTGACCCCCTTCGCGCACACACACACACACATGTACCAAAATGTCGTGCTCAGAATCACCTGGCGGACAGAGTTCAACATACGACAGCATGCATCTGCATATTCCCATTCTGGAGCTCTTAGCATAGCGTAGAATTACATAGGTCACGTCAGCTCAGGAAATTCAATCCGTTAAATGGACAGACATCCATAAAGATCCATTATCCTCAATGGGCCATGCAGTCAATGAGATATCAATGCATGCCTCCATTTACTGGAGGTTCCTCAAGGTCAACGGGAGGAAAAGAATCCTTCCTGGAAGCGGATCATTGACAAATTAGCCTTGGGGAAAACGGATTAAGTGATGGAGCCAGAACGATTTGAAATATGTTCTGAAACCGGTTATGAACTCGCACACGAGAATTGGAGAAAAGTGCAGGTTTATTAGACATTTTGTCTATCGAGACCTGGCACTTTCTCGGAGGAACTTAATCTCTCCAGAAGGAGATGGGATAACATGGGAAGACATATTTAGAATCAGATTGTACACGCAAATAGCCTGGTCTCTATTTAAAAACGTTTGTTGATTTCATGCTACATTCTCATTTCTGTTGAAGCATTTGGTGGACACTTTTATTCAAGGGGAATTATAAGAATGTAGAATAAAGTACGGGAGACATCAAGGGAGGTGCCAGGGCCGGGCTAAGGGGGCTGAAGCCCCAAATGGTTTATTATTACTAGG
Organism: Triplophysa yarkandensis; assembly: GCA_033220385.1. Classification (NCBI taxonomy): domain Eukaryota; kingdom Metazoa; phylum Chordata; class Actinopteri; order Cypriniformes; family Nemacheilidae; genus Triplophysa; species Triplophysa yarkandensis. The sequence goes on along the minus strand of CM065662.1, from coordinate 9,461,973 downwards.
CCATTTACATTCTTTTACAATTCTTTTTGGTGAAAACAAACACAAAAATAAAAAAGTGTACATTTTAAAGCTGCAACATCAAAAAAGCATGCAGTTTATTTTAAGTAAATTTAAGTACAATTTATATAATGTAAATCTGAGTAACTCAAATATTTCTGTTAGAATTCACCAAAAATATTAAATGTGTTTATAATATATATATATATATATATATATATATATATATATATATATATTGTTAGTAAAACACAAATTTTCTTTAATTAAATAAGCTTAAATAATATAATTTTTTTTAAAGAAATCAACAATTGGACAGTTTTGATAATATTTGATTTGATAAAGTTAATATAGTTTTTTATTTTTGGGATGTTTACCCAGCCACTGGATTTTGTTTCACATAAAAGCAAAATAGCCAATAGTTAGCGATGAGGACAGAAAGAGGACAGAATAAATTTCAATGAATCATTCAATTTATGCTTTGTGTATAAATAGTTAAGAAACATCACCAATTTATGTTCAATATTAATAGTCATTACATGAATTAATAACATTTAGTAAACAAAATAAAACATATCCTTTAAAATTAAGTTAATGCGAATTAATATAACCACTAAACTATCGTTATTGGCAGATATTCTTTTTATACCAGTGAAGATATATTGTATCGTCTTTGGCTCAAGCATCATAAATATAAAGATACAATGTTTTTGTAAATACATCTACCATAATAAATTAATAAATAATCAAAATACTTTGCAAAAACTGTAATTTATGGCGTGCAATGGTTTGCATGTTGTGATTGGAAAAAGTGACACTCAACACACGAACCAAAGCGTTTATGTGCCAAAATGTACTTTGTCTAGTTTTTAAAGTACATACAGAAACAGATCTTGACTTAACACAAAGAACAGTCTAGACAACAAAGTCACATCTTAGGAAACCACCAAAATCCGATTTTACAAATAAAATGAAACAAGTCTTATCAACAGATTCTACATCAACAGACATGTTTCCCTCCACGGAACCAACGCTTTACGAGATAAACAGATTTAATCTTTTGTCTCTGTATCTCTTTAAAGGTCTTTGCTATGTCAGTTTCACTTTGAGTCACATGCACTTTGCATGTGCCTTGTGACAGAACAGGCTCTATGGGTGGTGTGTGTACCGAGAGTCTATTTGAATGTAACGTTGTGTCTGCAAACACAGCAGTGCTACATTCTACATGAATGTGACACATTGAAATATTCAGAGTTCAACAAATTTACTTCATGTAGTGACTTGAAGTATGAAGGGATGACTCATTCATTTAGGCTATACTGCACAAATGAATAGCTGCCATCTTCAGGAAGGAAAACACAATGTTAGAAACAAAACAACGCAATGAATCAAAGTACGAGACACGAAGCGCCAGTGTGATCGCTCATTTCAAGTAAAGCCAGAGCCAAGAAAATCTGCAGACTTGCAGTTATAAAGAGTCATTTGGAGGCGTACAGGAAATAAAAGTCAATGGAATAGCCGCGAATGGACTAGGGTCGACTAGGGTCATTAAAAGCCAAAGAGGAACCCAAAGCTATGATTATTCATACACTATTATGACACTGCGATTCAAGGAATGACTAATGCTTTCTGACACGCTCAGACCACGGCCTACAAAAAACTCCTTTGCAAATTTTTCCAGTGAATGTGACCGCAAAATAAAGCCAGCCAGATTAAGACATGTCATTCTTAAAAGGGGAATACCAATAATTGCGAGGATGGGTTCTCTTTCAAGAAGCTTGCTCAGGCTTTGTTCACAAGAAATAGGGAAACCCTAAATATTTCTACATACTTCTTCTTTCTGTCAACCATTTGAGAAACTGAAAGGCCCGTGAAAAACAGAACGAGACTTCCATCAAATTTAGCCCGAGGTGAACTTCATGTGTACTTTGTGCTGTAGGAATGACTGTCTAAATTACCTCCTGGTATTGCTTCACTTTGCAAAGCAAGCAAACAATGTCAGTAAAAGCAATAAATTGACAGTAATCAAAATATGTTGTCATATTTTGATTACTGTCATATTTAAAACTATATAAATATTTGTTGCCTCTTGTACCTTATTACTTTAATTAAAAAAAAAACATTTTTGAATATGGTATATTTCATTTTCAGCCGGGCCTCTCGTACCTTGTTGCTTAATTATATGAATTATATATTGACACAGATATAAATAATAATATTAATAAGGCATATGCTTAAAAATATAAAGATAAATAAGTTACAGTAATCTATAATAACAATCATCTTTAAAGCAAATATCTACACACCTATGAAAGGAAAAAATATAATTTGTTTTCTCTGCACACATATACTAAAATCATTCAAAAATATATTTAAATATAAAATAATTATTACAAGATATATAGAACTATATCTTAAAATAATTACAAAGAAATGAATTTGAATAAATTAAAATGTATATTATTATAAAAGCCTGTTTTATTTTTATAAGGAAAATATAAAAACAACTGTAAAATAATTACATTTAACATATAATAGTCCAACATTTAATGAGGTTTATACTTTAAATACTCCTCAGCATTAAAGCATGGTGCTTGGTTTTACCCCTGAGACACCATGAACCGATAAATGTAAAGAATGAATGTACTGCAAATTGGTTTGGATAAGCGTTCCCCGTAGTGACTAATAAATGAAACAATAAATACAAATGCAATTGAAAAAACATGATCTCAAAACAACTCGCCCTCGAAACATCTCGTAAAAATTGCGTCTTGTTTAAAGGGTTGCAAGGCTGGAAACTTCAAACTCCTACTGAGACTTCTTACGGTGCCTTCGGACCTCCAAAACCACAGATCTAGGATCAGGCTTTCAAATCCCAAACATGGCTACAACTCTCAAGGGCCTCACACCCACTCTGACTTCAGAGAAGGGTGTCAACATCACTTTCACCTGACTCACATCCTGCAACTCCCGTGCAATCGTTTAAAAAGCGCCTTCTCCATATGAAAGCTCCCTGTTGTTGGCTTTACCACATGACTGACCCTCCTCCACTTATCAGAGTTGGCTGGTTTCATGTGAACGTGTGGAGAGGTGAGCCTTAACGCTGTTGGTCATCGTTGCACGGTGATTGCAGATCATTACGGCATGGGTAAAGACAGGCCCGCTTTTATTGCAGTGAGAGACAGCGCGATTGCCTTGAATTGCATATGATCACATATCGTACAGTGATATCTGCCTGTTGTGTCATCAGACGGATTTAATATACGCACGCTTTCCCACCCAAAGCACTTTTAGGTCTTTTTAGTTTGACATACTGTACGCCAAGTGATTTGCAAAGCAGTTTTGGAATGTGGAAAGTTTGGCATGTGGGTTGCATCTCCAACCCAGCTCGCTCTTTTATCGATAGCACAAATCCTGGCTGATATGTAATGACTTGATTAATCTTTTCTTTGTTCTCCCTCTCAGCCCGAAGGTTTCCTTCTTTCCAATCTCTTTGATTATTTTCCGTGCTCATTGGTGCACCCCATAGCCCTGCCGTCTACACTAAAGACATTAAACCCCCCAGCACAACCTTCTGAAATTGAACGAACAGCACCAGATTGTCGATTGTGCAACCCTTGCCCCTCCCCTCCGCGGGCTGGAGACACTGTATGTACACAGCATTACCTCACCTCCGCTAGCCAAACGTCTCGCGTGTCTTGAAAAGCTTGACTTACAGGCATGAACTGAAAGAGAGAGAGGGAGGGAGAGAGGCAGATCACACCTGAGAGGGAGAAGGGTAGGGTTACGCAATGGCCCTGGGATTGCTCAACCCTCTCCCTCTCACTAACTACATGAACTGTGTCGACACATCGGCTGGGAAAAACAAAGCATGGGAGAGAGGTGACTATGGTGACACAAACCTGTGATGAAATATTCAGGTGACGGAGCATTGTTCAAACAGCAGAAATAAAGTTCGTATTATTTTAGCACACGGGAAATTTGAAAGAATGTACCGGCTTCTCTCTTTTATGCACTTCTGATCAATGGGAAGCAGAGCTTTCGGGCTTCAAAAGATTGCACATTGTGTAGTACAAGAGTGTTCACTTTAAAGGGGTATTTCATTTAAAAATAAAAATCTTGTCATCATTGAGTCACATTTGAGCTATACATTTCTTTGTTGTGATGAAAGTAGAGAAAGATATTTGGAAGAATGCCCCAATACTGGAAAAATATTTCATGTGGCTTAGTAAGTCACAAAAATAAACAGTTATATTAACTTAATACATAATTACATTTTTCTTTATAGATTTTGTTCACTGGAAAATATTAAAATGATTAAAAATCCAACAGATCATATCTCATAAATAAAATTTAGAAATATATTAGAGAAGTTTATGCAATGAAAAAAAGTGTTTGATTTACAGATGTGTAATTTTTAGATAAACCAATATTATTGGTGAATTCTAATAGAAATATTTGAGTTATTGAGATTTACTTAATTTTTTACTTAAATTACACAGATTTTTTGGGGTTGATTTTTTCAAGCAAATGCATAACACATGAACCAAACAGTTCCATAACCAAATAACTACCATAATTTACTATAATTTTATAATAAAAAAAAGACTTTTATTTTTTTGTAAAACACAAAATTAGATATTTTGAAGAATGTCGGACAACTTTAGCTCAGTGGTTAAAACATGACAATACCAATGCCAGTGTCAAGGGTTCGATTGTACATACTCAGAAACAAAATGTAAATGTTTAATGAAATGTAATTGACTTTGGATAAAGCGTCATGCCAAATGCATAAATCTAAATGTGAATGTACAACAAAAAGTTCTAGGTTAATTTTCACAACCATTTTTATGACAGTCTATGGGGTCCAAATTGTTTGATTATAAGCATTCTTCCAAATATCTTATTTTATTTCTGGCAAACCATCACTTTAAACAGTAAATTTGTTTTTAAATTTGTAATTGTAGAGGCACTGTACCTTTAAAGATTCATCATGCATTACACATATTTTTTTAACTTAATGAGTTATTTTGTAACTGGTTATGTCTTGGTGCTAAAGCTGTTGAGTCAGCTGCCGGTCAGCCTTAGGTAAATGTTCACCGGGTCAAAAGTTGAGCGAGACTTGCGCCGGGTTTGTTATGGACATGTCAGACCTTCCCATCCAGCACGGCCTGTGTGTGTTGACAGGTCATTGTGAAACCACCATGGCTCAAATGAGGAAATTACTAGGAACTCAACATCCTGGAAAATGGATTCCACACATCGATTGCAGGATATGCGTGGTATTTCCGTGAAGATTTCACTAATTATTTTGCAGTGTAATATCATTGGGCGTAGATATAAAAATTTTCGGCATCTGTCTTTGCCCGCCACGGGCAAATAAATGCAAATCTATGTTGTTTTGATAGCCTCTGTCACTATCGTTTTAATCTCGCCACCGCGATGATATTTGGATTGCATCATATAAGTAGCGATCTCTTCTCCCAGCTGGAACGCCTCACTGGAAAAAGTATGTCTTTGAGAGCACGAACCCATTCAGATGTCAAAGGCATGCAATTTTGATGAGCTGCGATGGGAAAAGCAGCACCGTTCAGTTGGTGACAGTAAGCTCAAGAAAGTCCGAGACAGAGCTGAGGAAAGACTAAAGATTAGAAATAGAGATATGGAGCATGGCAAGAGAAAGTTAAGCCTTCGGTATTAAAAATATCACTGTGAAGCATTACAGAGAGTTTCATCAGAGACAGATACATTGTACCCGGCTGTCATAACCCTAAGCTAACAAGCTGTCTTTGGACACTGGAGAAACAATGATAAAAGTCTTCTGTAATGCTATAATAGGGTTTAGAGGTGATGCAAAATAGCATAAATCACATTTTCATTATAGCTAAACTGGCACAGCCTTGTTTATAGTAAACAACTCATTTACGAGTCCATGGAGTCTGTTTCCACTGGGTCTTCTTCAGAAGCGCATCTAGCATTAAAAATAGATCAACATAAAAAACGAATTAATTGCAACATTTGGGACAGATTTCGAAATCTAGCCTTTGACCTCCGACCTGCCCTATAGAATGAACAACAACTAAACTGGCCGGCAAACCAGTTTGAATTGAGCGGGCATGGCATGTTGGTATCATGAATGTGGCATGCTTCTGATAATATGTACTACACGAAGTTGTTTACTGTTGGTTTGGGATGTGCTGTGTGTCATCAACCTCACATCCAGATATAAGGACAAGCAACATCCTTCCTCTTCTTCCTCCCGATTGGCCGACAGGATCGCGCTGAAATGACATGACAGGAAGAGATTCCACAGATTACAAGCAAACAACATGAGCAGAACACTACTGATTATGAACACATCCTGTCAGATAGGAAGAGATTGACACACAAACATTTACATGCAAGTTGAAAGGTAAGCACATTTACGCACATGGGTAAGGAAAAGTTTAAGCGTATATGTACAACGTGCCAGCAAAAACACAATTGTATAACCTGTATTTTTGCTTCACTTTCGATTTTACAACACATTGTGTAACCCATGTGCAACTCAAACATGGTGGTTTGAATTTTTAGTACTGTCACATATATATATATATATATATATATACATATATATATATATATATATATATATATATATATACACAAATATTTATGTTGGGATCGATTAATTGCGACATTGATTCCAAAATAAATGTTTCGGTGTGTATCTGTATGTATACATTCACATACATACATGTACGTATATTAATACACAAGTTTCATAAAGGTAGACATTAAAATTGAATTTTTTGTTCTATTATTAACATATACAATGAATCGTGTACAAAATCAATTTACATCGATGTAAATATATTTATAGATAAATACATTTAAAATATATAAAAAAATTTATTTTTATTTGTACGTGCTTTTAAGATACACATATAAATATACCCATCACACACACATACATCATATAAACAAAATCAATTCTTTTATTTATTTATATAATCTCGATCAATCATTTGACAGCACTTTAATTTAAATTCTAATTGAACAAATTGTAATTTTTAACTATTCCAAAACCTGCCATTTTTACAATTCTGGTTAAAGGATTTAAGGAATATGCAAATAAAGTCAATAAAATATCATTTTCAATATTAATTTTTGTAAGAGTAAAGGCTAACATTTAAGGATTAGCACTGGTGTAATAGCTTTAGTAAATAAGATAGAAAAATACAAAGCAGAGTGCAAATATGAGCCAAAGGCCTAGAGGACTCTGTGGCTCCACGCTTCCTGATTCCAACTAAATCCTGTGGAAGTGCAGCACTAAAGGAAATCCTTGTACTCTAGGATGGGCCTGTCCGAACTGGAAAGCCTGATAATTGTATCCTGAGTCCTGACTCTGTGTCCCTGCCCTGTCTCCTGGGTGCCCATTGACAAGATCTGGTCCCTTCCCATACATTCCTCTGCATGACACAATGGGTGGTCGTATACATCCAGTATCATGATCATATACATGTAATGATTATGATGAAAAATGCAAGCTCAACAGGGAATTTCCAAATGAGTATAATCTGCCTGAGTAACCGATACTTATTAAACATCATTTTCAATTTAACAATACACAAGAAAGTGTTTTGCAATATTGCAGATCCAAAATATGCTCAGATCAGAACATAAATAACCAGAAAAAATCCCTGTCAAGAGCGTGTGTCGGTGTCAGATGCTTAAAAACACACATAGCGGAAGAGGTGGTTTCCCTACATTCTCAAAACTCAAACCACCCACAAAAAATCAAAAACACGGCAAAGCTGCAAAGCCTGTTCCATGTTCACACTTCTCTAATTTCCCAGAATTACCGGTTATCATGCTTGATGATGGTAAGGAGAATTGTTTGGTTTGCAGAAGCCACAAATGAAATGAAATATGTTTCCACTGCAAAACAGTAATCTTTTCCTGTCTTTGAAACAATTCAAATGTACTATTTGGAGTTTTATGCCATATGAGGTTTGAAGGGCCATAACATGCAAAAAAATGCTATTCTGACATTTTTTCCAAACATATATACATATCTTTGGCTGAACACAAAAGGAGATATTTGAATATATCTGTGGCACTATTGCCTACCATTGTAGATTATTTTAAAACATATTATTCTGTTAAACGCAAAAGAAGATATTTTAAAGAATGGAAGATGTGATACTCCTTTAAATTTTATTTGTTTAAGTTTTTCCAAATATCTTTCTTTTTGTTCTACAGACACATAAATGTTAACAAGTTTGGGATCACATGAGGATGAGTAATTCATGACAGAATATGGATTTTTAAGTGAACTATCCATTTACCTAAACTATCATTAGCTTGTCGAATTTATATTCACTATATAGGCAATTTGCACTTTGCCACCTTCAGAGGGATTTAAAAAATGTTAAATTAGTGGGCAGTTAAAGGGCAGTTGTTGACAGTAACCTTTCAACCACACCTTTCCTATGTCTCTCTCCCACCAAATGTCGGTCATGAAGGACCATCCCATGAGCTTGTGTGTTTTAACAGAAAGGAATTCACACCAAAGTTCAGTCAGACACTGGGCGCTGTTATCAACCCTCCAGCAGCTTGAACTAAATACCATTTAGTGGAAAATGAGTTAATGTTTAAGGCCTTCAGAATAATTAACGTTTAAATTCATTCGGAGACCCGATTGCACTTTCTTTCAGCAAAAGAAAGAGTTATAGAAGTCAGACTAAGTGAAACCGTCAAGGGAAAAGTGCTGTTAATGAGGATGGGATTGCGGGAGAAACCCTCCCATGCTTCTCATCCCAGTGGGTTTAAACCGGACTGTATCCTTGACAACAGTGGCTGCTTTGCAAGCCTTCAGTTTAGGGGAGTAAATGGGTTTCTATATCACTTTAATGCCATCCGTTTTATTTTCTCTCTTTTTCTGCCTCCTCCTCTCTCCAGACTTTAATGTCAGGCAATGTTTGACTCATTTACTTTGGCCTCTGGTTTCATCACATATCTAATGAAAGGCATGTGATTCAGAGAGAAACAGAGCTGACTCAAAAAAAGCCTCTTACGTGTTTAGGAGTGGGATGGAATTTGTAATGCGTCGCACTCAATATAGCCTTACAGCGACAGCGTCTGAAAGCAACAGAATAGGATAAACAACACCAGTGTTATTGCATTGTAGGGTTGAAATGATGTTAGAAGCTCAGTTAAAGAACTAATAATCTTGATTGCACATAAAGTTGGCCATGTTGCACCGGGATGACAATGAAAAGACATTGATCTTACTTTTACAAGGACTTCAACTTCATAAACACATTCATGAGATGCTTGTTATGTATTGAAACAAAAAAGTAATAAGAAAAGTATTGGATTATTTTAATCGCCTTGATGTAATAGACTGGCTGACGCTTCCGAGAGCAATAATGTACTCTTGCGCTGAAAGGAGCAAAGCCCATTTATTTACGCACATGTGCATTTCTTTAAAATGGAGCAGAGAATATATCGAGGTCAGGAAAAACTGAAATGAAATGTTTTTGTAGTTTAGTGGTTAGACACGTATATATGAGCTGGTCTGAGCCAGGTCATGTCCAAATCCCACACCCCATCTCCTACCTCCCCTGCTACTGTCTACCTCTTCAGTCTTATGTATATATAAATTCAAATGGTTATAAGTATAATAAAATGTCTGAAAATAATAATTACCTATTTAAATTCATTTGCATGTATTTCTTAATCCAATGAATTATTCCAATTGTTATATCTAAAAATAATTTATCCTGCATTTACTTACATTGACTTGTGTCTATACATTGGTGTTAAACAGGTACCGCAGCTTTTACTTAAGAAAAGTTTAAAAAACAAGAGTGCTAGTAAAAAATGAAGGAATTTTCATTTCAGGGAAAACTACTTATGCAATATCTTTCACAAGCTTAAAACTCAAACAGCAAAATGCAAAACAGCCTTTGAGAATCAGCTCTCAAACTGCCGACTTATAAAAAGAATTTCAGGAATTCAAATGCATTTAAATTTCTTCAATTTTTAGACTCAGTTCACGTTTTGCTACGAACAGGCCCTGAAATTAACATGAAAATGCCTCTGGCTGGATGTGTTTGTTACTTTAAGATGAATTTTGACAACCAATCTACCAATCGTTTTATATATGCCATATCCTCTGCATGTATAAGAAGGGGTTAAATTTTCCATACGGTGAACCCTGTATATTCAAAAAACTTTGAAAAAGTTTTCATGCAAAAACAAAAATAGGTCACACCACAGAAAATGCATGATACTATTTAAATGACTCAGCAAGCACGGATATGACTTTCCACTGTTTTCGCCCCCTGTCCTGTCTGATACGCTAAATAGAGTTCAAAACTCCTGTGTGTTCTCTGGTGAGACTTTAGGTTATTTCAGACACGTTGCTGTGAAATTCAAGTTTAGACACAACGTTGCGTTGAGAAAGTTTGAGAAAAATGCTTAGGTAAGCGCTGTTTCGTCTGCTGGAAGATTAGGTAACCGTCCAGCAAAAATTTCCTCTAAACAGAGACTTTCTATACAGCAAAATGAGAAGTTGATCAATTAGGTAATACTGTGTCACATTTCTTACGCGACACAAGCAAGTTAAGGAAAATTTCCAACGTCTAACTCTTAGCAAATATACCATGCAACTTATGCTGGACAAACATTTTGCTTCTGTGCATTACACTTTTCAACTGTTATACGTGCCATAAAGGATTAAGATCTGCTGGCCTTTACCGTGCCATTGGTGCCCTGACACATGCAAATAACATCTGCAAAATGCAACGAACTGATTAACTAAATGCCATCGCCTATGAGCAAACAAAAAGAGATAACACACTAGCCTTGCATTTTTATTCCTCACAACTACCCACCACATGTTAAACATCAGTCTCAACCCACCCACAAGATTATCGTGCAAAGGACACCAGCTGTGTTTACTGAAAAGACATCAACGGCACACGCAAAGAAACTGACTGTATAGAAACTTTCTGTACAACCTTACATTAAAGTCAAGAGACACAACCAACCCTTCTGATATACATCAACTTACAACACAGCTTTGAAGCTACCTGTGATATTCAAAGCAATAGGCAAACCTCTAAACCACATCATCTCATAGATCTCCACAAAGTTCCAGTCATGTTATATATATAACAATGCTCACATGCACATCTACAATAAGTCTGTGTATTTATGTGACTTGCAGGCTTTGCAACTATGTTTAGATCTGACACTTATGTGTCTGATCTATCACTGGGTCAGCCCAGCTTGGATTACAAGTCATGACTGTATGGTCAACAGCAAGTGCTTGGAGAAAGACAGGGATGTCAGTATGGACTAAGTGAAGATAATCTACCAAAGAGACAGGCAAACAGACTTAGTTAGAAACAGAGAACCTGGAGGCATATCTGTACACTAAATGAACAAAAATGAAAAAGAGTTAAAACTGACGTAAGGTCAAATGGCATAACTGAACCACGACCAACAAACTAAACCTTTGTGCAACATATATAAATATGTCAGCATGCTTTGACAATGTAAAGCATCTGTTTTAACCATGCCAATAAAGCTATTTGAATCTTGAGAGATGGGGGTGGGGTACACAAGAGACACGTAAAGCTCAGACCCAGACGGAAGTATTCAATTCATTCAGATCTCCGAACAGCTGTTGGCAAAATGGCTTAGTGATTAAGAGACCAAAGGCTTAAAAGGACAAAATCTTCCAGCGCTTCAGAATCAGCTGCCAGAGCCGGTGCTTACAGTCAACAGACTGAAAGGAACAAGCGGTGTAAACATTAATGATGTCATTATTAATTAACCTGTAGAGCGTTTTTATTTGTCAATGTCATTATTATGTTCCATAAGGTTTTCAGCTGAAGTAAACTGTAAACGTACATTAAAGGGATAGTTTACCCCCAAATATTTTTTTTATGAATATTTACTCTCTAGTTGTTCCAAATCTAATCAAATTTCTTTGTTTAGTTGAACTCAGGGGATATTTGGATGAATGCTTGTACCAAAACAGATTCTACGGTGACTTCTATAGCCTGAAAAGTAGAAATTGTAATCAAAAGTGCATCAGAACTTTTTGCTGTTCTACATTCTTCTTAATATCTTATTGTTTGTTTAACAGGATAAAAAATATAAAGCAATTTTTACTATTATGGGAGCCAATGGGGTCCAAAAACAGCCAAGTCTCAAGCATTCTTTTAAAAATATTTTTTCTCTGTGATGCCTTCAATTTTCTGCTTCTTTGCCAAATGAGAAAACGTATTAATTAAACATGATCTGTTGAACATCTTGTCTGTTTAGGGCTACTGTATACACATGTTGGTGATAACAACCGTTCATCATGTACGGTGAAAACATAGATAGGTATTTTACAATGCATTTAACATAAAAAAACATGACATAAGCAAATTTAAATACCTTATCTTATAGGGTGTGACTGGTCGATGAAACAAGTTAATGTCTTAAGACAAGAATCACACCTCAATGTCAACAAGATTAAATTAGATTCGGGTTCAGGAACTGTTCCAGACTTGGACGATGAAGTTTGACAAAATAGGTTTTCATAATATAATTTGACACGAATGTGGATTCAAAATGCAAAAAGAAATATACATTGAAGAAAAATCCATTTGTTGCTTCATTAATGAGCCATTAAGAGTTAAAGACCGTCAATACACACACAATACACACTGACGCTTTGAAATCAGATAGGCCTGTTGGGCCCGACTACACAGAGAACGCTTAGCTGCTGGAAATGAAAAGATTTACCACTAAAGACAGGGTGGAGCTGTTTACAGAGGACCCCAATGGAAACTTATTAAAACAGATATCCAAATACACATTACAAAAAGACTTGAAAGCCCCTTTAAACCCTTTGTCCAAATGGATCAAGTGATTGTTTCACAGCATAACTTTTTTTGGAAACAAAGGCATAAAGCACTGTAAAACCTCGAAGAGGAGTGCAAAGCCATTCTGTGGGCATGAAAGGGTCTGAATAACTTGTTTATGTAAAGACCTCTCGCGGCCGTGGAATTCAGACTTTCACAATCGAAAACACTGCGGCTGATCCAGAGTAAGAGCTTTGAAAAGGAAATAACCTGCTGACTGCTCTCTCTCCGCAGCACATGTGATGATTGTTTTGTTGAAAGAGTCAAAACCGTGGCATGACACAATCTTCCAGAATTGGCTTATTTATTCACAGCTAATGCCAGAAACACTTGCATTTACACTGGGTCAAGGACAAAAGTCATGCATCGCTCCTGTTTGTGATATCATTGTTATGCGGACGGAAGAGTATTTCGGTAGTATTGGTGAGAAGTAAAATGAGAGTAATCATCACCAACCCATTTCAATCCGCGACCCATTCTTTTAAAGCTATTAACAACATTGCCTTTGTTTATACTGATGAAAAGAATGAGGTGTGACTTTCGGCTGTGTTTTCGTGCAACCAAACATGAACCTTTCTTATCGGCACTTTTGAACAATATGTATCAATATTGAATAAAATAAATTGTATTTTTATTCAACTTAACAGTAACAAAACTCAAAATTGAATAGTTAATGTTGTTATTTTTTTTTTAATTTTCATCTTAAATATCAAAACAAGCTGTTCTTTGTAAACAACCTTAAGTTATACAAAATTTACTGTGTTTCTGTTAAGCTAATAGTTTGGGTGCTTACAAGATTACACGGTTTCGGAAGTGATGCAGAGAGACATCTGCAATCTTACAGCAGAACCTTCTCAAACACATTTAATCCAATTAGACATTGTTATACAGGTCCGTTCCTCTTCGTAAACTAGAACGCATGTCTGTGTTCATCTGTGAAAGACAGATACAAAAAGAACAGCATGGCTTCTCTGACATACTGTCATCAAATGAGCCTTGTTCTCTGAGGGCTGTCATTAACTGGTGAAAACAGATGGGAGGATATTCACAACTTCCTGATCACTCCGCACCAGTCCTTCCATGGTGGTAGCCCACCATTAAGTTGTTCAGGATGAGACAGATCCTTTGTGAGATGACATCGCTTGTTCCCATGGTGACAATATGTCTCAATCCAGAATGTGTGGACACATACGGGACGCTCTCTCGGAAACAATTCCTTCACTGTCAACACGAAGAGAAACTGAATCGCATTTTTAACTACATGAAATATTTCAAATCGAGATCACACATTATCCCGTACACAATTTACTGTATATTACATCTGCATATTTATGCTAGCTGACATTCAGCATATTCAGCACATACATCTGGTTTCCAGGGGACACCGGAGTGGAACGATAACATGCACTGTGCAGCAGAAATGTTTCCATTTTAAGGAGTGGTTGGTCTCCCACTCGGGCCTGTGATGGTGGAACAGCCCAGGAAACCTCTTTCCACCCACACACTCATGTATGAAACCTCTGACTCAACTTGAAACCATGAGAGCTGTGGAGGCATCCTGTCGAATGACTGCTGCACCCTTACTTAGGTTACACTGTCTTTCACTTCGACTGCTTACTGTAGGTACTGTAGGTTTGTGATAAAGGACTAAATAACCGGGCAGTGACATAGGATAGTGTTATGCATTACATAGGTTATGTAATTAAAATATATGTTGTTGTTTGTACACTTAAATGCATACAATAGGAATGCATACACTTATGTTTTGGGACACTTACGCTTATATTTTTACACATTTTAAAATAGCAATAATTTATAATGAAAGTGATGTATCATGCTGCCAAGTATGGTGACCTATAGTCAAGATCTCTGCATTTAACCCATCCAAGGTGCACACAGACAGGAGTGAACACACACTTACTGTGAACACACACCCGGAGCAGTGGGCAGACATTTATGCTGCGGCGCCCCGGGAGCAGTTGTGGGTTCTGAACGTTGCTCAAAGGCTAACAAAGTGATGATATTGCCGGCCCTAGACTTGAACCCACACCCTAGGAGTCAAACTCCCAAACCACTAGGCCATGACTTCCACCATAAATTAAAGGTATGGAATAAAAACGGTAATTATGGGAATTCCTCTACAATTAAAAAGATGAAAAAAAAAACATTCTATATTTGACCATGTTCACTGTTGTCACCCTTTGACAAGAACATCCAGACATTATTTCTTGCCATTTTATCAGCTTCTTAAGATCTGACCCTGAGACGCTTTATAAAGAAAATAAAGGCACCATCTATTCTGCGCTCTTCCTTCTTCAAAAGTCATCAAACAAGTTTTTATTCAACATAATGTGAGTTTAGTCCTGGATGTATGTTTGTTAAATCCTAATGAAAATTTCAGGCATGTATGCATGCATCTTAACATAAAATAATGAAAATCTAATCAAAGATCAATCAATGCACATAATGTACTTTTTTGTAAATTATAAATGTAAAATAACATGACATGATCAGCTTATTTGAAATGCTTTCTCTTTTGTGATGAACAAACACTTGATGTCTTTTCACCTGCATGCACATAACTCAGATACACGTGCAACGTCATCATTTCCATTGAGTCACACAGAGGGGCGGGGCTTTCCCAAAACGGTAAAAAAGCACAAACCAAACGTGTATATCAACATACTTTGAGCGGGTTTTCTGTCTTTGTGTGCTTTGTTTGCGGGTTTCCCAGCCATTTAAACACAACACATGCAAAAAAAAATTTTTTTAAAATTTTAAATATTTTTTTAATTATATTTTTTATTATGATGTATGTGTATTAATAATATTTGCATATTGACAGCATCTTCCCAACATTTACTTTCGCATCACAATTTGCGCAAACTTCCACAGCACTATTGCGAAGCTCCGCACTGGATGTCGTCATACCCGAGGGGGCGGAGCCAGGATGTCGCAATCTTTCTAAGAACAGCATCATTGAGTCAGGCTGGTGTAACACACCGAGCATATTAGATGTGCCCAGCTCGAGACTCACAGGCTAGGGTCCACGTCTCGGTTGTGAACTTCCTGCCAAGGGACCTTAAGGAATAAAAAAAGACCATCCGACGGGCTTCCTAGGTTCTTATCCCAACTTTTACAGGGACAATTCTCAACCCGCTTTTTATCCTGCCAAACCTGATAGACTCATCCAAGGACATTGCATCTATTTGAAACAAAACCCAGGAAGGAACTTCCATCCCTGCAGGACGCGCTCGTTCAGCGGGAATAGGGAACAAAGACGGCAGACGCGCTCCTCGCGGGACCCAGACGCGCTCCTCGCGCAACCCAGACGCGCTCCTCGCCGAACCCAGACGCGCTCCTCGCGGACCTTTGTGCGCACCCGCTCATAGATGCGAAGGGGACACAAAGCGAAGACCAAGTGCATCTTGTTCTCCTGATGCAGAACACTTCGTTGGGTCTTTGAATAGAACCCGAGCGCATCTTTATAAACTGGCTCATTTTTTCTCTTTAGGGCAAGAAAAACTTTTTATTTCTTTTCCCGAGACTTAACTTCATCTTACCAGTTTTTGGGACTTTGGAAATGTTCCCCGGCCAGCAGAAGTGAAGTGAACTGAGTGCTCCCTTAGTTCTCATTGTTCTCTTTTGGAGAGGAGCGGGTCCTTTGTCTACAGCAGCATGGTAAGATGATCATCCAAACCTTTCGCATGGCACCCTGACATCCGGTCTTCACCCCTTGCTTATTAAATATCTACCCCCCTTGCTCATTTAACACCTACCCCTGATCAATTATTGATCATTGAGGAGATTGAGAAATAGGGGTGGTTAAACTTTAGGGAAAGTAGTGGTGCAACTCACTGTTTGACCTTTGCATTGGTTGAGATGCATAATGGCATGGATTTTCAGGGAGCAACTTAAGGAAAGTATAAGAGTGATGTGGAAGAAACTGCCCTACGTCATTGGATGACGTGCACTTGGATGTGTAATACATTCAACAGTGTGTGAGTCATAGGCGCCTAGCAGCATGTTGAAAGCCAGCAGCAACTTGATGCTGTTCATCACACAGTCATTCAGACTAACATTACACAACCCTAATAACCTCCCTTCCTTGTTTAGTGTGTGCGGTATTGATCCATGGTTACTGTGTCTCACTGGAGTGTGTAATCAGGTGTAATACTCATGCCATTGTGTGTCCTGTTGTGCATCACACGCTCAGACTTCTTATGAATTGCTCGTTTTTGTGTCTCGTCACAGATGAGTGTGAACTTGTCATCTCCTACGACCCTGCGTCTGAAGCGAGTGGACTTTGAGGATGCTCACAGCACCGATTCCTTCAAATGCAAGCGGCGCAGACTAAGCCAGCCGTCTTCCCCGGGCCTTGCACCCTGTCTCCGACCCCTGTCCCAAAGCCCCGAGCAGCCGGGGTCGGAAAAGCACAACGTCTCACGCATCGGACCCTACATCCTACTGGAGGCCATAGAAGGAGCTCAGACGTTCAGAGCCGTTCATCAGGTTACGGAGCAGGAGTACACATGCAAGGTGAGCTCGAATGGTTGATCAGTTTTCTCAAAGGCATTGTTTATCAAAAATGGTCTGTCAGGGCGCTCTCTAGTTGTTCCGAAGATATTTGGACTAATGCTTGCAACCAAACAGTTTTTGGACCCTATTATGTAGTATAGGAAGAAAAAGGGAGTCAAAATTACCCCTGAACTTGTGGTTTTACATTCTTCAAAATATCGTATTTTGTGATCAACAGAACAAAAATGAAAACCTAGTTTTTTCTACTATGATAGTCAATGGGTCTGAGAACAGTTTGGTTCAAGCCAAATATCTTTCTCTGA
This sequence comes from Triplophysa yarkandensis, assembly GCA_033220385.1. Classification (NCBI taxonomy): domain Eukaryota; kingdom Metazoa; phylum Chordata; class Actinopteri; order Cypriniformes; family Nemacheilidae; genus Triplophysa; species Triplophysa yarkandensis. The sequence goes on along the minus strand of CM065662.1, from coordinate 9,444,224 downwards.
GTTCATCAGAGCAAATATTCAAAGGTGAGTACCTAATGACAGAGTTTTTTATTTTGGCCTTTTGTACAGATCAACTGGTGTGTAGGACAATGGTTAACGACCATTCTGTATGTTCCCAACAGGTCTTTTCCATGAAGAAGTATCACGAGTTCATCGCACCCTACGCACGGCTACTTCCCCACGACAACATCTGTAAGATCTCCGAGGTGGTGTTGGGGGAGAGCAACGTGTACATTTTCTTTGAGCGTAACTATGGAGACATGCACTCGTACGTACGCAGCTGCAAGCGGCTCCAGGAGGACGAAGCAGTTCGGCTGTTCGGACAGATGGCCACAGCGGTCGCGCACTGTCACGAAAACGGCGTCGTTTTACGAGACCTCAAACTGCGCAAGTTTGTGTTCACCGATCCACAGAGGTCAGTAATTAAACCTTAATTTTTTTCTTTAATTATGACATTATTTGTAAGCTCGGGTACGTGACATGCTGGGTGTGACCAGGTTTTGCTCATTGGGCGAATATTTAAAATTCCTAAGCACTTGTGACAAATCAGATGACTTATAGATGTTCTCTTTGCTTTCTAGAACAAAGCTGGTCTTACAAAACTTAGAGGATTCCTGTCTGCTTAACGGCAACGATGACTCGCTGACAGACAAACACGGATGCCCGGCATATGTCGGCCCGGAGATCTTAAACTCGCGGCATTCATACTCAGGGAAGGCTGCCGACATGTGGAGCCTCGGTGTTGTTCTCTACACGATGTTAGTTGGACGTTACCCATTTCAGGATGTGGAGCCCACCGCACTATTCAGCAAAATCCGCAGGGGTGCGTTCACCATCCCGGAGACTCTTTCGCCCAGGGCCAAGTCTATGGTGTATTGTATGTTGAGGAAATCTCCTTCTGAGCGTCTGGAGGCCGGAGATATACTTCTACATCCATGGCTGCACTGTAACAACAACGTGACCCTCAGCCACTCCAGCACCAGACACTCGACAGATCAGGTTGTCCCTGATTTTGAACCCCGTGGGATTGAAGATTGTTAATAATTCCACAAGGAGGAATAATTAAGACATTTGGTTATCTTCACCTCCTGAACCGGAGGAGCGGATTGCCTCAAGGTATTCAGAGACAAATAGTGAGGCAGATTGGCAAAGGAAGGCTGAGCTGTTCGGGATTGGAGAAAGACTGCGGTCAATCACGTCAAGATGTAACTGTGTTTTGTTACCTCTGATAACGGCCATTTGTTGTTGTCACACGATGGGTGAAAATTTGATGGGTTTGTGCTGTACACAAGCTACTGGCAAAACTTATTTCGAGGACGTTCATTACGGCACGGCTGGATCCAGCCCAGAAAGAACACAATGAAGCTTGGGCACACTTTCACGCAACAGTATTGTGAGTGCATGGATTTCATCCAATCGTAAACCATGACGCACATTTTCGTAGTTTAAAGTCTGATACCTCGAACTTAAATCCTGGGATACTTGATGCACACTTTGTGCCTTTATGTACTGTTTACATATTGTTTTGCAGTGGAAAATTCAGATATGATTATTTAAAGTGCCTTTTTTCCAGTGAACCATCAGTTGTTGTTGGACTTGAAGTACCAAAGTTTTTCCCCAGTCTGCTGGTGTGGATCTGCAACGGGTTAGCACACGTGTTCATGTTTCCTATTCATGTGAAGAATCGCAAGGAGTTGTTTCTTCCGCCAGTTAGATTCTCTTGTAAATGTCCCTTGATCTGTTAAACTATGTATTTGTGCTGTAGAGCAGGCTTGACCCTGGAGGGATGTGGAGTTGACACGCATTACAGGAAATGTCCATGTAATGGTTTAGCAGTGTGCCTGTCAAACAAAACAAAGGCTTTACATACATGATCGTATTGCCTGCATGCAATGATCCTTTTTTTGTTAAGTATTTGTCAGTGTGTAGATATCTTTTGTTACTAGCGAGAAGTGGACACTACATTTGTTGTTTCAAAGGTTGTCGCACCTAAAAAGTAAAGTATTTTGTTGTTGCCAGTACAAATAAAAAAAAATCAACAGTAATGCTTGACTCGTAATGGTTTTCCTGATATTGCACAAGGCATAAATCATATACAAGCTGAATAGTTGCAAAATGTAAATAGACAAACTCCATTCAGACATCACACAATGGGTTCTTTAAAAATTTAAGAAAAGTAATTTGAAAGTCAGAAAATTTTACTTCAGTAGATGTTTATTGAACAGCATTTTTAAAAATAATGAAATGGCTCTGTGAATGAATATTTATCCAGAATCTAAGTAAGCAATATAATGTATATACACTGACAGGAGTAACACCTGTCTGCCTCCGGCATTTCATCCTAGTGATGAAAACATATGCAAAAATGTAATTAAAGCAAGAACACGAAACATTTGTTTCATTTTTACGTCTGTCTGCTCATTTTCTGTTCTTATATTGATGCTTCCACACTATAATTCAAACAAAATGACAAACACGGATGGGTCAAAACTAAAACAGTCAAAAAATATAGAATGTTTTCCCCGTCTTTCACATATGGCCTTCAGCAGACTTTGTGACCAGCATTTAACCACTCAACATTAGACAATAAGAACAGAGAGCTCAACATGTGATGTAGAGTCATTTCAACTCCAGTAGAAATATTTGTAATAAGCTTAAATCTCACTTGCGCAAATTGTAAAGAAGATTTTTGACAGTTTGTAACTGAATGTTCTCACCTTTCACACCTCGTTTCTAGATGAATCATTCATATCGAATATCATTCCGCAGAATTTTGTTGCACAGTCGAAGAAATTTAACATGCAGCAATCTCTCACTTAAAAATACCCTTGCGCCATAACAAAACATGTTTTAGTAAAAGATTCTTAAAAACACAAACTTCACGAAAAATTGAAAGATACAACATTTACTTCACATTATACACATCACAGCTAAAATAACAGTTAAGTTACATTTAAAAAAACAAGCCCTATTAAAACAGCTTTATATGGATACAATCTATGCCTGTATGTGTCACATTTCTGTTCCTCTTGGGACAAAACCAAATATAGGCAGCTAATCTACAATAACAGATTGTAGCAAGGCCATGTCACTTCCCTCGTTTAACCTTTGGTGGTTAAGCCCTAACATTTTTATTTTAAGACAGGCAGCAATACATGTAATGTAATACTCTACATTTTAGACAAAAGATAAAACGAAGGAAAAGTTACATCTGCAAAATGTCTCGTAAAATTGGGCTTATAAATGAAAGTATTATTGTGAACTATATAATGTATATCTCTTAAAATGCCTTTTAACTTGTGCACAAAATAAAAAACTAACATCTGTGAAAAACAACCTAAGGCATGACAGAATGATGAAATGTTGAAAGGTGCCATCTAGTGGAAATACTCTGGAGCCTTTTATAAAGATTGACAAAAAATGTGAAAGAGATTAAACCTAGACTGGGAACTTCAACCTGCCTATAAAAAAAATTTGATTTCAAAATCACATCACTCTTGTTTCTTGAAGGCCAGTGCAGAAAATCTTAATGGGAAGTACACATAAAAAGCCATGTGATAAACAGTTAAAGTGCAATGAGTAGCACTTAATCTCAGAGTTACAACATCTCTAATTTCCAACCACAAAAAAACAAAAATAAAATGACCACCTTGCAAAATAATTTGGTTTAAAAACATAGGCAAGATGTTGCTGGCATCAGGGGACACGACTGAGATATCCCATTATCAGGCACACAGTGCACCATACCTGTGAAAAGATCCATCCACACTGCTTAATACACAAGCTACTGTATGTCAGGCTGAAAGTATCAGAATATTTGGTGCAATCACGATCATACAATTTTACTTTTGAATTCCACTAGCAACAGTATGCGTGAAATTAATGATGCACATGATGCAAATCGTTTAAGGACAAATGAAAATGCTGTCTTCATTTACTTGGCATTTGCATTGCTTTCTTTTTAATAAAAAAGAGAGAAAATTAAACCAATATTTTTAATTTATAAATATGGTGCCTTAGTATGGTGCTATTTAAGTCTAAGAGCCTCAATTAAACATGACCATTCTTCAAAAATTTTGTCTTCGTGTTATGTAAAAACAAGTTCTATGTGTTTTAAAAAACAATTGATTAAACAGCATGAAATATTCCTATAAAGATGATTCCTCACCTCTCCTCATCCATGTTCTCCTCTTCCTCATAGCTGCTCTCATCCAGCTCCAGCTCCAGTTCAGTGCCAATACCAGAGTCTCGTGGAGCCATGAAAAGACTACATACAAAAAAATAACCAGAAATCAGTTTACGATAATATCATTTTAGAAGTCTGCCACACATAAACATATAATTATTCCACATCAAACATTGACTGAACCATGTTTTCTGATCTACTCATATTCACCTGACAGAACGACATGTGAAAAACACAATCCTCTTCAGTCTTTTGTTGTAAAAAAAGTAATTAAAGGACCACAGGTTGCCCTCTTCCCCATAGGGGTCTGAATCCAGGTCTGGATTGTAACTATGACAAAAACAGAAACATTAAAACATACATGAATTTGAGCACTGTAAAATAATTTAATGAATTAGAATGCTGTTATATCTACCTGTATATGTCACATTCAGCAAGGCTGATCTCCTTGTCTACAGCCTCCCATAACTGAGGCTGCAGGTGACTGTACACCTCGCCGGCGGCAGCAGACAAACTGCTGTTAACGGCATTAACCACCTGCAGAAAACATTATTTACATTTTTATTTCAACATATATCTTTGAATGTTTGACTCCTAACCCTTTCAAGTCTCAGGCCACAATATCATGACTTAGGTGCCCATGAGCAAAGCAACGAACCCCCAAATGCTCCCCGGACACCGCAGCTTAAATGTCGGACCACTACTCTGGGTTCGTGTTCACGGTTGGTGTGTGTGTTCGCGGTTGGTGTGCATGTTCACTGCTGTGTGATCTCGGTTGTTGTGTGTGTTCACAGCTGTTTGTGTGTTCACCGCTGTGCGTGTGTGTGTGTGTGTTCACTGCTGTGTGTGTTCACTGCTATGTGCGTGTGTGTTTGTGTTCACTGCTGTGTGTATATGTTCACTGCTGTGTTTGTATGTTCACTGCTGTGTGCATGTTCACCGCTGTGTGTGTGTGTTCACCGCTGTTGGTGTGTGTTCACTGCTGTGTGTGTGTGTGTGTTCACTGCTGTGTTCCTGTATGTTCACTGCTGTGTGTGTGTGTGTTCACTGCTGTGTGTGTGTTCACTGCTGTATGTGTGTGTGCTCACTGCTGTGTGTGTGCTCAATGCTGTGTGTGTGCTCACTGCTGTGTGTGTGCTCAATGCTGTGTGTGTGCTCACTGCTGTATGTGTGCGTGTTCACTGCTGTATGTATGCATGCACTTTGGATGGTTTAAATGCATAGCACAAATTCTGAGCATGGGTCACCCTACTTGTCTGTACCTGACGTCACTTCTTCCTCATTATATCAACCCCTGTCAATTTAGCCATTACTGAAGATGTTTTTCAAAATATCCTCTTACCCAGTTGACACTGGGCTCTTTGCTGAAATCATGTCCTTTGGTGCGACTGAAGTCGTAGTCGGGCCGGAAGGACTCATTGAGCGTGGCGATCAGGTAAAAAAGGGTCTTTCTGCTGCATTTGTCCGACAGCGGACCTTCCCCATCATCCAAACTCTGACTCATTCTGAAAGAAACATGTTTTAGCAAACGTAAGAACGTGATAACTCTGAAATGCTTATCGGTACTAAAACACACGTAGACGGACTTGTTGGGACTGATTCCAGAGCTCTGTGGAGGAGATAACGCTTCCAAGACGTGTGGCTGTCCCTCCTGGCAAAACTGTTTGAACATCTGCTTGTCATCGCCTGCCATCTTACAGGAGTAGCTCTCGATTCTAGAGGAACCAAATGAGAAAACAGAAGACGTGGAGACCGTTATTACCATCCCATTCTTTACGTTTACTTTTTAGGGGGCACTTACCGTCCAATGATCTTACAGTCGCCAGTCTCAATGGTAAGAAGACTGTTTACAGCCTCAAAACTTGAGTTTTCGAGGAGTTTCATGGTGCTTTAAATATTTCAGCTAGGACTGCCCTGCAGTGACGCTTTGTGGCCGCTAGGTGTCAGTGTTTACACTAAACAATGGGTCAGTTATTATAATATAATATTATAATATAATAATGTTGTTTTGCGAATATACAAACGAAAAATGCGACTAGTTCAATACTGTTAACCTCAATATCTCACAAAACTTGTTAAAACCTCTCTCACTTTCCACAACAAAACGGCGCGCTTTTACCACACAATGTAAACAAATCTCCTCAGGTTTTACGATTGCGTTAATATTTGTCGCCGGTTGCTTAATGGACTTCTATGTCTAATAAATATCTCTTCCTTTTTACTGTGAAATTTCCAATACCTGCCATTAAACAAGCGAAAATTTAGAGGGAAATTATGCATCCCAGCTGTTGAGACGGAACCCGGAGAGAATCGCAAGGCCTTTAAAGCCTTAATCCTCGGTGTGTGTTTGTCTATTTGTGTAATAAAATAACAAAAGATGAGCGGTTTGTTTTGCAATTCGCAGTGGCGGGGATGCGCAGTTGTGTACTTCCTGTTTCTTTAATGTTGTGACGTCAGAGTTGTTCCAGACCTACTGACACCTAGAGGCCTGGAAGAGATCTGCAGCAACTACACTTGACACACAATCTGACAATGCTTAAGTTTGTGATAAATCACTTTATATCATTCCATAAAATGGTTTTGAGTTGGTGTTAAAGCTAATTAAAAGTCCTGCTCATTTTGTACATTTTAATATTTTTCTTTTGTGGTGTATAGGAATGAGCGAACGTATCACTAACTTTTAAGCACCAGGGGAACATGGATAAAAGAAAGCGTTGATATCATCGGCCCTTATTATTTCCAAGTCAAATAGACTAGCAGACGTGTGTATAGTGGAACTTAAACATTTTATTTACAAGAATGGTTTTGTATAGAAGCAAGAAAGACCTCAGCAACACAATACACAAGTTTCCTATGATGTTGTGGTTTTAAGTTAAATGAAATAATTGATCACAAAGATGGGCACTATTTCAAAAAAAGAACAAATCCAGGAATATTAAATAGAGCTGTAACATTTTCCCTGAGAGCGAAGCTTTTCTCAACATTTACATCACTGAAGTCAAAGATTTGAGAAGGATTTCACTGCTAAAATACTTTGAAAGTAATTGCCACAATTTTACAACCTGAGGTGAACATTTCTGGATGGTTCCATGCGAATTTCATAGCATAAAACTTTTCAAATTTATTTCACATTAACAAATGAAAAATAAAACCAATTCAAAGTCAAAATAAAACAGGGGAACGTTTTCCTATCAACAGTGAATGAAATAATTACAAAAGTCTTTCTGAGATCATTAATGCATGCAATCCAAATGTACAATGCTTGCATTGCTCTGCCTTTCATACATTTGCATACACAGTACACAATTGAAAAGTTCCTGTCTCTGTAATACATGATTTGTTTTAGTGCTATAAATGAGGTCCATCATAATCAATTTACCAAATGATGTCTATTTGAACATATCTGAAGACTTTTTTCCCCCTTTTGACAGCTATAAGAATTCAGATGAAGGAGAACTTGGGACAAATCCAGACACAAATAGTGCACTAAGGGCAAGATGAAATCATATTTACATTGACAAAAAAAATTTAAAAAGTAGACTAAAACAGACATGTATCAGGTCTTGCAAATAAAAATAAATTGTTATTAAAAAGCTTTAGATTCCATGTCGTCTTCACTGGCAGTGGACCGATAGATGGGATGACCATTGTTGATGTCTAATTGTCAATCATCTCTGATAGTTCTAAAAGCAGGTCATCCTCTCCCTTGCCTGAGTCCAACTCTAATTCATCCTCCAGTCGATCATCAGTAAACTCATCTAACAGGTCTTCAAAGTCATCCACTGATGTACTGCTGACAACAGCAGCGGCAGTACGAACCGATGTGCTGGATTTCCGAGAACGCAAACTAGGTGTTCTGATGACAGCGCTTCAAAACAAAATTAAAAGATTAATAAATGAATGGAGAGTTGCTCACGCTTCACTCTATCAACAAAAATAAGCAAGAATATGTTTATTATACCTTTGAGGGAAAGTGACATTCTCTTTTGTGTGTGATGTTGTACTACTGGGTTCAAATGTAGACACCACTTTAACATCATCTGTGGGAGAGGACACTTGTTGAATGTCCGACTGAACGTCTGCTGTGGTCGAAGCCACCTAAAGAAGTGAGAAAAAAAGTAAATTCAACTCTGCAGCTCAACAGTTGTATAACTCAGGATGACAATTATAAACCACTTTTCTCACTTTTTGCCGCTTGTTGGGAATAACCGGTGCTGAAGGTGTCTGGCGAGCAGCGTTGAGAGGTTTCACTTCAGCAACAGCAGAGTGAGTAACTTTGGAAATTTTCCGCTTCTGGACAGGCTGTACTGCTGGCTTCACAACTGATGGCTTCACATTGACCTTGGGCTTTACTGTAAATAATACCAAACACAAATTATAAGACAAACTGAGCCCACCTGAAGTTACTTTACCCGATAGACTGAAAATGATTAATTCATTAATACAATGAATACATCAAATTTAGTACCCTTAGTCTCCGTTGTCTGAACTGTTCCCTCTGCAACCTGGATAGGCATAACCACAGGGGATGGAGTCTTTGTATCTGAAGTAGGATACACAGGCTGCTCTGGGGATTTTGGTTGGGGTACTAAATCAGTAGATGGGGTTTTGGGTTTCAGGGTTATCCGCTGTCTTACTAAGGTCTGTGGATGAGTGGGAGATATAGATGCTGACGGTGAGGTAGCGGGTACAGGCGATTCATCTTTCTGGGTCGTGGAGGTACCCTGCTCCTCCTGCTGCTTGCGGAGCCTTTTCTCTCGCATGATCTCTTCAAATGTCTTCACTTTTATTGGCTCGCTTGAACTTCCTGATTTTGCATTTGCCTGTGTTAACAAAAATCTGATTAACAATTTCCGAATGAAATAAAAAGGGTTGTACAAACATACAGTCATCAATTCTTACCTCTGGAACAGGTTCAGGTTTCTTATCAGATGTATCTTGTTTTGTCTGACCCACAGTGCTCGTAGCTTCTATTGAAAAAAGACAAGCAGCTATGTAAACATACAAGCATTGTAGCAGTTAATTGGTAAAAAGAAATGTTGAACAGGAACAGATTCAACAACAAAGGAGCATCTCTGACTTACGGGAGGTTTTATTAACACGTAGAATACGCCTCTTTGGAACTCCACTAGACTCCACTTCACTAGAATCTGTACCCTTATCGCTTCCCGTTTCCTGAAGCTGTGCTTGCATCCGTGCAGCTTTCTCTTTGCGAATCTCTTCAAGTGTCATTACTCGTACTTCTCCGGCTTCAGCAGGTGCCTTGACTGTAGTGCTGATAGAGGAGGGTCCCTCGTTTCTCTTTGGGCTTTCGGCAGCTCTGTTTGCGTCCTCTGCTTTTTTATTCTGTAATTTTTTCTTTTCATGGAGAATTTCAGAAAATGTCTTCACCTGAGGTCCACCATGGGGTCTGCCATTTTTTTTGGACAGGCTGGGCTCCTTTGCTGGTGCTTCTTTCACAACAGGCACAACTTTGTCAGCTTTAATGCTTTTTGCAGCCTTTTCTTGTCGAATCTCCTCCAGTGTTTTGATACGAATATCTCCTGAGGTCTTTGGCTCAGTATCTAAAGTAGGGAGGTCACTGGTTAATCCCAGTCTTTCACGCACTGATTTCTGAGCTAAAATAACAACAAGCACAAAAATAAGAATGAACATTGCAAAGGAGGAAAACACCATAAAACAAGCATAATAAACAAATAACATACCCCTCTTTTCCATGTCATTGGAGGATTCAGCAATTCCACCAAGACGTTCAGCAAGGGATCGCTTCATTGGGATTTCGTCCTCCAAAGAAGCATCTTGGCACAGCAAAAAAGTGTAATTTTAAGCAAAGCTCTATAAAACATTGCACCATATATCTTTAAACTTAAACACAATGTTAAAAACTCTACATGTTGATAATAATATACCTCTTTTGAAATTTCTTTTCCCAAGTCTGTTGGCAATTTTTCTTTTTCCAAACTCATTACCAGAAGAATCTATAGAATACATGTAAATAAAGTTAAAAAGTATATACATATTAAGTAAAATAAACCACAGCTACTGGATTAGACTACATAGAGTTGGAGCGTACCAATTCTGTCATGTTTGCTTTCCGGATGCGGAAAAGACTGAATGTTTTCCTTTTCAATAGCAGTTCCGCTATTATGAGCAGAGCCCTGCAAGCTGGGGTGCCCTGTCAAAAAAAAAAATATTATTTTAATATTTAAAAATATTAAAATTGCTATTCAGATAAATGATAATAAACAAATTTAGTATGACAAGAGCATGAACTTACCAGCTCTCTTTAAACTAGCCATGAGTGCTTTCCTTAACCTGATCTCCTCTAGCGTCTGGACACCAAAGTTTAGAGAATCATCTGCATGATAAACCCATGGTTAAACCAAGCTTCCATCACACAATGAAAAATAGCCCCATTACAAAAATATGCTCACTTTTACTTATGATCAATTTTCTTGGTGAGCCTCCGAGACTTTCATCTCCTTCCTCAGAGAACTGGTCTGCAAATACAGAGGTTTTCAGAATTTGTATATGAAATATCTAACACTTCTTTAAAGTGACATCACAGGAGTATGTGTTTACCATCTTCATCATCATCATCCACAGGATTTATAACCACGGGAGGATGGGTGGGGCTGGGCACATTTTCCTGGGTCTCGGTTCTGATGACTCCTCTAAGCTGTGGGTTAGTGGGGTTTGCGCTGGGTACAGAGACTTGGTTGACTTGTTCTTCATGTACCTCTTCTTTATCTTTCATAATACCTTTCGACCCTTTGAAGCCACATTTCAAATTGTTTCAGTATTTTTATACAAATTTTTGAAAAAATATTATTTTGTGAAGTTTAGAGACAAACAAATACCTTTGTCTGCGGGGATAAAACTCCCATCAATAACACGTTGCTTCTTGTGATTGAATGCACAATGAGGCTTCTGACAGCCACCTGGCTGGTTCTCCCAATAGCATGCAATTTCCTTACGGTTTTTCTATAAGGAGTAAAACAAGTTGATCATTTGTAAGATTAAATTCAAGCCAATGTTAAGATAATCAGGAATCAACAGTCAAAATAATGAAGTTTAATACTAACAGCTATCTCCATATGGCGAAATTTGCAAACGTTGCGGAAGCACCTCTGCTCTTGCCAAAGGTTGCAAGTGATCTCGCTGCCCATGGCAGCCTCACAGTGTCGAAAAGGGCAGCTGTCACCCTAAAAGAAAGAAACATAAAATATTAAAAGGAATGCCTTTGCTTTCCATAAACATCTTTTGACAAAAATCTGACCAAAGACAAACAAATGAATGGCGTGTCATAGCCTTATATTACCTTGGTACAGGTTGAGTAATAAAAGAAGTAGCAGTCATCTCCTTGTAGGGTCATTCTGACACAAGTCTGTATTCTTCTTCCAGGTCAGGATATCTTCTGTGATGCCGGGATCTCGCCCCAGTGACAACAGGGGTCCACGTGAATCTAGGAGTGTTACAAGCCTATTCAAGCTCCTGTTGATGCCTTCACATTCTCACTGAATGAAGCAAATGGTGGCGATATTTATATACTTGGGAGAAAAGCGTTGCAAGAACTTCGTTCACCTGCACTGGCTGAGATGGTTCCAGGTGATCTCAAGCTCTTCTTGAAGGCTCACTCCGTGCTGTAAGGATCCTGAAGGAACACTTGACTGATGAGTAAAGACTGAACAGGGTGAGAGGCAACTTCTGGCCTAACTGCCTCCCTTAGAGACCTGTTCCCATCAGACTGCTTTGTACACATTGGTAGTTGCTGGAAAAAGTCCTTTTTTAAATTTTTTTTCTTTCTTTCTCCAATATGGCTGAATCAAAGTGGTGTGGGGTATGGGGAATTAAAAAAAATCCTCAAGCTAGAAAAACAGAAGGCCGCACATCAGGGAGACGATGGAGGTCTTCTTCGTCTCCGGATGTCGAGTGGTAGTTGGGTGGAATATTGGAAATGGGGCGGACTGGAACTTTAAGAAGAAGAAATGGCCAATAGTGGGGAAAAATATTAAAAAGTAGCAATCTTCAGGGAAGCTAAAACAGGATATCCAAATCCAGGTTATCCTCTGGAATGAAGAACAAGGTCTTGCATAACCTACATTTGAAGGAAACAAAAACACTCCCCGTATCCTGAACAGATGGTTATTTTGACAGGACAACACATGTTTGAGTCTCATTGGAGACAAGTTTAATCTTGATAGAAAACTTATTAGTCTTAATATGTTTAGACCAAATTCAAGCATTCATTTGTGGGCCTGGCATACAGATAGATACAGACCATGATGTTTCTTTCATCAGGTTTTAAAATTGGTATTTTTAGAATGATGACTTAAATAGGTTTGTGTCTGCTTTTGTGTGTCTAAGGTAGAATATCTCATTGTATTTACCAAACACATAAGGTCATTTATAAAGAATGAATTGTTAGAAGTCGACATTTTAAAATAACTAAAGTGCAATGCACAAAATAACACTTTAACAGATAAAACAGGCAAATCTTATGGAAATTTGAATGACAAGGCCAATTGTTTGGTTGACTTTAGCTGCTTCTGTGAGGCCTAATGTTACAGGCCCATTAACTATTAATTTCTTAGTTAATATAAGCTGACAAATAAAAACTAAGAGTGAAAAACTTAATTGTTATGTTTAATTAAAGCATTAAAGCTTTATTACTTTAAACTATATTGTCATATTACTTCCGGCTAACGTTAGCATGTTGCTAAGTGCATTTACCATAACTACTAACCGTGGCTACTCTAAAACCACCCAATTGATATATAAAGTTTAGTCACTTTTAATAAAGCGTTCACAATTACCAGATTATACCGATTGGAAATAAGAATGCTCGGTTTGATGAGTGTAGACTGGTCGACGCTCCTCCTGTGGCTTCGTCTTCTAGTCCACTGACGAACAAAATGGCGCCTGGAACTGCTCAGCTGCTTCAAGCACGCAGAGGCGCGTTGGCGTTGACGTCACTATTTCGATTCCGACTGTGCAGATCTTGCAAAGTATGACGTCACTAGATCGCGATGGGATGGGAAGTGGAAAATTTTAACACACTCTCGCGGTATTTTGATGCTATGGTTAGAAGAGTGTGCACAGTGGAAGATGACGGTGAACACAAGCACATCAAATGTTTGAGAACAGACTCGAGTTGGAATAAAAGTTATATATGTATATGTATACTAAATTCATCATACATATGACTATATATATATAAAAGTTGTAATATATATATATATATATATATATATATATATATATATATATATATATATATATATACAGATTTTTTGCTGAAAAATCTGTATATTTATATATTACAACTTTTTTTTAATAAGAAAATATATGTATATGTATACTAATTTTTCATCCATATGACAATATATATATATATATATATATATATATATATATATATATATATATATATAATATTTATTTATTTAATAAAATAAATAAAAGCAAAGGAAAAATCTATATATTTATAAATTACAAACATTTTTTAAATAAGAAAATCTATATATATATATATATATATATATATATATATATATATATATATATATATAATAAATTCAGCATACATACAACTATATATGCGTATATGTATATATATATAATATTTTTTATTTACTTTTTATTTATATGAATGAATGGGAAATTAAAATAATCCTCAAACTAGAGAAAAAGAAGACATTACATTCCGCACGTCTGTCTGTGTGTATGTATTTAACAGAATTGGAGGTAAATTTGTCAATAACATCCATAATAGGGATTTTATTCACAGTTTGCTTTACAGATTAAAATATCTTATACGTATATAAACACATATTACAGCACAGTGACAATCACAGTTACTCATTAAGTTCTGCACATGCATTCATAGACTACAGCGTATTATGCAACACGCAAACATAAAACATAAACATAAGTTATATTTTATGTTCATTGTTTCAAAACAGGCCATGCCGTTGAATTAATAGATTTGCAGTCCCCAATATAAGGAAAAATATCATCTGTGTTGTTTGTGTTCTTCCAGACTGATTTAAAACAGAACCAGGTGTGCACCAGGTGATGTTTGTTCGGCCTCCGGCACATCCATAAAATGAGCTTATGTTGTCTATTCTGTGATAAAATCCATCTGTTTTGTTTTCACAGAATTGACTAGTCTGTACCAGTACGGAATTGAAAGGTTTCAAACATCTTGACGGTCTGGAAGAAAAGCTTTCATTGGCACCTGTTGAAAATAAATATTTTAAATGTTAATGTTTATTATCTAATGAAATATGAAAGTATTTCAAAATATGACAAACTGATGTAAATCTCACTAGTTGTTAACTGATTCTTCAGGTAAGTGACCAACGGGTATTTGCCTTGTCCACAGAAATGTCCAGAAAAGTCATCCAGGTCCAGAGCCCACACAAACGCACCTCCCAAGCTTTGTTCTTTTACATATTTTATCTTAACAATATACAGTAAATCAAACCATCAGTTATATATCTAGTAACTTCAATCAGATGGCACTTGCACATCTGTAAGATGTCTGCTAAAGATCAGGAGATCTGGACAACATCCGCTTTGTAAAATCATCTACTAATATATGTCTATACACATCCATTCTAAATCATAGACATCTAACAGACAATATTGTAGAGGTCTACAAAGCAGATGTCTCAGAGATGTATTGCAGAAGAGAAAATATCTGTCAGATGTCTTGTAGATGAATCAAACAGATGTCTGCCAGATGTGTGTGCCATCAGGGCACCTTCAAGGTGTTTGCACGATATTTAAGAAGTTTACCTTAATCTCAAAGCTTCTCAGATTGTCAAAGCCAACCCATTCACTGCCTTTAACCGAAAATGGAACTTTCTGGTCTTCTATCCACTGCATGACACCGCCATTCAAGAAAAGACACACCTTGATAAAAATAAAATATTTCTTTATGTTCACTTTAACATTGCAAAATGACATCAGAATATTTTTTGCACAGACTTTAAAACAGTATCAGACTATAACTTTTATGTTAACAGTCCATAAAATGAAAATGGAAGATTTACTTCAAAGTAAGACCAAAAGCCCATCTCTTGAGTATAAGGTCCGGGGGAAGCAAAATTGCTGGCTGGGGCACCAATGCCTGTATAAGAGGATGTAAGGGTGAAGGAACGGCCGAATGTGGCAAAGCCCATTAATAACTTGTCAGCAGGGGCTCCGTGAACTCTCCAGTATCGTATGGCAAAATCCTGCACAATTGTAAAATGATATTATAGTGCAAATGGATAGCAACTCTTTTTGTTCAGGTTTGTGAGTGTGAATAGTCGCCTTACAGAGTTTGAATAGATGTGCTCTTCGTTGTGGAAACCACTATACAAGGGACTGTGGTGTCTCACCATTCCATTTTCGAATGTATGAAAATCAAACGTCTTGACATTAATAAGGTCCAGGTATCTATAGAAAAAAATGAGTCTGAAACACCTTTAATAATTCCTCTTAAACAGCTGAAATGTGGAAGACATCATGCTCTTACTTTGAGATCTCTGGAATGTTGTAGCTTCTTTCAATAACTTCTCTCTGTGCTGACACACTTGCTATTAGGATCAGCCGTGAATCCACATTTGGCCAGCCTTCAGTAACAAATGCCTCCAAAAGTTCCTGCCATTTGACAAATGGTTTGTAGAAATACCAGTATGTGTACAGTAAATTTTTTCCAAATTAAAAAAGTAGATAAATCTGTATTATTTAGTTTTAACCTTGCACAGTAAAGTAAATTTATGCTTATCTTCCTGTGGCGTCCCTGAAGTACCTTTGTCCTCCCATTCCACATTCAGCCCATCAAAGTTATGCTTTCTCAGAAATTCAATAGAAGACTTGATGAACGTCTGACGGTTTGTCCGGTTGGACAACATAATGAGGAATCTGATGAGACCATGTAAATGGCATATGATTATTTTACCTTTAATGGTATGCGGCTTACAAACTGTGAATTAAACTTAATTGTTAATAAAAGTTTTAGAAAGTGATCGTGATCTTTGTAAAGACCATATTATAGGGCTGTGCAATTATTTGTTATTGTTTTTTTAGGTTTAACTTTGGTGTCCATAAATTCTAAAAGACTTTTTGTAAAAAAAATATAATTATTACAATTTGCACATGCAAATTACTTGTATTGTTTATTTGCATCACTCAAATTAATTGTTATATGTTTTTACATAAAATATATGTCCTTAAAAAATTATCACATTATCACAGATCACAGAACAAAGTGTTAAAAGTGATAATGGTAAGAACAAAATTGTAAATCAAATTAGGACTTCTTTAGAATTTACAAAACATATGAACTGTATATTACAAATATATATATTTATATATGTCAAAATAACTATTTGCTTACATTACATTAACTTTTCTTTGTACATTTAGAGAAATGAAACGTTGGTTTTTTATTCAACTTATTAAAAAACTTCCACAGAAAAAAATCTATTTATTGTTTTTAAAAGATTTTATTAAGTTAATATAAAAGTTTTTTCCCCCTTTATGACCATTATTATCAACACAAAAACCAAATCTCTCATGTCTTTACTGAGAACAACCACACAACATCATAGTGCTGGTGTCCACAAGCTTGTGGGAAAAAATCCAAAAGGTTCACACAAATTTCAGTAGAGGGGAGAAAAGAAAAGTAGACTTACTGGCCCGAGTCTTGGTCTCTGACAGAAAGCAATGTTTTCAACTGTGGATTTCTTCATAAATTGAACAAACATCTTTGTTAACTCTTGGTCAAAAAACAATATATATAACACAATTCCAAAAAACTGCAAGACCAGGAAACGTACCTCTTTTTAAGCGAATTAAAGGTTGTGTAGAAGGCCACATCGTTCCACTCACTACCTGCTATCTTATTAGCAAAGTTTATCATGGCAAAAGCGTAGATTAAATGAGTACACAAGGTCGGGTCCACATCCTCAGGAAGATATTTAGCAGCTCCTTCTCTGTACTGAGACCAGTTTGTGAAGTAACACACAAGTCTTGAACAATGGACTGAAGAAAATAAAGCATAGAGTTATGTGACAGCAATAACGCTTTTGCAATAAAGTATATTGCATTATAATGTTTATCATCTTACCAAACTGGAAGAACAGATTCAGGCCTAAAAACGTATAAGATGGTCAGGAGATGCTTTCTCATATTGAAAATGTTAATTCTTATAAAGACATATTGTTGAAATACCTGTTAAATATGTTATTCCTGTCTTCATTTTGTTTGCTGCTTCATCTCCCTTGAGAGCACTGCAGAAAGTCTGAGGTGCGGGGAGAGAGACAGGGAGGGGTATAAGTGTCCTCTATAATATGACACTTAACATCCATTAAAATGTTTAAGAAAAATTGAAATAAAATTTGACATGAAACAGGATTTGTGCATTTATTAATATTAATTTTATTAGTTATTAATTTTTTTTCTTATAAGCAAGGCAAAATGTATCTTTAATAGTATAAAGGAATGAATCATAACAAAACGAAGGTTAATGCAATTGAAAACACTTAAGAATACAACATCAATGTCAGGCAAAGATTTTCCCTAGATTATAGAAATGTCCATCTGAATCACTCCAAATGATCACTTTGTAAAAAACAAAAAGTATTCTGTGTTTTAAAACACGAAACACGATATGTTCACGCTTGTCTTTTTAGAAACATAGATCCCATGTGACCTTTTTCAGTTTCACCTCAAGCTGTTATTTTCAAGTGAAACTGGAATAAGGGCACTTCCATATCAATGCTGTAGTTATCGCATGTCTTATAATAAACATGATATGCTTCAGTGGCTTGAGGTCTGTGCAGATTTAACACATGGAAAGATAATACAAAGATAAAGTCACACGACCCTAAATAGCCGTAGGAATTTACCATGAATTCATCCAGAATTGTGTCATTTCAAATAAACCTTCATAGATTCTGTTAGATCCTTTTTTTATCAAAATGTCCCAGTGAAGTTGTGTCAAACCACTATTAAATCAAATCGATTTGTTCTTATTATTGGAGGTGTACAAATAGAGGCCAAGATCAAGCAAGTTGTGAGTCAGGTCTGAGCAATATAAGAAAGCAAAAGCGTGCATATATTGATACAGTAATCACCATTTTATTAGCTGATTATGTTAATATATCAAGAACCGCCTTTGATTATGACACATTTGTTTACACTTGAACGTGCAGTTGTTAAAAAGGTTTCCAGACACGGCGGTAGTCTAAGCTAGTAAAAGAAAACTTGAATCACCCACTGTTGCCTTACACGCTAAATAATACCCCATCTAGACCAAGTGTTTGGATTTTAACGTGAACCCATTTAAATATACTGTAAAAGTTCTATATTTCATTTCTTACGATGATGGCAAAAAGTTTAATACAATAGCAGGTGAAAATTGAAAGTTCACCCAAAAATGAAAATTGTGTCAACATTTGTATGTCTATTTAATGTTGAAAAAAGAATGAAGAATGTTGAAAAACAGAACCTAGTTACTTGCACTAGTTTTGTGTCTTTAGAACAAAAGGGATGGGTGCCACTGCTTTTCGATCACCCTCTTCTAAATATCTTCATGTGGGCACTGGGTAAGACATCGAGAGATAAAGGATGGAAACGACAAGAGGGAGAGTAAATGATGACATATTTAATTTTTTGGGTAAACTATTCATTTAAATAACTGACTTGGGTGGTTAGATCCTTTGGTCATGCGGCTGTAGTTCAGTTTTCTACTTCTTAATAAAACATGCTGGTCAATAGACATAAAGGTGACAATTTTGTTTAGTATAAGGATGTGGTAGTTATATCATATATAATATTGTATTATAAAATATCCCAAATAATAAACAAAAATCACTTGAAGAACCTTTGAATGTTAAATATTGTTTCGTTTTTTATAAAATCTCTTCGCTTTAAATTGGCACTCTGACCCCCCTGGATGTCAAATGTGTCAAGTGACATCCTGAATTTTGACATTCTTGACCTTTGTTTGGAGGGGTATATAGAAGATATATAATTTTTTTCTGTGGTTACACATAGTCAGAACATTTATGTTGTTAATTTCAGTATTTGTGTAACAACAATATATAATTTATTAACAATGTTAACAATATAAACAATATTTTAGAGTTATATCGTGGATCAACTTTAATGATATAAAATACATTTTTCACAGAGGTCTTTTATAGATGAAGTCAGTTTATTGGTATCCCGTCACAAAGGTTAAAGAACAGATGAACCGTGAAATCATTGATCAAGATGGATCTTACACATTCAGAATACACCAAATTGGAGGGAAAAGGGCATTATAAGGAATAATTGTCAATCTATACTAACTACTTTTATTTGTGTAGTTATGAATATGTTAAGTTTTTGTAAATGGTTAGCCATAACTATCATTGTCATAGGATACATTAGTGTTTATGGGGCCAGGTACAGCATTTACAACTGTCATCAAACTCTGTTCCAAGACCACACTCTTCCAAATAAGTTTGACCACCGGCACACTGGTAGTATTTAGTAGGGTCACTGGGGTAAACATAGAGTCCATCTGGTTTTCCATTGCAGAATCCTGTTCCTGATGCATTAGTGGTAGTGGTAGTTGTGGTTGTCTGTGAAGAGGACTGACCGGGTTGAGGGGGAGGCGTTGGAGGAAGTGGAGGCAATTCTAAACAAACGGTATATTAATTTGCATTAGTTTGATTATTTATATTATATTATTAATATGACTATTAAGCAATAATTCATCCAAAAATGAAAATTCTCTCAAAAAAATTCTCTATTTTTTTTAACACAGAGAAATATATGTATACAAATACTTGTGACCAAACAGCTCTTGGACCCCATTGATTACCATAGTTGGAAAAATGGTAAAAAGGTACAATGAAAGTCCAAAACACCCGAGAACTTTTTGCTGACCAACATTCTTCAAAATATCGCATTTTGTTTTAACAGAGCAACATTTTTAGTAATATTTCCTACTAGAACTGTTTGGTCATAAGCATTCTTACAAATATCTTTTTCTGTGTTTATCATAACAAAGAAATGTTTGCTGACGTGGAACAACTCAAAGGTAAGAAAATGATTAAATCAATTTTTGTGGCAAACAATCCCTTGAACATCATTATTTAAAGCCCTTTATAGTAAATAAATCTTTTTTTTTCTAGAAAGATTTTGCCAAGACCTACCAATATTCAGAAGACTGCGCAGATGGCTCATGAGAGGATATTTTCCCTGCCCACAGAACTGTCCTGTGAAATCATCCAGATCAAGCGCCCATACAAAGGCTCCGCCAAACTTTTTGCCTTGCAGATAACGGACCTTGAATCAGAAGAAAAAGATTAAAATTGAGTTAACTGTAAGATACAGACAAATGGTGACAATGGAACCAGTCCGAGAATATCCATACCTTAATTTCAAAGCTTTTCTGGTTGTCAAATCCAACCCACTGACTGTTTTTTGCGGCATATGGCACCTCCTGATCTTGAATCCACTGGGTGGTTGTTCCTTGCAGGAAGCCACAAATCTGATACATTCAGAAAAAAAATTCAAAAATGTTGGGCGTTGTTCCAAAGACGTTCGAATTTGTGTCCATTTTCTTTTGAATATATGACTTTTCTGGACACACTAGTTGTTTTGAAGCTCTCACCTCATAGTAAGCCCAGAATCCAGCCTCACGGGTGTAGGTTCCAGCTTGAGCAGGTCCATCAGATGGGGCTCCAAGTGCAGTATTTGCAGATGACAGATGGAAGGTGCGACCGTATGTTGCGAAACCCATTCTGAGTTTCTCCACAGGGGTACCCTGATCCCTCCAGTAGGTCATGGCAAAATCCTATGTGTAAGGACAATTCAATCTTTCATAAGTGTAGTGTTTCTCCTTCTTCATTTGTGTGGTCCACAGACCACTATGACATCACAGAAACTGCGCTTATTTTATACATTTCAGTATTTAGTCTTACTGTATTAAAGTAGACCATCAGTCCATTGTCCAGGGACCCTTTGTATAGAGGGCTGTTGTGACCGGTCACTCTTTCCCAAGATCCATGGAAGTCGTATGTCATGACATTGACAAAGTCCAAGTACCTGGGATGAAACAATAACCAAACAGATCAGAAGACATCTTATGTTTACCACTACTAAAAATATATTAACAGAATGACTAAGACAAACTTGGCAAGCTCTGCAATCTCATATCCAGCATCGATAGTTCCTTTGCCAGCTGATACTGCGGCACTCAGCATTAGACTGGGTCTGCCAGTAGCTTTGCCCTCAGCTTGAAAGGCCTCATGAAGTTCCTGTAAAAAAAGAGACAAAAGTGCAGCAAACATACAAAAAATATTGCTTGAGACTTGCATTTGGTGGCCATCTTTTAACCTTGCAGAGTGTTGTGAATCTCTGTTTGTCTTCAGGTGGACTTCCTCTTGTTCCAGGGTATTCCCAGTCTAAGTCCAGACCATCAAATCCATGAGCTCTTAAGAACTTGATTGAAGACTGGATGAACGTTTGACGGTTTTGTGGATTTGACACCATGGCGGAGAACCTGAGAGGAATTTTGGTAACAATCATTAATATGTATGGAAAATAATATTTGCATTATTTTCCAGAAAACTTACTGTGCTGTACCAAAGTTCCATCCACCGACAGCCAGAGATGTTTTAAGGTTACCATTTCTGTGAATAAGATGCATTGCATATCATATGTCATGTATTTGAAACAAGCCGTTTAGTGTTCTATCATCTAACATTCTAACATTCTCAAGTTCTAAAATACATATATTTTAAAATACTTATTTTATTTTTTGTCTCATAGTTCAATTGTACACTTTTAAATATTTAAAAGTAAAAAAAGTTTAATAGTAAAAAGTAAATCCTCATATTGATGTTCAATAAAACAAAAGATGAGACATTCCATTTAATATTTAACTTTAAAAGGAATACATACGTTTTCTTGAGGTCGTTGAAGGACTTGTAGAGGGTCTCATCATTCCATTCATAAGTCACAAGCTGATTGCCACTGTTGATGACTGAGAAAGCGTAGATCAGGTGTGTGCAAAGGTAGGGATCCACATTTGCGGGGGTATATTTCCCAGTTCCGGGTCTGTACTGGGCCCAGTTTGTGAAGTAGCAGCCCATATCCATAGAGGATGCTGGTTAGGAATTAAAAATGCACTAGTGAGTAGTCACAAAGTCACTGTTTGAAGCCCAGATAAAAGATTTTTTTTTAACTGAAATAAATATACTGATAAAAATGTATTCTACAATGTCAGAGAAAAGGTTTTAAATGATAAAACGTTTAATATAAATTATACGAACCAAGGTAGAAAAGGTACAGTTATGCCATTTTTACTATCCACCTTTAATGTGATGCAGTTATCTTACTGGGTTTAAAAGTATTTTAATAATTTTCATAAAACAATTTGTGCAAAATTTGATCAAAGACTTACCAAGGTGGCAGAGCACCAATCCAAGAACTGGAAAAAAATAGATACATTTTAAATGTAAATTAATTGTAAATACACAAAATAACAATAAATAAAAAGTAATACATTCACCTGCAAGAAGAAGCTTCCCCATTTCGATACCAACTTCAGAAGAGGTCTATATTTAACAAACAAATGTTTATATTTATATTATGAAAGAAAGAAAAATTCTCATTCTCACCTTACATCTTCTAAGTATATGACTTACCCAGGGTTCCAGAGATGAAAAAGGTAAAGAGTACATAAAATCATAGGGTTTATATAGGTCCTTGCATAGTTGGGTGTTGTCTGTGCCACCCAAATTCGGCAAGAACTGAAGATCTTGTTGTAAGATATGGTATCTTATGTAAACTATAAATGTCTAAATGTTCTCATTAATTTGATCTATGTATATTTAAGAAGAACAGTGGCCACTGCTATCATACAAATGTGGCAAATGTGCAATTGTTTTATACTGTCAGATGGATTTGTTCCTAATATTGGCAGTTGACGGATATGGCGGTTGCTCTATGTGAACTTCTATGGTTGATTTATGTACATTCTATAAATTTTCTCATTTCTGGGGGTACAGATGTCGCATTTTAGTCAAAGTGTGTGGACTACTTGCACACAAACTGTAACAAAATAAAAAAATGGAAAATGAATGTGAAACTGTGGTTATCAATTGAAATTTCTGCAGGGTCAATATAATAATGTGTACGTCACAACCATTTTTTGGTTAAACCTCTTTTATTTTCACTGGGTTATGTTTTTCTATTTTTATAATTCTAATTGAATAATATCTGTATTTTTTAATTAATTAGTATTATATTTAAATAAATAAACACCTTTTATATTATTGAAGTGCAAAAAACAAGTATAAAATATATTTTAATGCTAGGTGATGTCATGTTCAGAGTTTTGTTTATTCAAATGATCAAAATTATGTTCAAATCCTTAATTGAGAAATAAATAAATTGCACCTGGGCTCAACTACATCTTTCTGAGTCATGTCCAGTCCTGTACCACACCCTGCCGCGGTAATGTTAGATCCTGTGGCACAAGGCTACAATCTCAGTCGGTCTCTTCTGATACTGGACCACGCCTGTCCTACACTCGGTCACTTTCACCAGCACCTTTAAGTCACATTCATCCAGCCATCTCCTAACCATCACATCCTGAAAGGCCTAGTGTCACTGATGTCCTTCCACTGTCATAACTCACTAATGCAAAGATATAGGCCCTCAAGATCTCTGCGCTCCGCAAATGAGCTGAGACTTGTGGTACCAGCTCAAAAGGGTAAGAAATCTCTCTTTCGAACGTTCTCTGCTTCAGTTCCTCGATGGTGGAACGATCTGCCTCTGGCTTCACGCTTGTCAGACTCGGTCTCTATCTTTAAAAAACACCTAAAAACTCATCTTTTCCGGCTACACCTAACTCACTAACTCACTTCTTTTCTAACTACTCACTCTATCAAAAAAAAAAAAAAAAAAAAATTATTTTGTAACTTCGCTCTCTGTGTAACTCGGTAGCATTGTTGTAGCACTTGTTCACCTATTGTTGTATCGGCTATTTACTGCTTCATTGTCTCCTCGACTATTGTAAGTCGCTTTGGATAAAAGCGTCTGCTAAATGACAAAATGTAAATGTAATGTAAATGTCATGGCGAACCATTCTGAGCACGACCTGAAATGGTTATGGTTATGGTCCATGTGAGCCTGAGTGGGCATGATATGATTACAATCTAGAATTTTTGACCTAGTTGTCTAACCATGTTGTATCATCATGGTAGAACGTAGTGACGTCGCCAGTACAAAACCGTACTGAATGGCCCAGGTTGCACAGTTTAGCATGATGGTTCAGCAAGATGGCAGAAAGGCATTTATTGTTTCCTATTTGGCCTGGGCCTAGGGTGAACATGTGATCTACTGTATAGTGTTTTTCAGGCTTATTGTCACCAATGAAGGTGTGCTCTCATGACACTTTCTGCTTTTAAACTGATTTATCAAATTCTATTGTCTTTCTGCTTGGTATTTATTTTAATTATGCTTAAAATTTTTTCTTTTTTTCATTAAAATTACTGGTTGCTAATAAATACATTTGTTTTAATCTACACCAGACACAAAAAAATCAATAATCTCTATAAGCGACAATTCTGTTTATTCATTTATTTTTATCAAAAGTGAAAAAGAAACCAATTTACATCAAAGTCATTCAAAAAGGCTTTCAAACAGAGACGCGCTATACTCGAATGGACAGGAAACAGCACCGTTAGGAATTATTTTCAGTTTATATCAACATACATTTATATTTTCATGGAAGGATTTATCACAAGGATTAATGATGTTTCATGAAGTTGGACATTAGTGTGCCTTAAGGGACCAAGCGCAGCACTTACAGCTGTCATTAAACACTGTGCCTGAAGCACAGAAACCCACGTGTGTTACTCCTCCTGCACAGTTGAAAAATTTGCTTTTGTTATCGGGGTCAGCATAGAGTCCATCTGGCTTTCCGTTACAGAATCCAGGTCCTGGTGCATGAGTGGTAGTTGTGGTGGTTGTGGTGGGTTTGGTGGATGTTTGCCCAGGTTTGAGGGTGGTGGTTGGAGGCAGTGGAGGCAGTTCTACATATACAGTACAAAAGTTGCATTCAGGGTTGTGTTCACACAATAAACATCAGCTTGAGACAAGCGTACTTACCAATATCCAGAAGATTGCGCAGATGGCCCATGAGAGGATGGTTCCCCTGCCCGCAGAACTGTCCGGCAAAATCATCCAGATCAAGTGCCCACACAAAGGCTCCACCAAACTTTTTGTCTTTCAGATAACGGACCTATAAAGTAAGAGGAAAGAGTGAGAGTTGCCAATAAACGATGACAATGAAATCCATCCTAGTAAAGGATCCTCCACGCCGTACCTTAATCTCAAAGCTTTCTTTAGTGTCAAATCCAACCCACTCATTGTTCTTAGTGGCATACGGCACCTTCTGGTCCTGAATCCACTCGATTGTTGCTCCTTGTGCAAAGCCACAGATCTAAACAGACATTGAATAACAGCGTTTCATCTCAAAGCTTCCAGTATTGACTTCAATCTCCAAAATGAAAGGTCTTGTATAAGGTGTATAAGGTACTTACCTCATAATAAGCCCAGAATCCAGCCTCACGTGTGTAGGTTCCAGCTGAAGCGGGTCCACTTGCTGGGGCTCCAATTCCATTTTCTGTCGATGTCAGGCGGAAAGTTCGACCGTATGTTGCGAAACCCATTCTGAGTTTGTCTACAGGGGTACCCTGATCCCTCCAGTAGGTCATGGCATAATCCTGAAATGAAAATGAGAATTGATGTTTTAAGTCAAAGTAGTATCAACACAGGCAGTAAGCTGTCTCTTTATTAGCTGTCTTACGGTATTGAAATAGATAAGTTCTCCCTCATCCTTTGACCCTTGGTAAAGAGGGCTGTTGTGGCCTGTGAACCTTTCCCATGTCCCATGGAAGTCATATGTCATGATATTTATAAAGTCCAGGTATCTGGTACAGCAAAATTAAAACTCAAATCAGAAGAGATCAAGCAACTCATAGTACCACCAATTATCACAAAAAATTTTGATATCCAGAAATGAAGAGACAAATTACTTAATATCATAACTTACTTGGCAATCTCTGCAATCTCATATCCAGCATCAATTGTTCCTTTGCCAGCTGCTACTGCGGCACTCACCAACAGCCTTGGTCTGCCTGTAGCTTTGCCTTCAGCGTCAAAGGCTTCCAGAAGTTCCTACAAAGTCGAAAGAATATAAGTAAACTAGATGAAATAAAGTCAATTCTAGCATTTGTTTGTAGTCAGGTCTACCTTGCACAACAATGTGAATCGTTTCTTGTCTTCAGGTGGACTTCCTCTTGATCCGGGGTATTCCCAATCTAAGTCCAGACCATCAAATCCATGAGTTCTTAGGAAGCTGATGGAGGATTCAATGAACTTTTGACGGTTTGCTGGAGTCGACACCATGATGGAGAACCTGAGATGAATTTGTAAACAATCTTGAATATTTTTCCATGTCATTTGACAATTTATTATTTTGTCAGTACTCACTGTGATGAACCAAAGTTCCATCCACCAACGGCCAAAAGGGTCTTAAGATGTGGATTTCTGTGAGAATAAAATAAGATCTTCAAGTATCAAGAAAAGAATACAGAAAAAAAGTAGCATTTAATTCAGAATTTATTTGAATTTCAATAAATACCTGTTCTTTAGGTCATTGAAGGTCTTGTAAAGGGTCTCATCATTCCATTCATAAGTCACAAGCTCATTGGCATGGTTGATGATTGAAAAGGCATAGAGAAGGTGCGTGCAAAGGAAGGGATCCACATTAGCGGGGGTGTACTTCCCAATTCCAGGTCTGTATTGGGACCAGTTTGTGAAGTAGCAGCCCATATCCATTGAGAATGCTGGGAAGATTCATGGAGATACATCAGATACAGACAATAAATATGTAATTACAATGTTTTGACTATAAAACTATAAGTGGTTACAATAAATAATCAAACACTCACCACAATGGCAGAGCACCAAGGCCAAGCCTAGAAAAAGCAATGAATATATGTAAATGACAAATACAGTAAATCACAAATGTCAATGTGGAAGTAATATTTACCTGCTATAAGTGTAAGCTTCCCCATTAGAACTGCAAGTTCTTAAGACAACTCTTTATTAACTGTAACAAAGAACAGGTTTGGGAATTATCACCTTTTTTTAAAAATGTCATAATTTTATTCTCAATAAGGCTTGTAGCGGGCATGACATACCTGGGGTTCCTTAAGCTTGTACAATCTGAAAGTACATCAAGACCCCAGAGTTTATATAGGTGCAGAGGAGAGTTGGGAGGATTTATGGCGACTGTAAGACATGGTATCTCATGTAAACTATGGACTGAAATGACACTAGTGTGTAAATTTAATACCTTTGGCCTTTTCAGGCCAATTTATGTACAGCTAAAACCATAGATAAGATGAAATTATAGCCAAGCTGTGGTAAAGTTGGTCCATGTCTACAAATCACATGTCCGTACATATTACACAGTGTGTAGGATGAATAAACATTATGTAATATTACCTAATGTTCTCGTCATTGAACATATATAAATATATAAATGATAAAAATGTCAAATAAGTTAATTTAAAATAGCTAACAAATCTTACAAAGGCAACATTATAAAAAAATTTTAAACAGCAAATTTTAGTATATATGAACCAAACCATTGACTATATGCTGCTTAACTTTGCATATTTTAAGATTTGATGTGAACAGAAATGTTGCATGCAAATCAAACATTTATGGTCGGACATCATGTTCATAGGTCTTTGTACAGCTCATTTTATTATCTAAGACTCGTGTGCTATCAGCACATCACATAATATGCTGTCACGGCCGACTCTGAAGCTTATCGGTCAGGAACCTCTATATTTTACTGAAGATTTTTAATGAAATTGTTTGCATGTTTTGGTAGGCAAATAAACCTAATTATTCCCTCTTTTGCTGCGTCAGAAATACCCTCACATATAAAAAACATTTGTCTTATCATCAAATTAAATTGCAATGTATATGTTTAGGAGGGATTGTAATAGGAACAAAGCAATAAGGTGGAGAGGTTGAAAGAGTTCCAAGTGTATGATGAGAGTATCAGTGTTTTTCACTTCATATCTTATCACTAGTACACTGCCAATTGATAATGTCTGAAAACGATAGAAAAAACTGAAAACAGCTGATTGACAAAACTGCATTATGATGTCAACATAATAACGCTTTTTCAAACAGTAAACTGTTGAAATATTCACACATATACACAAACACCTAATGTGTTTCATGGTAACAATTTGTCTGCTTTTTTATTAGCTTAGCTGTCATACTTGAAGTCTGAAATTCGAGGTTCTTCAATTTACATAACACTATCATATATATATATCTATATAAGTCCAAGAAAATTAAAGCAACCTTATAAAATTCTGTAATTGACTGATAAGGGATATTAAATAACTTTGATGGTTGATTGAACTATTTAAAGAAAACTGTTTAATGTATAACAGACAATGAACAAAGTTTTTTTACATATTACTTCCTCCAATTGAAAATTGTTTAATTTAATTTACAATTTTTTGATCAAGTTATAAAATAAGGATATTTATTATTACCTAAATGCTATCCTTAAATATTTTAAAAGTTAATTTACAATAAATAAATTATAAAGTAAACTTCCCTCAAGGTTGTTCTTTTTTCAATCTCAAACACAAACAGAACTTTGGCCTTGAAAGAAGCACGAGCCTCAGAGGAAAGTTGAAATTTGTTAAAAATGTCTTTAACAATGGGGGGCCTTGGAGTCAAGAACACTAAGAAGTACTATCTAAGAGATAAAATTCTACACATTTTTTCTGCTTTTTGTTAAAGGAAATTTTAATATGGTATCTTTTTACAGTCTCACTTCACACAGTTCAGCCTTGCGTGTCTTATTGCCTTCTTACATACTGTCATAAAAACATTAAGAACACAAATGTTATTCCCTGACATTTAAAACAGAAAATGTTGCTATGTAATAAAAAGGTCATTCATGACATCTTATAAACTTCAATGGGATAAAAAATACCTTCACTTGCTACCCACAAATAAAATATGTGTGTTGCAGCTTATAATTCGGAATTGCATTACTTATTTTTGAAATATATTTTTGCCATATTTATCAAAGTATTTATTTATATATTGTTTTTTGTCTAATAGTGGGAACTGTGATTTGTTTTCATGAACATATTTGTTATTAACTAACATCATATAACAATAGGCAATAAGGTTTGTCAGGATTTATTGATTTTTAATAGCATTTATGTAAACAGTTGCAACGTTTCATTTAAAAGATCAAAATATTTTATATATTAACTATATGTTCTTGTAATTATATATACAAAACATTGTAATTATTAGTAAATGCTTCAAATAAATAAAACAAGGATGAATAAATGCTGTAGAAGTATTGTTTAATGTTTATTCATGTTCAAGTGTTATTCAACTGTTAGCAAATAAGTTGAAATCATCTGTCATGACTTTATTAAAACTGACAATTTCAAAAAGTTATTAGAAGAGAGTATACATTTTCTTACTACTTTTATATTATAACAGATGATCAGAGTGTGTAGTTTGAAAAACAAAATATGACTGCTATAAATATTTTATTGAAAGTGTAAGGAACAAGAGGATTGACACTGAATGTAATTAGATTTTACATTTCCACTTATTTAGCAACATTTAATATTGATTTTGTTCATCTGCTCATGGCCAGTTGCAGCATTTACAAGCATCAATATAAACGAGACCAGGCTGGCATTTCTGCAGGTATGTGTTTCCACGGAAACAATGGAAGTAAGTTGCGGCATCTGCAGGGTTGGCGTACAACCCATCTGGTTTACCAACACAGAATGAGGTTATGGGATCTGCAGTTGTGGTTGGCCGTGGTGTAGTGGTGGGCTTGGGAGCAAAACCTGTTAAGAGAATGACATTACACTGAATAAATAGTAAAACACAGACTACATAAGTTTAATATGTCCACTTTAACTTATTCATTTTCGTTTGATTGGCCTACTTAGTGTTTATTTACCAAGAGAGTTGCGCAAATGGTTAACAAGAGGGTAAGATCCTTGGGTACAGAAACGCCCTGTAAAGTCGTCCAGATCTAAGGTCCACACTGAAGCTCCACCCAGATTTAAGGAGTTGAGCCACTGGACCTGTTCAATGAAAATATATATAAAAATGATCAGAAAACAGTTTAGTTTAATTTAGCTATACATTTAAAATCAGAAAACAGACTTTACCTTGGCGGTAAAACTTTCACGGTTGTCGTAGCCCACCCAGGCCTTTCCTTGAACCGCATAGGGGACCTTCTGATCATTTATCCATTCCAACTGGGCAGCTGGCTCAATCGTACAAATCTAAAGAAATTAATAACATTTTAGAACATTTGTGAGGTCTACTGTAGTGAACAATTAAAGATATTTGAAAAAAAAAACTGAACATGTTTGATTTACTTAGTTTTATCAATAACATTGCTTCCATATTATTAAAATAAGCTGTTTTAACATATCTTGTTATCAAAGTTAAACAGAAATTACAGTTAAGTAATTCCAACATATTTTGATTTTCAGTGCAGCAGTGGCACTCATTCAATTAAATTGTATGAACACAAACCAAAGCGAGCCCTGAAAAAATGGGTTGTTGGAATAACTTAATTTTTTCATGTTATAAATTAATTTGACTTCATTTGATCATTTCATCATGTTCCAAATGATTAAATTAAATAGTTTTACAATTTCTAAAAGAACTGTGTTTAAACCATTTAGTTATACGGAATCGATATACATTATAAAACTTAGCACATTTACAGTGTATATAATGCGTCAGAATGAGAAAAAATCCTAAATTTATTAAGACCTCATAATAGGACCAATATCCTTTATCACGTGTGTAAGGACCGGCATCAGCAGGACCGCTGACTGGGGCACGGAGACCTGTGTTTGAGGTGGACAGGGTGAATGTGCGTCCAAACGTGGGGAAGCTAATGAGTAGTCTTTCAGCAGGAGCGCCACCTTTCAGCCAGTATGACACAGAGGCGTTCTAAACAAGATAATAGTTCACATCACTATTAACAGTTTCATCATATGGATATTGAAATTGAATTAACAGGTATTCATATTACAATATTGAGTTCAAGGCTGTTTCCACTGTCTAAAGAGCTCTTAAAAAGGGGACTGTTGTGTCCGGTCACTGAATCCCAGTGTCCATGATAGTCATAGGTCAAGACGGTCACAAAGTCCAATTGACTGAACAAAAAGAAAAAACGTAAACCTTTCAATGCATACATTATCGTTAAAACACTTGGCCAACTCTCAACCTTACAATAAAAATTATGTTTACCAAAGGTATTTACTTTACTATTTGAACAGATGTCATATTCTGAGAGTTGTAATGTCACATCCATAATGAAATGGGACATAACACTGAAATTGCTCAGTTTACCATTTCATAGTCAAATATAGAAAATTTACTTTGTCATTTCAGCAATCTCGTAAGCCCTGTCAATAGTTGACTTTATGGATGCAACTTTAGAAGACAAAATCAGAGGTGTTTTCTTGATGTCCAAGGCCTCCTGTTCGATCGCTTGTCTCAGTTCCTGATAGAAATGTACAATTTAAACACAATTGAAATATAGTTGGTGGCTTAGCTAAGACAATGGTAGATTATTTATTATGCATGATATTTTCACGTCACTTTCAGCTTTCTCACCTTGATCAATCCAGTAAACCTCTGTTTGTCCTCAGGTGGGCTTCCATTTTGTCCAGGAAACTCCCAGTCTAATTCCAAACCATCAAAGTCATTGGCACGCAGGAACAACATTGCAGATCGGATAAAAGTTTTGCGGTTTTCAGGAGTCGATACCATTTTAATAAATCTGCAGTGAAAAAAAGAGACTGCAAATTTACCACATTTATTATTTTTATGTATAGATTACGCTAATCCTACCGGTCACCACCGTACAAAAGCATTGAAACTCTTGAGTGAAATGTTTCTCGTTATTTTAAAAAACATTTTGATCTGAAGGCGTATACTTTCATGTTTAAACAAAAATACAATACAGCAAACAAACGTTTTTTTTCATATTAAATCCATTTAATTTAATGGAGGACTTTGACCAAGTATTGAGGAAAGAACAGCAAAACTAAGCGCAGAATAAACAGGGACTTCTCTAAAATTCTTTCTTAGGTTGAGACCTTAAGACGCTGATTGGGAAAATGACAAGAAAACATATCTGCAAATTCCAATGATGATGATTAAATATAAATTTTTATTTTCATTTTTTATTGTAACATAATTTCCGTAGTTCCTTTGGTGTAATTTTATAATTTTGATAAATGTATAATTATAAAAGTGAGTCAGTAGGTAGCCGGTAGTGTGGAGCATGCCAGGCATAAAGCAAACTTCAGCATGATGTATAATGTGTACCACTTACGGACTGATTCCATTTGCCAAACCACCAACAGACAGCATTGTCTTCAATGTGGGATTTCTGCAAATAAGATTTAATTATATTATAAGAAAGTGTTAACAAAAACTTTGCTAAAGCATATACCACCGAAGCAACATCTTAATTCAAAGTGACCTATGTATTTGATCGTTGTATCATAAAGGTTATAATAAGCTGGAAACAGGATTTACTTACACGTTCTTCAGGTTATTAAGTGACTTGTACATGATCTCATCGTTCCATTCAT
The DNA here is from genome assembly GCA_033220385.1 of Triplophysa yarkandensis. Lineage (NCBI taxonomy): Eukaryota > Metazoa > Chordata > Actinopteri > Cypriniformes > Nemacheilidae > Triplophysa > Triplophysa yarkandensis. The sequence continues at coordinate 9,411,266 of CM065662.1, read as the reverse complement.
TTGTGGTGATTTCGTTGGCGGGGCTGATGGTGGCCAGAGCATACACCACATGTGTGCAGAGGAAAGGATCAACATTCTCCGGAGTGAATTTCCCATTGCCAGGTCTGTACTGGGACCAGTTTGTTACGTAGCACACTAGTTTTGTGGAGGCCACTGTGAGAAATAAAAGCATATTATTGCTACTGTGATTTTTTTGGCATTCTTTGATTGTTCCTACATTAGATGTTCTTACCAATCTGAAATGTAAGCAGGAAGGCCAGTCCTATGCAAAAGACAATATGGTTATTAAAAGTAAAGTCATTGTAAACATTATCATTTGAATATGAAACATACCTGCTAAAAGAGTAAGTTTGGTCATGTTTGCGTGAATCCAACCCAAATCCTTTAAAACTGTTCAATGAGCTGTAAATGTGCACCAGAACATAAAATAACATTAATGACCAGCATGTCTACGCTAGTTTTAACAGGAAAAGGTAATAACACAACATTGTTAAAAATCCCAAACCAGAAAATATCTTGTATAATCAACTGAAAGACTTCTTACCTGTATCTGGTGTCAGTGAGAATATGCTGTTTGGGGAAAACTTCATCCTTTTGTATACTTCTACATTATTAATAGCTCCAAAGTACAGCTTGATAAGTGTTAAGTTCATCAGAACCCTGGCAATAAATTAATTATACAAGTCATATAATTCGCACATTGTTTATGATGTTATTATCTTTGAGCTAGTGATGAAATGTCAGGTCATTTCCCAAAAGACATGAAAATGAAGATAAAGTTGGTGGAAGGTTATAATATTGAATAAACATGATTTGCATTTTACACTGAGTTTGCAAAGAACAATCAGAATGAGTTTCCTGTTAGTTTCATCCAAACCCAGCAGAATAAGCAAACAAGAAATCAAAAAATCAAAACTAATGCAAGGAAATTCATGTTGTATATATTGTTATACACTAACTGCTTGCACAATGACTAGGGCATGTGCAGAATTGTGAATATTCAGACATACATAAAAGACATTGTGTAATTTAGCCCATGTGTGCATGCTAGGTTATACACATCCACATTTGTGTTTGCAATAAATTTGCTTCGAATACAGTCAAAATGTTTTTATTGAAGAATATTTACAAGTGCTGCATTATTCACATTCAGTCCACAGTGGACAGGCTCCACATTTACAAAAGCCGGGGTACAAGGTAGCTCAATGAAACTAGTTGACATCATAACCTGAGTGACCTTAAAAAAACTACTAGTGTACCAGTTGACTGCTCGCATGCTTACACACAACCTTTCTGGAAGATGTTGTAAAACTGAATGATACAGATCTGAGACCAGTTTAACTATCAATGTTGAGATTTGAGCAATGAGGCCTGGCTGTGGAGCTCTGAATGACAAGAGAGAGAAACCCTGACATGTGAAAAACAGCAAAATGATTTCAGTAATGAACAAATATGTCATTACAAATTGCTTAAAAAATACAAAAGTTTTGGTTTTGTAGTCCTAACGTGACCTCTCGATGCTTCTACATTCTCACAATAATACACAATGAATCGTGACGGGATAATGGAAACTTCACCCGGTTGGTACTGGTGTTTACTTCTAGAACCACTAAAGAACGACAAATAAAAGTGTTTATGCCTCACAGATTCTGGCTAAGTGTGTTCTAAATGCGTGAACATGGATCATAATTTACAGGTAAAAGAAAGTTTAAATCACAGAATGAATAATAATGTTGTGTGTTACAGAACAAAGTGTAAATACAATAAAGCAGAGCAAAATGCAAACACTCCTCACACACAAAATTGCTATATTTACAGTCACAACTTTAACACCCCAAGACCCTTTCCAATATAAAAATCAGGGGCTTAACACAAGAAATTAATTTATTTTCTTTAGCTGCCCTTGTCCTCAAAAATTCCCAAAAAACAAGGCAAGGACAACACATTTTTAGTGTAGGCTTAACCAATTGTTGTCCATTTTATTTATTTAAAGGATTAGTTCACCCAAAAATAAATATTTTTAACCTAACCAAAAATGCAGATTTTTTAAATGAAAGTTTGTAATGAAGCAACCATTGGGTCACCGTTGATTCCAATCATATTTTTTGTCTTTTTATTGAGGCAACCCAAAATAAACTTTTATAAAAATCTTCCTATGTTCATCACAACAAAGAAAAAGGTTTACAGCAAAATATATTTTGGGTGAGGTATTCCTGTAACACAAAATAAAATGGCATAAAACTGTAAAAAAAGGTAAATGCAACAACACAAAAATTACTTTCATAAATAATGTAAGACATTCTTTTTGAGAGTTTTATAAGCTCCTGGCACATTATAAAAAAACGAAGCAAATGGCCTCTTGTTTCATTAAAGAAATAAATTAATTAAAAAACTCAACTTATACAATTTCAAAGACAACACAACATTACAATTTGGTTTTTAACCAACAAATGGCTTTACGCGCACCTCCCAGGGCCTAAGCAACAACCCATTAATATTTCATATAAAAGAATAATAATCATTAACTTGTTTATCCATGAATGTTATCATCAGCATTGTGTAACGTCCAGAGACGTGCTTTTTTTAATGGGAGATTTGCGCCATGAAAGTAAATAACCCATGAACATCATTTTTTTATGCAACAACAATGGCAATATTGAAGAGTGTGATAACAGGATGATAACACTGGCAAGCCAAACCCACTTTAACTACGAGACAATCAGCTTTTGTTGTACCGCCTTATTCTTAAAGACCTTTCATCTTTAAAAGTAGCACACAAGGGAGAGGCAGAACGCTTCGATCATTCTCGGGTCAACACAGATATGAAACGTTATATTGTTCAGAAAAATGATGCCTTCAGAAACACTGCTTAAAAAATGTTAACATTCACTTGGATTGTTTTTGTAGTTTTGCTGCCATGAAAAACTAAAGTTTTGTGTTACTTCACATTAAATTTCACCATAACATCATGTCTGGCGATGCTGTTTGCCTTGAGAGACACAAATTTAACCACTATTCAAGACTGAATTTCCATAAGGCAAGCATCTGTTGATAAAATGTGTAACACAAAGTCTTCATCAAAGAGTAAAATGGCCGATCGTCCTTTTACAAAAGCCTTTCATTCAAAAGAATACAATTAATATCTTCAACACTTCCACAACATTCCATCTGACGCTACTCAGGCATTGCAAAAATTCCTTCCAAAAAATCCCACAACCAGCAGCCCTGTCCCTTCAAAAGAAAACTTGTTTAAATATCCAGGTGATATTTAAACGAAATTTCACTGGCTGAAATCACAGTCCCAACGAGCCAATGAGAATGAGCGGCAGTGCAGTTAATATCAAAATCGTTGTGCAGAGAGATTCTGAAGTGGCCCCCGTGTTCTGGACCATCATTCCAGTTCCTGTGAATCAAACACACAGGATTTTAGAAAACATAAAATGAGCGAGCAACTTAATACTTTAAAGTGATAGTTCATCCGAAAATAAAAAGATTGCGTCAACATTTCCTCTCGCTGTAATCATTTCAAACTTTTGTGAATTTTTTTTGCAGAGAACAAAAGAGGATATTTGAAGATTGTTCAAACATATTGTATAGAGACGAAACCAAACCGATTGAATGGGTGTCAATTAACTAATTATAGATGACAGATTTGTTATTTTGTAGATTAACTATCACCTAAAAAATTCTGTAGGCCTGATGTGAGATGCATACCTGAGTCCCGAGATACGATGGTCTCATGAGCCGCTCCGTCTCCGCCATCTCCCCATGAGCGGATCTCGAGAACCACATACCCATTGTCCTTAGGTAAAGGAAGATTGATAGAAGTCTTCCCTTTATCTAGGATCTTTAAAGCCGACTGACCTTCATGCTTATAAAGGACCTATAAAATATTTGAGTGTTAAAAATTTGTTGGAGAAGGAAACTCTTGAGATCTCTTACATGGACATCTTCATTCATGTTTAGTGAAATTGATATGACTGAAAACAAAAACTTAAATAACAATGTGCAAAATGTTGAACAGTAAAGAACATAGCATTTTTGAAAGCATTGAAATGTATTCTACATTATAAACATGATTTCATTCCACCTGTTGTATCGTAATTTCTCTATCTCACAACCAGACAAAAGATCCTTTCGTTTTCGTGACAGCGATTATGTCACAATGTTTCTGTGTATGGTTCAAAAGATTATCTCAGATATAAAGAATGACATCTACTGACAAGAATTGGTGAATGAGGTTGTTCTGAAAGCCATTTGGATAAAATGTGACCTTGATTTCTGATCAGATATGAGATACAGTCGTGTCAGATATCCCATAAGGTTTCTTAGTTTTCACAATTTTAAAAGGCACATAAGTTGATTTGAGACCAGATATTTGCATCCCTGCATCCCTGAAACGCAACATTCGGAGGACCCAGCTGAAATCTGTTCTGGTCAGTCACTCGGGTCTAAATGTAAATGTATTAGGCTTCCTATATATTAGTTACCTTGACGGAATATCTCAGCATGAAATTAAAAAATTTGAACAGTTTTATTTACTGACAAACAAGCAGTGATACATAACCCAACAAAAACATGTCACTCACTTTATAGCCCAGCACAGCAGACTCATTGTCCATGGATTTAACATGATCCCACCTCACCGTAACCCAAGATCCATCCACCTTCCATGATATGTTACCGGGAGGACGGTTAGGGGCTGGAAACGAAGAGAAAACACATGTTGGCTTTCACACCGTTCTCAATGACAACATTTATAATGTCTGTTTTTGGATGCAGTATTGGTTTCTCAAAGCAGCTAGTTAATGAAAAACAGGTTCACTGTTTCATCTACTTATTAATAATAATTAACAAATAGTAATGATTAATAATTTACAAAAATTAATAGACAGCTTTATATCTATTGCACTTATCTAAGAAACTTACGGTAAACCACACTATAAACTGGCAACGTAATGAGATTTTTCTAAACTTCTGACCTCGATTTCCTTAGTTGATAGCGGCATTAATATCACTATAGGGCACAAAATACCGGGATAAGAGCTGTTTATAAAAGTCTTGAAGTTTAAGGTTAGGTCTCAAACGATAACGATTGGTGATAGCAAATCTGCATTAAGGCTACAAGTTTACCCAAGTAGGACAACATGGTAATTAACCATTTTTAACATGCATATCTTTCAAAAAGAAAATGCTTGAAAAGAGTTGAAAATTTATTTTATATGGGTTAAATTATTGTATAATTATATAATGCCAATATGTAACAGTACAATTTAATTTTGTTTAGACAATTAATCTTTCATCATAATACTTGTTGGTGGCATATTTCTGGCACGTTAAAGCCTAGAGTTTGTTTTTTTTAGATGACCACATTTGCAGATGTTTTTTGAAAGAAAAAAATAATCTTTTAATCGGGACTATAATAGTTTTTAAACAACAAGAGCAACAAGACGGTAGTACTTTCTCTGTCGTCGATAAGATGACCTCATTATTTTGATGATTTTTGAAAGAATCTTATATCTTATAATCAGGACAAATCAAGTCATATTTTTTACAGAACAAGAGCAAAAAAAATGTTATTTTACTGTCTTCAGTATAGAAACCACATATTTTCAGATATTTTTTGAAAAAGAAAATTCTTATAATAGTGACAATAAAGGTTATTGTTTTTATACAACAAGAGCAAAAACTGTCCTTTACTTCAATAAACCGGATGATTGGTTAGAGAAAAATATATAACAGTGTATACAAAACATATATAACAGTTATAAAACAGTTATTTAACAGCTGTTAAAATACACATAGTCTTAGACTTTACTATTATATATATAATATTGTCCATAATAATGTAATTGGATGCAAAAGGTGTGTTTAAATTCATAATGAATGAGGGTCTTACGGGGTTTCTTGGTGATGACAGTGGTTCGAGGGGAGGGTGGGCCAGTGCCGGCACTGTTGTAGGCCAGAACAGTGACATGATATAGAGTATTAGGTCTCAGCCCTGTCACCCGTGCCATGTTTTCAAGCCCTGCGGTTCTCACACGGTCCGCTGCGGCCTCCCGTTCATGTTGTCGCCAGTAACGGATCTATTACAAGTGCAAGACAGCAAACACTATGTAATCTCAAGTACCATAAAAGTGTGAAAAGAATGTAAATGTTTGTTTTCAATAAAGATATTTCATTTAAATTAACAAAGATGCAGGTATACCCTTTGATGCAACGGCATTTTACAGCATTGTTTTATCTAAGCAGATGTCTTCTATCTAAACAACATGTTTGATTATGTGATCTAGAAGTGCGGATCATAAAATGAAACTGTCTGTGACAGATAACACCACTTTTGTTACCCACATTCACTCCGATGTGTTTTGAAAAAAAAGTGTCACATTGAATCTATCACGATATGTGTGGTTTATAACACAGCAATAGACATGAAAAAGACATTTAATGTGATCTGGACTGACCTCATAACCCCGAAGAACTCCATTAATATTCAAATGTTGAATGGGCTCCCAAGACACCTGAATCTCAAAAGCAGTCAGTGCAGTGGCGTTGATTCTCCGTGGGGACGCGGTAGGTTCTATGGGAGACCGAAAGAAATAAAAATGATTATTAAGATGATTTAAGAACCATTTGATAGGTTTTATTTTAATCATTAATTATAATATATGCTGTATTATATAAGCTCATTTTTCAGAATGTTACACCCTTTCTTTTTTATTGTTATAAGGTATGTTAACAAACCAATCAGGTAATTCAAAAAATCCAAAAAAATCCAAAAATTATGTTTTATAAGTCCGAATTTGACGAATTCACTATTTAAACAGTTTTATAGTAGAGTGATAGTTCACCTGAAAAATAAAATTTGAGTCATTTACTTGTCCTATTGTCCTCATGGTTCTTTTTATGCAGAAAAGTTGATTTTATGAAGAAAGTTGATTATCAAACAACAGCAGCCCCCTTTCACTTCTTGGGATGTAGACATGAAACCAGTGCAAGTGAATGGGTGCAACCATTATTTGGTAACCAACATTCTTAAAAATATCAGCTTTATTTTTCTGTGTAAGAAACTAACTCGGGTGTGAAGGTAAGTCATATTGGTTTTAAAGACAAGAGGGTGAGTAAATGATGCCACTATTTTTATTTTTGGATTAATTATTATCTATTTAAGGTTGTGTGTTTGGTTCTGATGTAGGTAGGGGCAATAATTTATTTTTCCCTCCCATGAATACTTTAGAATATGCATATGTTGTATTTTATTTCTATTGTTGTAAACATTTTTCGTCTTAAATTATTTGGTCTTAAATTTAGTCTTAAACTACTTTTTTTCATTTTGCTTTATTTTGATATTTACATTTTTATCCTTCATATTTCACCCTTTTTAACAATATTTGCATTTCATTAAAAGTTGCCTACTACATGACTATATGACAAATATTGAATCCTAAAACTAGTACAACTTAACAGATTCAATATGTTTTCTCTAACATTGTGATATCGCCTTTTACAGCTGATCAGTTTTGTATTGCTTTTATAAGTTAAAAGGTCTCAAGCCTGTGTGGTAAAGTTGAAAGACCCAAAGCATTTTAAATAAAAACCTCTCACCCTCTTCTGCAGAATGCACAACAGCAATCTGACTAAAAGGACCCTCTCCTTTCTTGTTGTAGGCTTTGATTCTGACATCAAACGGGCAGTAGGCTGAAAGACTGTCATTGCTATAGATGTATCGTGAAGACTCGACGTGTGGCACCCTCACCACAGTCCAGGTTGGCAAGCCTTGCTTTCTGAATGCCAGAATATACCCAAAGCCATCTCCATTTTGATACTCTCGGGCCATGGGCTACAATTCATTTAAGCAAAATGTTTTATGTTAGGAAGAAGATGTGCTCTTTTCACCCTTAATGCAAAATGTACACATTTACTAGTTATAAGTCACACATTCACAATTTACTAGTAAATAAACTATGCAATGAGAGCATTAATGATCAAATGCACTTACTGTCCACGTAATGATAAGTTCATTACGGTTTCCACCACCTCCACCAAGCCCGCTGGGTGCCACGGTTGGTGCTGGGGGACCAAACAAACAGATTTGTTTATACTTTGGTGGAAAAAAGATATCCCACTTCTCTGAACTGATATTGGATGTCAGTCTGATTCCTTTTCAGTACTAATACATTTGCAAAAGTTTTCTTACCCGCTTGTTTGGTACGGGCTGGTTGGGAGGGCATGCTTGGTTCTCCACTGCCCAGGATGTTGCTGGCAATGACCTGGAATTCATAGTCCATCCAGGGTCGAAGATCCATCACACGCGCAGACTCAGCATTTCCTTCTATGTTTGGTGGGTCTGTTAAAATCATTTGCATGAAAACATGAATAATGTCTAATAGTAAAATTCATATTCAACATGATATGACTTGATCTAAATTAGGTGTAACTAAAACTAAAATTACGACTTTACAGTTCTTTTATCATTAATCTAACATCAGATTCATCAGTATCAAGTGCAAGCTACTTAATATTGAGCTTTATTATTGCAATTGTATACATTTAGACAACATTTTACTGGTGCATTAAGTACACATTAAATGTTAAAGGGATATTACACCCAAAACCCATTGTCTTTGAATTTTAAGTATTTTATTGTACTTTAATAGTAGTAATTGTAATAGTATATTTTCTATCTTCAATTGAAAGTTAATAGATACCAATTCATCTGAACCATCCGTAACCTCACCTGTCCTCATCCTCTTCCAGTCATGAGTCTGCACTGAGCGGCCCATGATGACGTACTTGCCAATGGGACTATGGTTGTCATATCCACGACTCCATCTTAACACAACAGATGTGTCATTGACACTTGTCACCACTAAACCTCCAGGAGGCCCTGGTGGACCTGCAAACAAAGATGGAAAGAGAGTTATTTTTCTGCAGTTTATAATGCAGAACTCTGGAGAGACTTTTCAGAGTACTGTAGCTTTGCAGGTGTCTTGAAACACCTTGAAGCACCCAGGTTTCTGGATTTAGTCTGTTTGGGTTTTTTCTCGAAATAGATGATGACACTTGATCTCCGTGTGGAGCACTGGGTTTTGTCACACATATTGTCGTAGATGTTTACAAATAATGCTAAAAATGAATGTTTAGAAATGTTAAATCATATTGACACACATCGCAAAATAATACAAATTACTTATGACTTGTTATTCATATAGTTAAGTCGGAGATGCTTTCAGTTGTAATCTGTATGAAACACAATGGGTACAAAATCCCAAGGACCTGCTAAATTTAAAATTCACATCTCCAGTCATTATATCAAAGGACATAGCTAAAGCTAGAGGAAATAGAATTGTGGAACAGGCAATAGTCTGAGGTTGGTAAATTGAGCTTTAATATGGACCCATAAACAGTCCTTATAAACAGCTGAACCTTCTCACCTCTTACAACAAGCCTGGACGAAGCCATGGCGCTGTCGACCACCGTCTGGGCTGTGCAGGTGTACATGCCGGCATGACTGAGCTGTCCGTTTACTATCACCAGGTCTCCGATGGTTTCCTTCTGCAGAGAGTTACAGAAAGTGAGAACAGTTAAATAAATGGTATTAAAGAGTAATGCCACTTCAACTTCACAAAAGCAATTATTGTGTTTTAATTGGATGTTCAATTTGTGGCCGCTCCAAATTTGAAATGGACTCGGCTTAGGTCGCAGCTCACATAATCAGAAATAGAAAATATTATGATATATATAAAGGATTTACTCTTGCAGTAAATCCTATTAAAGTAAACTGTAAATTAAAAAATTCAGTTTAACCAATAGTTCTCATTTTAAACATTACGAAGGTAATGTATATCTTTTATATAAATAGTGCTTTTCATACAAAGGGATATTCTACCTAAAAATGAACATTCTGTCATTTATATCCCAAGCCTCAAGTTGTTCCAAACCTTTATACATTTCTTTGTTCTGTTCAACACAAAGAAAGATATTTAGAAGGATGTTCGTAGATTTCTGGATCCCGGCGTTGCCCCAGAACTGTTTGTTTTCTTATAATCTTCAAAATATCTTCTGTTGTTTTCTACTCTGTACCAGAAATCCAGTAAAGCCACAGTGGTTGCCAGGGTATTCAGGGTGATTGTCTTAAGGCCATAACTAGCAAATCTAACAGTTCATAGAACTAAATAACGTTACTGAGTTGGGTCAGACTTCAGAAAAATTTCAGGAAAAATAATGCAGTCTCACCCCCTCCATGCGGCGATAGTGTCCGTTTGGTTCCTCCAGGTCCAGCAGAATCCCATTGTGGGACCAGGTGAAGGTGAGGTCCATGGTAGGGTCATGTGACGCATGGCATTGGAGGGTGACATTTTCCCCCTGATTGATGTCTGCATTAGAGGGCGCTAATGTGATTTTTGTGGCGTCTGTTTGGAAATAAGAAACAGCATTGAGACACCGCAGGCCCAACAAAACACTGATTTGCACTTCACAAATAATGATTTGGTTTACATGCAAATCAATACAACAACAATGTTTGCCATCAAAGCATACATAAAGATGCAAATGTGAGTGCAGGGATGACTACAAATGCAGGTTTTGGTTAAAGTGATGGTTCCAACAAAAATGCAAATTCAGTTTTCTTTAAACAGGTATGATTGTCGTCTGCAGAGCACAAAAGAAGATATTTTGAAGAATGTTGATAACCAAACAGCACAGACACATTTACTTCTGCCAACTTTCTTCACAATATCTCAGTCATGAAAGTCATGCTGGTGTTTTAAGTCATTCAAAGTCATTCAGATAAGTAAATGGATTTTAAACAATCCTTGCATGATAAAATAACTGCTGTGATTGTTTTATATGATGTTACACATTAATTTTTTTATTTGATGACCGTTATAAATAGGTAATCTTAGTAAAGAAGTGTTTCATAACACATGACAATGTTACCTCTAACAGACAGGTGTCCTGTGCTGTTGGCTTTGCCCAGGTAGTTTTCTGCAAAACAAGTGTACTTCCCCTCATCAGCACGACTGATATTGTAGATCCACAGAATCCCATCTGGAGTCACTGTAATCCTGGATAATATTTATCATTATGTCTTTATGAAAGCTTTTATTGCTGTATTTCAACTGCATAGCCACAACAAAGGTAAATGGATTCACTATCCGACCAAAATCCCACAAAAGCTATTTCTCTGTGTGACTATTAAATGAAATTATTACTTTGTTTTTAAGACGGGGATAAAGCAAAAGACTTGTGGATTTTCATTTAAGAATTTTATCATTTATTTCCCGGCTCCATTTCGTAGGCTTAAGGTTAAAATAGTGCATTCTGGGTTATGTAGTGTTTTTTTCAGGTACACAATTGTGTAAATCTCAAACTCAAATATTTAAAGGGTAAATTATATAAGAGTTTGCCATCATGAAACACATGTTGACTGTGATACCTGGTGCTGTTGGTCAGCAGTTCTGTGCCACGACTCCAGAAGAGAGTTGGTTTTGGAGCTGCACGAGGTTTACACTCCATCTTGACTAGTCCTCCACGGGCCGCAGGGACCAGCTTACGCACCGGATTTAACCTGAAATCTGGGGCCTGGACTGAAGGCAAAAGGGAAAGGGCATGAAGGATAGTCAAGGAGGAAGCGCACAGTGAGTGATAACAGTAGGGTTTTACACACATCGCTGTATGGGTCAAACGTGACTGGGCTGGACAGAGGACAATTTGACGTGCATTCGGGTGGATATAAAGAGAATACATCAATGCTTATTAATATGCAATAGTATTCTGATTTTATTTATGCTTTTTAAACTTCAACTTAAACCTTGTTTTGTTTAAAAGAAATGTTTTTAAGAACTTTGCAAAACAAACACTTTAGGGCTCATTATCGACAAACATTTTAATTTGTTGCACAATGGTGGTCGATAGTGCCCCAAAATCTCAGTTTCTCATTCTTCTTCATATATTTCTTTGTGTTCAACAGAAGAAGGAAATATATACAGGTTTGAGGGTGTGTAATTCATGACAAAAGATTCATTTTTGTCACTCAAGCCAGTTTTAAAGCCTGTCTTTAAAGTGGTTAATAAATGGTAAATAATTAAACTTAAATGTGTTCTTCTAAGATCTATTGGCATTTAGGTATACTTGAAGACTCAAACAATACAATGTACTTGTAGTAAAAAAATCACATATTTGTCAACTTTCTTCATAGGCCTTCTAGAATTTAAACTTCCTGTGTCAAGGAAGCTATGAATTAAGTTTTGCACACCACGTTACTAACATTTGTAATTTATTTAAACATTTGTAATTCATTTTTTTATTAATTTTTTTATTCTACAATCCCACAATTTAAAGTCACCATATTATATACTTCTCTTTATTAAAGGATCTTAATTTGTTCCCTCACCTTGAACACGCAGCTCAGCGTTTGAATAAATAGTCCCATGTTTGTTTTCGGCCACACACTGATACATCCCAGAATCCTCCAGTGCGAGGTTACTGATCCTCAATCTGCCATTATTCACTACCACACGGTCCTGCAAACAGGCAAGTGTTAAATTCTGATTCTTCTTCAGATGACCACTTAGAACCTGATGTAAGAGATATTCTGTACATGCACTATCAATGCCAGCAGAGGGCCCACAAGATTTCTCCTCCATCTCTGACATACTTGCAGTTTCACGGATAATGAGCAGATTATTTACCGTCACACCTTGCAGCCTTCGAGACATGAGGAGTTTCTAAAATTGAGTTTGCATTTTTCAGCCAGACAGAGTCTAGACAGCTAGAGGTTCTTATAGCACACACAGTGTGTGGTGATAGGGTCAAACAGCAATGTGTGTGTGTGTTTAAGTTGTAATCGGTGTTGCTGACCTGTGTGCTGAGGGGCTGTCCGTTACGCAGCCAGCGGACTGTGGGTCTTGGTTTGCCGGCGGCTGCGCAGCTCCACTGCAGTTCAGAACTAATCTCCACCTCCGAGTCGCTCATTACCTGCAGCCAATCAGGCTGGGCTATAAATACACACACACATATATTTTTCATATTTTTCAATTTATGTTAGAAGGAGGATCCACCAAAAAAGAAAATTGTGTCATTGTTCATCATCACTTCGTCAAACCTGTATGAGCTGTTTTTTGCAGAACACAAAAGAAGATATTTTGGAGAAGGTTGGTAACCAAATAATGTCGGCACCCCTTCATGTCCATTGTAAGAACACAAACACAAACCCAACTCAAGTGAATGGGTACAACTGTTGTTTGGTAAGCAACACTCTTGAAAATAAATATGTTTTGTGATTTTACAGGTAGATTGTCAGACAGTTTTGAAATGGGGAGAATACGTGGTGACACATTTTCATTTTTGCAGGAATTATTTTTATTTTTTTAAGTCGAACACAAAAGAAGATATTTTGACGAAATGTAAGTAACTGGCAACTATTCCCTTGCTTTGTTCATACAATAGAAGTAAATATGTGGTACTGAGGTTCGACTACTACATTTCTTCCAAATATCTTCTTTTGTGTGCTGCAGAAGAAAAAAACTCCATAATAGGGTTAATGATTACACAATTTTCATTTTGGGTAAAACAATCCCAAAAACACTCCATTCATATACATTAATTCATATTATGGAGTCCGTACAAGTCTTTGTTTGCATACATTTTTTGCAAAAACCATATTCCTAATGTTACCGGCAGATATCATATCAACACCAACCCTGCACAGAGACACGTCCCAGATGTGTTTCCCGGCCCTCTGAGTTATAGACCTCACATTCATACATGCCCTCATCATCAAAGTTCAGTTCCGGTATAATCAGAATAGGCCCGTCTGCATTGGCCACCTTAGATGGCAAGACCCCATCAACCTTCCTCCAGCGAGTCTTAGGAATAGGACTAATGGAGAAATCAAAAGTGAGAAAGGAAATCGTATACTATAGTTGTTTGAATTAACAGCAGGGATTAAATTGATGTAAAATATCCAATGAAAAGTGTATTTCTAAGCTTAGAGGGACTTACTTGCCATAGGCAAAACATTCCAGCTGTGTGGTGTGTCCGGCTAAGGCATACGTCTCTGCGGGGAAACGCACACGGATGCTCGGCGAAGACTTTCTTGGGTTTGCTGTTAAACAAAAGAGAAAAAAATAAATGATGTGATAATAGAATGGAACAATGAATTATTTGAAAAAAAATCTAAGGGCATATTACCGTCGGGATAAACCGTGAGCTGTAGGGCTTTGCTGAAGATGCTCTTTGTGCTGATGTCCATATTGATGGTGGTGAAACAGAAATAGTTTCCCGTGTCATTGACTCTGGCATTGGCAAGATACAAGTTCCCCGTCACCTGGGAAACAAACCACCGTCCCTCCTCAGGCTGAATGAAGTTAGGAAACTCGTTGATGAACCAGCGGTATGACAAAGCTGATGGACGTAAATAGGATTTTAATACTCGAGGAAAAAAGTATACGATGGAAGATAAGACGTACAAGTGTTGTTGTAGCTTACATGCATACCTGGGTAATGAGCCGGAGGCTGACAGGCGAGGAAGGTTCCAGTGCCTTCATTAACGGTCTGAGGGCTTCTGCCTTCAGGGGGGAAATCATGAAGGTCTGGGTACCATGTGATAAGAAACAGAGATCAGTCTCATGTGATAAAAAACAAAAATCAGTCTCTGTTTTTGTTTCCAATTAACTTAAATGAAGGGATATTAAAAATGGGTATTGCCACACAGAGTTATGAAAAAAAACAGACATACTATAAAAGCTAAAATGAAGATGTTTGTACTCACAGCCGAACTTGAGAGTGGCAACACGGCTAACGATGGTGCCACAGCGGTTTAAGGCGAGACACTGGTATGACCCTCCATCTCGCCCATGCTGGGGGTTATTAATAACAAGGTTTCCTGCCACCAGAGTATAGTGTGACTCCTCTCCGATAACAATTTCTGTGCCATTCACACGCCACCTGTGACAAACCATACAGTATATCATTATTTAAAATGCATGAACACCAACAAATATTGCCTTTTTTTTTTAAAATACTTGATTAATCACAGTATGTTTACTCTTTTATACAAAAAAACATTCTACACAATGTAAAGAACATTCTGTAAGTATATAACATTGATTTCTTCATAGTGAAATGAATAGGTAAAATCCAACTTTAAAACTCGTTTTCTTAGATTTTCAGACTTTAAGTGGTTTTCACAGGCAGGTTCACATTTCTTCTTCCTTTTAGAATAAAAGTAAACTCTTCAAAACAACATTAAAACACAATTGTAACTATGATATTTATGTTTTAACTAAAAGCATAAAAATAAATAAAATGTGCTTCAATAAATCAAAACTGCTTTATTTTAGCATTTTCAAACTTACATCTATTGACTCAATTAGACTAGAGTGTTCTTTGGGCACTTTACAAGATAATAATATTCTTGATTAAATATTTATGAAAATGCTATGTTTGCCCAATATTTATTGACAAAAGTTATTCCAGCCATTTAAACAAACCCTAAGATATAAAGATTTTTATAAATATAATATTATATGATTATTTGAAACTTTTCAGAATCAATTCCAAACTCTAGACTCTTAATGTTGTTTTCTTTACTTCACACAATTTTCTTCATAAATCTTGTGTTAAAATATGTATATAAAATATAATCAAGACATTTATATTAAGGGTATTCTAGAATACACTTAACTCAACGTAGAATAGAAGTACTGAAGAGCAACACAAAACTGATTAAGAAAATGTATCTTTACAGAGTAGGACAAAATGAAACGCAAACAGAGATATAGAAAAAGTCAATAGGGCATACATATTAAATACATTAGGTTCTGTTTTGTTCAATAAGGTGTAAGTGCCAAAAATGTGATCTGAGTACCGGTACATAGCAGCAGGGCTGGCGCGTGCCTGGCAGCTCAGGGTGACCTTGCCTTCTGGCATCCCCTCCGGGTAGATCAGACTAGACGGCTGCTCTTCAAACACAGGCCCACTGTCATGTCCCGACACACACACATCCCCACCTTAAAAAAAATACACAAAATACATTTAACATACAGACAGAAAGGAATTGTATGAGTTTGAACACACCCTGTAGCAGATTTTGACATCGTTTAACTGTTTGACAGCAGTCTTGCTGGTAACACCATTACACTTCAACATATTGTATTGAAAAGTAATTGGCATTATAAAACTGTACATATACTTATATCTTTTGGTAACCAATGATCTATCAATATAATGTAGTGAAATATCCCTCAAGATTTATCTCAAATAATTGTCAAAATCATATCTTTCCCAGGTCTCATTTGATAGCCATTGTTCTGTGCTAAAGAGAATTGTCTATTCCTAACATCAACAGCAGAGTATTTGCACTCGGAGTGGGAGAGTACTCCACATGGAGAAAATCTTTAGGGTATACAAGCTGTCAGAAATAATTGCACGCACTCAGCTATTCTGATGGAAGAGATAGGAACTGGGGAGTCTGAAGACATAGCGTAAAGTCTCCAGGTAGTCACGAATACATCTGATGCATTATGAATCGGGTCAGAGATGAGTTTGGATTATACGGGACTTAAATGTTTGTTTGCGTTTATGCCAGTGCGGGTATTTGAAATTCAGATTTTGCTTTTCAAGTTTCAGACCAGAACTTTCATGTGCAAAAGTTTGATTATAGATTTGAGACCGATGCATATTCTGTGCATCTGTACTGCAGTCTGAATGTGTATGTGTGTTTTAGATGTAAATACATTTAAAATCTACTGGAGTGTAGCATGCATAAACATGTCAGTAATTTTATGTTCTCATTGTTACCTATGTTTTTCTCATTTAACATGAAGTTTAAAGTTTTACACTGTAATTCCAAAGATAATACACAAATTTATGCTTAAAACGATAAAACACAACTGACTATTCATCAAAGCTTTAAGGACACTTGATTGAAATGTGTCTAATTATTTATAAAAAAAACTTTATATGAATGTGTATGCCTTTATGTCTGAAATTAGTTTTATTGAAAAAATATAATTGCATTTAACACAAATTTTGTATAAATTGAAGACTTTGACTGAATATAAAAGAAATGAACTCTCAGGCTGAGAACTTAAGAAATTGCTTGATAAAATGAATATAATAATAAATAATTTCCACAAAATGAGAAAGACGTGACTACACTGAAGATGATAAAATATAATATGTTTAATTTGATTAGTTTCAATGTATGAGTTTTTTTAGTCATACCATTATTCGCATAGTTCCCTTGATTTCATTTTTAATTTTCTTTATTTTTATTCTACAATGTGGAATAATATGAATGCAACTTTTGATAAGCAGTGTACAAAATAAAACCAGTGTAAATCGAAATGTAATATTCAAAATTTATATTCAACTCTCAATCTGACCTCAAAAGTCCTAACCCTTCCTAGCAAAGTGGCTTATTTTTATAAATTCATATGATGTGAATTGTACAAAATGTATGATTATGAAAAAACAATACTAAAGCCCCATGCCTAAATGTTACAGCGACTGGCACAAAACCAAAACATGTTCAAATACAAAGATCACATAAAAGTATTCAATTTAGCCACCTCGTAAATCAGATAAAAATTCTGTTGAAATTCTACAGATCTTTTTTCTTTACAAATGAATGTAATTGTTTTAAGAAAAATAACAAGACAAAAGCAAGCTCTTGAAGAAAATACTTGCAATCAAATGTTTGTCTGCAGTTTTCGTGAGTCTGAGAGAAACTAGGGCAATAAGAGTGAGGCAGAGGAGGAGATGAGGAGGAGTTTGACTCCCCAGGAGGTTTTCACGCTCACGGATTATAGCTAAACCCAATGGTGTGTTGGCTGCTTCCTGTAATGGGGATAAATAACTCAAAACCACCAGTTAAGTTTCTTTTGACTGAACGTCAAACAGCTCATCACACAAGTCCTTGTAAATACTATTTTGCATTGTAAGCTAATTCGGCCTGAACAAATGGAATCATTCTTCCACAATATATATTCAAACTGTATTAGTATATTCATGTTTAGTGTATTATAGGCTTCATACGACCTCGTGCTCTGCGAGACGAGAAGGTCTTTGATTTCAGTGCAGTTTGACGAGTTAATTGCATTATGGATGCAACCACATTTTTATCAATGTTTTATGGGCCCTGGTTTACTTTAGCCGACAAAAACACCTCTCAAGTAAATCAAATCCCTTCTGCCCAGTGATCTAAAATAACAAAATGAATAATTAAACTGAATTTGTGGCCCCCCGCAGATGCAGTGCCCTTAAACCATGTATGCCAGATACATTACCTGCCATCAAAGTGACATTGTACATTTCAATGATGTTTTAACAAGGATAAGCTAGTGCAGAGGGAATACGGCCGGTGAGCAAGAAAAAGTTTGGGGAAAAGGCTTGGTCAGACCACTAAGTATATTTTTAAATGCGGCCCTTGATGAGATGTGATGATAAGAGACAAAGAGTCAGGCCGCACTTACCCACTGCATAGCTCAGAGCCAGAGAGCTTATAGACAACAGACACCACAGCCTCTTCATTCTTCTGCTGCAACCACACCCCTGATGAGAGATGAAGGTCTGGCCGCTTCTGGGGAGAAAAAAGACAGATGAGTCACCCCAAAAAACATTTGAATAATTACTTTCTTCAGGCTATGGGTTGCAGACAATCGGATTTTTCTAAAGCTGGTGTAAGCTCCTGCTTTGTGACTGACTCAAACATAAACTTAATATATATATATATATATATATATATATATATATATATATTAATATATTATATACATATAAACAATTACATCATTTATATCTGTTTACGGTACATAATATTGTATTTATATACATGCACACATGTGTGTATACACAATTAGGAACTAAACGAAAACCTTTTCTACTGGATGCGATTAACTAATCCGATATGTGAGCTCCTTGTTTGTAAAGGACTCAAACAAACACTTAATATAGGAATGTTTTTTAAACATAAATCATAATAAAATTATATGGAAATTTTTAATTAAATTAGGAATGTCAGACAATTAATAACAAGCAAAAAAAAGTTTGTGTTTACAGAACCTATGTCTTTGAATTGTGCATATTAATTTGTAGTAAGAAACACACTCATGTGTATATATATTAGGGGTAATATTTAAATCTAATAATTTTATTTTACCAATAATTTC
Source organism: Triplophysa yarkandensis (assembly GCA_033220385.1). Lineage (NCBI taxonomy): Eukaryota > Metazoa > Chordata > Actinopteri > Cypriniformes > Nemacheilidae > Triplophysa > Triplophysa yarkandensis. The sequence goes on along the minus strand of CM065662.1, from coordinate 9,392,091 downwards.
AATAAAACAGACTTTTATTCTGGATGGGGTTAATTACTGATGGGGTCTCCTACTTTGTGACTGCCTCAAACACAGTTTTTTAGATCTAAACCAAATTATACATTAGCTTATGCTTCAAACTAAGGATGTCTAATGGTGAATCCCTATTAATAGCATCTAAAATAAAATATTGTGTTGACATAATATGTCAACGAACTCGATGAACTTAGCATATTAATTTTGTACTTATAAACAAGGCCACACATAAATGTATATGTGTTTAAGCGATATCTACGAGTACATATTTATACTTACCAATCATTTACATTATATAAAAACTTTAACATTCTTTATATTTTATATTCTTAAATATATGCATGTGTGTATATGCTTATTAGAACAAATTAAATATGCACAATACACAAACATATTTTGTAAACACAAACTTTTATTCTGGATGCGATTGATCCCAACTAATGGTTCAATAAACCCTCTTCATACACTTGGGAACTCCAAATTATTTCCTGTACAATTTTACCTTTGTTTTAAAACAAAATCAACTGAATTTGAATTTAAAGCGAGACCATTTTTATTGCTACTGGAAGCAACAAAAGATATTCATCCATAATACTTAACTTTGCTGTAAGCTCTGTAATTTAAGTTTTCTTTTATATCTCCACACCTCACCACAGTGGTTCAATCAAGCCTTTTGTTCTGTTAAACTCCCTTCCTCATCTGTGTCCATTTCAAATCCTAAAATTACCAGCCACTCTCTTTCCATTTGAAACTTAACTCCACATGTCACATTCACCTCTCCCTGATGTGTCACACGATGATGCTAGTCCATACACCAAGGTCCTATAGGACAAGGTCATGCATCTTGTCGAATTGCCTTATGCGGCTGAATTGTCAAAAGAGCATTGAGCTGCAGATGTTTTGCACCGTTTACCATCCTGCCCTCACATCTGAGCTGGGTCTGCAGGATCGCTTCCTCTGCTGTGCAACATGAACCCTCCAGACCTGTAATTGGCAACATTACATTGTTTCTTGGCTCAAGTGATGCCAGTCGAAGCATGGGTACTCGGGCAGTAGATCCCGGTAAGCCTGAGGAGAACTACAAAGCATCAGTGTGGAGTTTTTTATAATGTGCTATTCACAAAAACAACCCTCTGGAAGTCTTCCAACTGTCCACCAATGTGAAAAAAAGAGACTACCCTTGGAGAAATTCTTTAATTATACAATACAAGACTAAGACTGCCACATGACTGCACTCTAAGAAGCTTGTGAAAGGCTTGTTTTCTCAGCAATGCTTTTGGATGTTGTCACAGCATTTCAACTACCCGCTATTAAGCACATAATGATCTGCTGCCTGTGGATAACAGTATTTTGCACCAGCTGATGTTTTAGCTAGTTGCGTCCAGCTGTGTCATAATGTGTGGGCATGAAGGCCTGGGCGCAGAATCTCTGACATATTTATATAAAAATGATCTGGTCTAAAGGGATAGTTCACTACAAAAGGAAAATCTGTTATCATTTACTAACCTTTTCATTGTTTTAAATCTGTGTGAATTTCTTCTGCAGAACACAAAAGAAGATATTTTGAGAAATGTTGGTACACACAACAGTTGACAATAGTCCATATTGACTTGCATTAGTTTGGTGTCCATCCTTTTTAAGTCAACTGGGACCAACAGTTATAATATTCTAAGTCTAACATTTCTATCACATTTAGTTGGGAAATAGAAGAGCTGCCTATACTGGGGTTCCCCAAGAGATTTTGGCCATATTCACAACCGGTCGAAAGTTTAAGAACACAATGACTCAATTATGCATTTATTATTACAATTACATTTTAGTCAAGTACTAAAAAAATAGGGTAATTATGATTTATTTCTTTTTTCACCTTGTGTGTTATAATCCAAAAATTCTGCACTGTTAAGTTGCCCAATGAGACCTTTCCCACTCTTCATGCGGTACAGATGAGCAGTCAAGAATATGGTAGAAGAGTTCTTGCTTAGTATTACCAATGAGACACCTCATAAGTCCAATCAATGCCACACATCGTTGGTCGTGCACCTCAGTCTCATATTGTGTTTCAGCGCTTTATCCCAAGACACCCTTCAGACAAGGGAGGTCAGCCCCAGGATAATCAGACATTGAGATATGGTACTCGTTCATCCCTTGATCTGATCCGAAAAAACCCATCGCAACCATACGAGCCAAACAGTTGGCTTAGGTTGTTCAAGCCCACCGTTAAGGCATGCTCTGTGGCCCTGTTTCTGTATAGCTTTCCATTGCAGAACAAAAAATACAAATTAACATTGACATCAACAAAAAATTATTCTACTATCTTATTGTCTCAATATTCAAGGCATCAATTTCAAAGCATTATTTGGTGTAAATAAATTGTACCGTTGATCATTAAAACACATTGGTTTGCTAAATTATATTTTTGTCTATTAAGCTGATTTCTGACATTTAGACATACACCTTCAGATCAGACGTTTTAAAATAATAGGAAATATTAACTAAAGTGTCCCAAAACTTTTGACCAGTGGCCATTTAAAACGCATGCACAATATCACATTCAATGCAGCTTTCCCAGCATCCCTACCGTCCCACATTCATGCCTCAGTACTTCTTTTTCTCTATAAAAAGCCATGTTACATGTAGGTCCCAAAGACTGCCTGGGGCAGTAGAGCTTTTACTGTCACTCTGACATCTGCTAATGGAACACAGTCCCTCCAAAATGGATCTTTCCCAGCATGTGGCCTGTTTAAGCCAGAAGTCTGTGTTGAGACTTCAAAAAAGTATCCGTTTTTCATCTATACAAACGTATGCCGTATAACATACAAATTACTTTTCAAAAGTTATTATTGTTGCTATACCACTATCAATGAATGAGAAAATTCTGATATAAAATATAGCTATGACTGAACAGTCAAAATGAATCTAAAAATTCTTCAGTATTCCAATCTTGGCAGATATATAGTACATTTAAACATAGTTGGTTGTGAAGTAATTCACAAATCAGCAGATGTAGAAAATTTGGAGAATGTTACATCTGTGTGGTATATTTGGTGGTATAAATGGAGACTAGTGTGGAAATAACGTGACAAATGTCTCTTTGTTAATAAAAACAGAATAACAATTAATAAAGCAAAAAACCCAGCTTTTAAGTGTATATTAATTTTAGTAGATTTAATCGAGTTATATACACTTAAAAGTTCCTGAAAGGCCAAATTCAAGCCGTGGTAATATTATTTGGTTTAAGAGGACACATCTTTTTTTACTACGTATCAAACCTCATTTCATTGTATGTATGAGTTTTTCATTTCAACATACTATAAACAAATATGCTCGAATGTGAACCCATACAATGGAAGAAAACAGCAAACCTAAAACCAATTTTGCCAAATAGTTCATGGAATAACTAGAGAATATTCGCACATCAAATTGGTATTCATTGAACCAATCCAAACCTGATCTAAAATGTATGGCTTAGTGTCCCCAAGTCATGGCCTTGTCACTGAATAAATATTCTGTGTTTGCAATCCCGGTTTGCAGATAAAGTTAGCACTTTATAGCTGAGTCCAAAAATCTCATGGTGGGAGGAATAATAATGACAATCCATGCTGGTAAGGGACTTTATACTTCTCAGAAAGAATATCTGAAAACAACTTTGGTTCCTGGTGGACATTACATTCACAAGTACTTTCCTTTCCAATTCTCTACCAAGAACCATGTCTTACCATAGAAAGAGCTATAGGTCGGATGTAAACCCAGGCCGTTTGGGGAATATTTCACCCAAAAATTACAATAAGTTGTTCCAAACTTCAATGATTTTTTCAGTTCTGATGAACATGATTGTAACCAAACAATGTACAAATAACAGTTATAGATAAAAGTACCCTAGAACTATGTGTTGTACATTATTCAAAATATCTCATTTTGTGTTCAACAGAACACTATTGAACTCAATGAGGTCCAAGAGCACGGTTATACGCATTCTTCCAAATTTCTTTCTCTGTGTTCAACGGAACAAGAAATGAATAGAGATTTGAAACAACTCAAAGGTGAGGAAATGAGTCTTCATGAGTATTCATGTCGTGATGAGAAGTTTTCTTGCATTGTAATTCAAGACATTTACCGAAGCAGTGAGTCACTGTATGTGTTTAAAAAGTGAAGCAAAGCTTAAACTTAATGTTTTAGTCTTAAAATCTAGGATCATTAGAATTATCATTATAATGACTGTGCTATTAAGTCCCTTAAGCAGAAAATAAAAGAAGGCTTTGAGAACTATTCAAGTTTAAACAGCAATGTGTGCAGTAAATACTACTAAGAGCTCACCACTGTGCGGGATATTTTAATGTTGTGAAATAAAGCACAAGGGCAGGGGGTGTTTATTTGGCGCATGCTTTGCCCATAAGCACCAGTGGATAATTTTTTTTAATATTGCATGGGCATTTATAGGGTGATGGTCCTGACTTCCTGCTGAAGGAACTTCTGCTGTTCTGGTAATTAGATGTTAGATCATTCAGAGTCACTGATTCTGTTCATCCCAAAGATTTCTCTTCGGTTTCAGTTCGGGGTTTTTCAGGTTCATCCATACCAGACTTAGTAATTCTCCTCTTTACAGATCTCGCTTTGTGCATTATTCTGAAACAAACAAACTGTCTAAGGAGATCCGTGTAACATGTAAAGAAGATCTCCACAAATCTCCATAAAAAAAGTGAGATATTTTATAATTTTTTTAATTTTAAAGATTTGAAATGTTTAAATATACTGTTAAACTGTGAACTGTGTATATGCAAATTTATATAAGCTCAAATATTTTTATGAGCATTCACCAGAAATATTAGGTGTATGTTAAAAATATACATTTGTTGAATAAATACATTTTTCAATACTTAATCCGAAAAAAATTTTTTCATTATCTTTAAGATAGTAACCTTTTTTTTAATTAAATAAGCCACATTAAATATTTCCAAAGATGGAGTCCTTGCTGAGTTTTCCTCCATAAAACTGATGTTTATTTATTTTATATAATTTATTTCAATAAAATACTTTATAGTAGAAAAAACATTTAAATTTGAAGGTTAAAGATAGTTTTAAGGGAAAATGTTATCAACCACAGGGAGACTTAAGTTTCATCTGTCTTCTTTGCGTTTCACCTGGCTATCATTTACTGAAGTTGCCAAATGAAATACAATGAAATATATAGGGCTGCTATACGAATATCTTAAATAAAAGCCGAGCATTGATGCTGCTTCTTACGTCAAGTACTGAACCATTAAGCATCTACTTGACTGTAGCACCTTCACTTGTGTATAAAGAACATCAGAATACCACAAAATGACATTGCTCATATAGAACATTGTGTGCTTGTGCTATAATTTATATTGAGCTGTCACAAACATGGTGGTATGATATACCTAAAAAAAATGTTCCGTTACAGTCACTCGAACTGGTTGCCACCCCAAGGGACAATGAAGCACAGATGCAGAGAAATATGCTGAGATTACAGCATATGGGCTTAGACAGCAGTGTAGCAAAAAATAGTGAGGGAAGCAGTCGGCTTAAAATGTTTGTACTTGACTTTCATGGGTGTCTGAAACCAGAGCTCTGGAATGACTCAGATTTCACACGCTAAAACTGAAACTTCTTGTGACGAAGCTTAATCCAAATGTATAAATTACATTTGGGTTTGGTCCAGTGCTCTGCGAATTGAGTTGCACGGTTGTACATTTTCATCATGAGACGTTGTGAAAGTCTTTTCTGTTTTATATTGCTGATTTCAATGCTCCAACAACAATTTAGGATATACAATGGCTTACAATTTATTTCAAATAACTGGCATTTATTTAAGTAAAAGAAATACACTTATGATCTTACTTTGTTAAAGGGATAGTTAATCCAAAATAAAAATTCTATCATTATTTACTCACCTTTAAGTTGTTAGGAATTTTGGAAGAATTCTTGTAACCAAACAGTTCTTTGACACTATTGTCTACCATAGTAGGAAAAAATACTTTACATAATTTTAATACTTTACTTTTTTTGTTCTTAAATGAGAAGAATGTAGGACAACAAAAAGTTCAGGGGTATCTTTGACGATTATCAAATTCCAACCATGTTGGTCAATTGGGTCAAAGAACTGTTGATTACAAGCATTCATCTAAATATCTTTACTGTAAATATCTTTATCCCTGTAAATTTCAAATAAAAATAATAAAATGGATATAACAATCATTTTTACTTTTTGACTAAACAAGTTAAGTTCTTAATAAATGATAGAATTGACAGAATTGGTGTTCCTTTAGCTCGGCGGTTAGAGCATGGCCCTGGCAACATCATATATGTGTTAAATCAAAAGAATTGCACATCCTCAGAATCAAATGTAAAAGTAATGTAAGTCTCTTTGGATAAAAGTGTCTGACAAATGATCAATAAAGTGTTTGATCAATTTATCCCATTATATAACCTTTTATCAGTCAAAATTACATATCTAAACTTTTTTTTGCTGTAAAACAGCTTGAATGTAACTACAGCTCTCAGCTCTCAGATTTATTAGGTATAGACTTTTTATGAAAGTATACACTTTGCATTTGGGTTGTCTTTGAACATAAACACAAACAACATTAAAACTTGGTTTTCATCAATGAACATAGATTTTAAGCATGATGCATACCAAAAATGTACAGCTGAGGAATGTTCACCACCTGTTATGACGTCCTGACATAAATCAGCTCATTTAATAGCACCTCATTTCCTCCACATGCCCTGCAGATGGTACATAAGGTGGTGGCAGTCTGGGCCACTAAGGCCACTGCCGTGTATCACTCACGAGAGAGAGACCGAATGTGTGCGGGTGAGCGACAAACCTGAGGAAGACAAACAGCCTCATGTGGACCCTCCAGCCCTTCTGTAACTGAAATATCAACATGATAGTGTGCAAGTGTTGACAGCCTGCCAAGATGAAATGTCCTGTAATTGCTTAGCTCACTTCATGGAGGACAATGACATGTTTGTCCTTTTGAGGGGGGCGAGTTTGAAATTCGCTGACCTTTAAAAGGCAGATTATAGTCTTTTCTCATGTCTCAGGAGGAAGTTTTTGGAGATTTGTGTTGCACGTATAGAGAATGTTTTCGGTTATTCTCTGTAAGGAGTCTTGGAGAAATTACACAAAGAACTCTTTCACTTTTCACTCTGATATGGCTCACTGATTCACATGACTGCGCTCCCGTGGATGGTCGTACCCAGTCAGACAGTGACTTAAACCGATGCATGCCATGTTATCACTAAGCGATGCAGCATCTGCAACACTGAATGAATGAGAACAATTGATGCTCTGAGTCACATAAGTGCTCATCGCAGGACACTAAACAGAAGCTCATCTATTCAAAAGTACTTCACACTAGTGATCAGATTAGCGATGTCCTCTTTTACCTTCATCTTCACACACAGAACGGTCATTCTTTCTAATGCTCAGATCTTCACCAGTACACATAACCCAGCAGATGTGTTTGAACTATTACTCCCTGAAAATGACGTTCGGCCTTTGACCTTACGACCTTTTCGGTGAACCATTCCTTTCTATTTGATCAGACATTTTTATTGGCACTTCCCTTGCACTCCAGATTGTGGATCAAGGTTAAGTAAGTGCATACTTCTGTAAATGAGCACACCACTCACATATATGACATTTGAATTTACATTTACTTCAGTTCAGATTTTACCGCATTAAGCACATCATTCTGAGTTCAAGGATCATTTTTCAGCAGTCGGGCAGGAACGTACTTCCAGTTACCGAACTAATCTCATTTCATCTCACATTAACACAGATTCTCACATTGCTGTTGATGCATTTTATTCTCACTTCCTCCACTACTTATTGGAGGATTACCACACTTCCTCATGTCTGTTTGCCATCACTTATATTAAAATATTAAAAACATTAAAACAACCTATATTAAATTAAAGAATAGGTATGTGACAGATGAAAATTCTGTGACACTTTATTTCCCCTCTTGTCATTTCAAACATGAATGACATTCTTTCCTCTGCAAAAGTAAAAAGAATGTATTTTGAAGAATGTTGGTAACTGGCCCAGATTCACTTGCAATGTTTTTGTGCCCAAGCCATAGAGGTGCCACTGTTGTTTGGTTACTAACTTTCTTCAAAATATATTATTATGTGTTCTGCAGAAAAAGAAAGTTATACAAGAGGGGACTCTAACATCACTGTTGATGCATCTTATTCTCTCTTCCTTTCCTACTTATTGGAGAACTACCGCATTCCCACATCGATGAGACATGATAAGACAAAATTTTTTTTTATTACTATCACTTTAAACAATTAATTTATAACTAAATTAATGGGAAAATTGCAGTGAACAGAGTCAAAACACAAACATATTAATAACTTTGCTAAGTATGTGTTCTCCAACTGCACAGTTGCAGAAATATAGTTTTATTGATCACAGCTATATCTCAGGTCCCAAATATGACATTGCAGCTGCCTGGAAACCGGAACGTTTTAAGGTTGGGTTTTCGAAAATCAATCTGACTTTTTTTACCTCAAGTCCTCATCATAGAATAACCCGCAAATAATTTGATGTTGACAATACAGAAGAACCATGGCCGAACCAATCAACTTAAAATAGCGAGTGCATCATTTTGGAATCTCTGTAATCCATATTAGGAAGTCTATACTTTATCTCTTAACCTAATCTTCAAAGCAAGGGCATCTTTTGGATGTTTCATGAGGCTGTGTGGATATAGCACACGCCCTCATTCAAATTAAATTGAGAAGCTATATTTACATGAATTATTTTATGAAAAATTATGGGTCATATGCTTGTCAAAATCAGAACTTGTTTGAGTAAGCGTACACAGTGGTTTCCAAGAGTCGCTTGTTTTTCGTGAAACTTGTTTCCGGATTTCTTTCTTTGTGTTTGGTTCTGGTTGAACACCTGTGAACAGTGATGAGGCTGCTGGTAGCCACTGGCACGCCGGCATTAGCAGTCTGCTGTGTGCTTTTCCATAGTTCTTCACTGAGCTTTAATTTGCTGCTGCTGTTCTGTCTGTCACGATCAGGTTTAACCCCTGGACACGACTGTTCTCTGCCTCCAAAACACCCTGAACGGTTCAACACTACCGTCACCAATAAACCTGAGTAATGCACCATTTATCTATTACTTATATTTCTTAAATTACTCTGCAAGCTTTCAAAATAATGTTGGACCAAGATGGCTATTCGGTTGGACGAGACCCAGAGACACTGTATTACTCAGGTGTTGTTTTTAAGGAAACCCTAATCAATTTTTTTTATATATGCCAGAAGATATACAAATAAATTTGGTAATGCTATAGAAATACACAATTAATATAAACTTCATATCATAGATCATTTTGTGTAAGAACATTTCAATAATACTTGATTATTTTTGAGTTAATTGAAATTACAGAATTTTCTTTGGGGGTCATAAGGATTTTGTAGTTCATCCCAAATTAAAATACATGCATAAATTACTCACTGTCTAGTTGTTCCAAATCTGTAAAAATTTCTTTACTCTGATGACCACAAAGAAAGTTTTTTGTAACCAAACAGATCTTGGTTCCCATTCTCTACTATAGCAGGAAAAATTAAAATGTCAAAATTACCCCAAAACTTTTCACAGTCCTACATTCTTCTAACTATCTGACTCTGTATTAACAGTACAAAAAAAGAATAATTTTCCCAGCTGTAGTAGTTAATGCAGTCCAAGAACAGTTTGGTTACAAAAATTGGTTACACAATCTTACTTTGTGTTCATCAGGAGAAAAAAATCAACAGATTTGAAACTTAAAAGTGAGTAAATGTTGGCAGAATTATTTATTTTTTGGTGAGTCTTCCCTTTAAGCAGAGTGTGAGACTCCGCTCAATGGCACTCAAAGAAACGTGTGAGAAGATCTGGGTCCTTTAAAACCAAAAAGCAAAAGACTTCAGAAAAAGCCTCAGTATCAATTTCATCTTCATCCATCGGAAACGAGAAATTAAAGACTTCTTCCTTTAAAAAGGACTTTATGATCAAATGATGTTAAGGCGTTCAGATAGGATTTAGTCTGGTGCCTGCCAGGAGGGTCTTTCCTGTTATGTCAAAAGATTTTAGAAAAAATATCAAAAGCAAAAGACTCTGTAAAAAGGAACTGTACTACATTCATATTATGGTTATCTGAGCTTATTCATTCAACACTCAGTAAAAAGACTATACTGTAGTCCTATAGATGCAACTGATAAGAACAGAAACAAGCGGCGAGACTATCATTCCAGAGGTCTGAATCACAGGACAAGGCGGTTAATATGAGGGAATAGGGATAATGACCTTGGAAAGATGTATTCAGTCTACAGCTTGCATTCACAACACAGAAGAAAAGTTGTGAATGTCTTACAGTTAAATGTTTCAGGACTATAATTTTAACGTGTGGTTTACAGATCAAACATCATTTTGGTTTTACACTCCATGTTAGACACCTTGTTAAAAGTACAAACTAAACTTTGTCTAACACCATAATTTGACCAACCATCTTAATGGCCAGACATTAGATTCCCAAGGTACTTCCAGAATAACCCATACAATCCTTACGGTACATGAAGTGACACTTTTATGTCCCCAAAAACACATGAACACAAGTTCATACAAACAAGCTTTTCTTGTATAGATTTCTCATTAAACAGAAACATAAAAGAGGAAAAAGTGCTTGACATCACAGGTGAACAAACCCCACCAACTCCAATACAACATGCAAGTGTTTATTTCACAAAGGCCTCCAAATTTATTTACTATAAGGCTGAAAGACAAAGCAAACCCCAAAACATACACCTATTGCGCAATCCCTTTCCTAAATGATACAGGATGCTTTTATTCCCACAACAGCTTTTAATACAAAAACAATGGTATTGCTCAAAGCTCCCCAGCTCCCCAAATACAATGTTAATGGTGCATTTTACATGTCAATGATTTAAAAGCTTACCTTGTATGAACCGTAGAAGGTCCCACCCCCGGTGATGCTGGTGCTGATGCTGCGAGGATGCTGAAAGGATGCTGAAAGGATGCTGTGCGGCTTCAACGCCCTGCGTCAATAACAGTGGCTCTGGTCCTTTAATCTCACTAGATGCCTTTTCTCTCCAGACCAAGGTTTTTGTTGACTACACCAAGCCACGTCTCAGAAGGATGTGTGGTCTGTACGACACAATCTCTCTCCCCTTCTCGTTTTGTCTATCTTCCTTTCATAATAGCCTAAACCATCTCCCTCCCTCTCTGAACTGTGCGCCAATCCACCTTCCTCTCCCCTCCCACTCCTTGTCTGTAGACTCAATTCAAACGGAGGAAGAGGCTACATAAGCCTCTTGGTTCCTTGGAGAATTTTAACAAAGGAGGTAGGTCTCCCAAAATGAGGAAAAGTGTGGCCCCTTCCCCCATCATGCACACCCCCACACACACACCCTTCACACCCCTAATGAACACCCCATGGCACAATATGCTCACAGCACACAGAATGCACATTGTCAGGGTCCAGGCTGTTATTTTTGCAGTTATTGGAAAGAAAGGGCTGAATTAAATTAGACAAGGCTACTTTCTCTCTGAGAATAAAAAAACAATCATTTTATTCGTAATATTATTTGTACATTATTCAATCACATTCATACGCTTTTGGTGGATAGTTCATATGAATTTGTACAATTTTTTTTGTATATTTCACTTTTTATTTATTTATTTAATGCATAAAGAATAGAGATGACAAAATATAGGGGGAAACAATATAAAACACATATGATAAATTATTTATATGATAAATAAAGAATCAAAGCATAACTACAAACATTATTACATTTTAGTAGGATTTGCTTTCACGATAGTGACGTATGGTTTAGTGACGGGTTAGGAGAGGGGCTTCAGTTTAGCTTTCTTCTGATAAACATTCATATTTTTATACAAAAGTACAACTTTTTGTGAGTCTTTGACGTCAGGAAAATAACAAGAAAAGACCGTCTCGGATTTTACTTAAAAAACATTTTTTTTTACGATTTCCGAAGAGCTCTCAACACTGTCAAAGCAATTCCTAAAAAGTTTCAAGATATTAAAGTCTGTTGTCCAAAGTCAGAGATTTGATATGAAAATCAAAACCAATTTCTCCAAAACTAATTTAGGCAAAATAAATCATATGGATTATATAGCTCTGTATTCATACGCTAGCAAATATCGATCCCATTTGGGTTTGTTTTTATTTCCCTAAGTTAATTCTTTCATGAATAGCAGATAATAAACAGAGAATTCAGTTAAACCGTTAAATCACTCCATAGAGTAACTAAGTCTGAGCCTGTGGTTTGTTAATCTGTTTATTTCATGTCATGAAATCAGAAAAATGCCACATGATAAGTCAGACGAATTAATGGCCGTGAAGAAATCTCCAACAAGATAAGTTATTTGGGAGACTAATATCATAGTCAGTCAATCTCCAATCTCAGAATTTTATTATTTTCATTAAATGCCAAATGCCGGAGGATGTGTTCTAGTATAGAGCAAAGAGAAACAGCCAAAGACAGTCAATTTCTTCCCTTTTAATTGGTTTTGAAAGTTTCAGGCAAATATTGTTCAAAGGCCCAAAGCAGTGCTAACCTAACTTGAAATTGAAGTCTATATAATAGACTGAGAGAGAAATGACAAAACTCAATCGAAGATGTTTGACACAAACAAAGAACAATAGATTTGTTAATTGATCATGCTTTCTCAGTATGAAGTCATGAAAGGAATGATGAAATAGCTGTCATGCCACAGCAAGTGATGCCGGAGAGTGATGCTTTTAAATGAATTTATTTGACGAGATTCCAGGAAGTTCCAGATTCCTCGACCGAATGTAAACAGGAGGATGCGATCATTTTTCAATGCTCTGGTCCCTAGAGACCAACACTGCCCGTCTAAGCCTGACCTCCCCTGGTCAGCGTAAAGAAGTCGGCCCTTGAGTGACTGTGTGCGCCGGTCCCTGCTGTCGTATTAATTTTCATTTTGACTGCTGGAGCCTCAACAAATCTCATCAATGCTGTCACGGACTTCGGCGGCGTGTGTGTGTGATTCTGGCACTGGATGATGTGATATGTTTTCGGATTCTCTTTGTTCTGCCCATGTAATGAATAGCTATTGATGTCAGAGGGAAACCTGTCACTCAGTGTATATTTGCATGTAGAGTGGAGAAAACATGGGTCTTGCAGACCTTTGCCAAAATGAAAACACACAAAGACTTCTATGCATAGATACCACATGATACAATATGTGTGTTACATGTGAGACATGTATTCTCCTCCAATCAGATTCAAGAACTGAAACTCAAATTAGTATCAAAAGCTATGTCTTATCTTAAATTGATAGTTACCCCCCAAAATGAAAATGATTATTACATTCAACCTCAAACATGTGTGACTTTCTTTAGAAGATATTTTGAAGAATTTTGGGAATCAAACAATATCATTGACTTAATCAACAGACACAAAACCAATAAGACATTTCTCTAAATATCTTTTTGCATTGTGCTGAAGAAATGAATAGATATGTTATTTTAGGCTGAACTATCCCTTTAAAGATGCTTGCTTGTGTTGTTCTTGTAATGTTTTACCCATAAACAAATAAAGTACTTCTGATGACGGCCTCCTAAATGCAGTTGACTTTATTGCAAACCCGCATTATTTCATACAATGATTTCTTTAATTGCATTGACCTGTACTTAAATGTTTGGCCTGATTCTCAATCCATCCATCTGTGAGGATAAAGACCAATGTCATATCGACCACCAATTTACTGCCAGGAAAAAACAAAACAAGAATACTTACTAGTGCACCTTTACATTAAAGACTGCACAATCCAACATTTTATTTTTGTTTTTATTGATCGCTCAACCATTACCAGATGTTTATTCAATTTCAGACACATTACTTTCAATATCCCCACTATTCCTAGAAAAGTATTAATAATGAAAGAAAGCAGGTAAACAACATGAACTGAATAATATGCTGATAATGTTTCTGGTCACTATCAGTAAATCTTTACTGTATCGGCTGGTTCTAATCCTTCTGTAGAGAAGAGCTCCATCTGTTGCTTTCAATAGGATCAATAGCTGTAATTTCTAATGATGTCTAAAAGCTCTGAGTAACTTGAGCATTCTGCCCAAGGCCCCACTGCTTGCCTTCGACTGCCACCGTAGAACGCTTCTTTGTGCCCATTTATAAAGCTGGTCACCCAATCTCTCTCGGACTGATGCTGCATTTAGATTGTGTAAAGCTATAACATTGGAGATCAAGTGAAAGACTGACTGACATTATTTCAGTCTATACCCATGATGCAGAGCGTTCTTACTCTTTAGTTAAAGTAATGCTGATTACTTTAGTATATTGAAGGACACACAGACCCAGTTCTGTATCACTCAAAAAATTTTCACTATAGTTTTACTTGATACAATATACAATCAAAAAATAAGTATATTTAAAAGAATTGAAATTAAGTAAATATATATTGTTTATACTGAGTGTATATGTAAGTAAAAAAAAGGTAATAACTCAGATATTCTGTTAGAGTTCCCCAAAAATATTAGGTTATATTACAATAATATATTTGTTAAACAAATATTTTTTTTCATTACATAAACTTAAAAAATATCTGTACATTTTAGAGAAATTAACTTTAGGAATTTAAATAATTTGTTTCACTGAAATGTTTATTTATTGTTTTTAGAAGATTTGATTAATTTAATATAACTGTTTATATTTGTGACGTTTACTAAGAAGCATGACTTATTTAATATGAATGATTTATGAATGAATAAAAACAAAACGTGATAAACACACCCACCTAAATTGAACCATAACACCAACACAGCACTGCTAACAAAAAGATACTTGATGTGAAATTATTTCAAGAAGAGATATCTGTTTTCCATACTGACCATTTTCATACAATTTTTTTTTAAAGATTCAAATTTCATGTTTAACTTGATAACTTTTCATTGAAGTACCTGTCGGACGTTGCTCTTAAAACGTCTAAGAAGAAATAAAAACAGAAACCTATGAAGTTGATAAATACATTATAAAATGTATATATATTTGGTACAATTTAGTGCTTATATTATTACATTGTTATATAATAATATTTACGGTGATATCACGAGAGATAAGAATCCTAAATTATTACAATAAATAATAACTATTTTTAATTATAAAAATTAATTAACAATATTCAATTATTATAGAAAATTCCATTGACTTCATACGATTGCATAGTTTTTTAACATTGACATTATCGAGACATGTAAGACTTTTTTGAGAGTTTTTTCAAGGAACAAGAAAAAGTGATGACAGATTCAAATACAAGTGATTAAAACAATAAAAGTGGCATCATGTCATCTTCTTAGATTCTCCAGCATATTTAAATATCTTCTTTTGTGTTCTGCGGGAAAAAGGGGAGTTAAAATGACAATAGGTTGAATAAATGATTACAGATTTTCATTTTATGGTGAACTATCACTTCAAGTGAACATTTCCATTTGCTCCACAGTATAATTGATTTATATAAAAAAAATAATAATTAAATCAACACTAATCGATCCGTTAACAAATGGAAGAAAATTGTTGACAAAGACCTTATATGTGATTTTTCTTTCTTTGGGTTACATACAAAATTGCAAAAATAAGAACTTTTTTTCAAGGGTTCTAAATATTCCATCTCCATCATCTGTTATATGTCCAATCAGCAGACCCCCTTATCATTGTGCCTTCCCTTCACATCTCCAGGCAAAAGGACAATTAGCATTTAGATAAGAAGCACTCCAGACAGCGACTGGCTCTCTCTTAAAAACTCTTCAGACCCCCGGGAAATAGAATTAGTGGCAACAGTCACAGAATAGGCACTGCCACTCCTAACTGAAGGCTGGCACCTGGTCATGGTCCTCTAGGGACTGTCTGTCATCTCTCTTAAAGAGACACCATGCTCCCAGCTGTATATGTACATATGCTTGGTGTCTATGCATGACTTGAGCACCGTTCCTGCTGGGCTACTTGACTGCAGACTGCAATGTACCACCACGTGCCCAGCAAGTATAATGTGGCTTATTCTCAGATACTCTTGACACGAATACAGTGTTTAATTTGTTTGTCTTTTGCATCTTTTGCTCTTGAATCATAGTATGCAATATTTCAAAACATCTCAAAGAAACATCTGGGCAAGCTTGCCAACGCGAGAGCTGTTTATCCCTGCCATCATGGAACAACAGAGAGAAAACAAAAAGCCTAGACCAGTTTCAGCATCTTTATCTTTAGAAAGTGTCAGGCCAGACTGCCGACTGCAGGGAAACAAATCCCAGTGCTGGGAATTGAGGACGTGCGCTCTGGCAGTCCTGATGCCATCTGCCTGTGGGGCATATTGTTTCGGCGCACCGGGGTGCTGCCAGTCTGCAGTATATGACGTGTAATGGAGTCAGCACACACCTGTGATAAGAAACCTGTGATACTGCACCAGTTGTAAATATGGCATTTGTGTTTAAAAGATGAACACTTTCACCTGTAGGTATTGACAAGTGACAGTCTTAAAAGTCTATAAAAATAGTTGTGTTAATTTAAAGGAATTTCAATTTTCATTAAGTTATGTTTTTACCTGTATTTTACACTTTTCACTGTATTAAATTACCTTTAAGAAATAGAATTGACTGCAAAATGAATGGAAAATGTAATGTAAATGTAATCCACTTTTTTACATATATTTTTAAATTAACCCGGTTTTTGAGTTTTTAAGGTCAGTGAAGTTGTAAATGTATGTTCGGGGAAGCGTAAACATTCAGTCAATCATTAAGGATGAATTTAACTGCCAGTCCCCATGCCACCCCAGTGTCTCTTCCTCTGGCATCCCTCCTCCTCCCCAACTCCTCCTGATTTGCTCTTATTCAACACCTGTGTGCTTTCATTACAAGAGGAAACTAAGCTCAAGCCGAGCCGATACCAACTACTGATCTTAAAAATATCAATGATAACATGTTTTACATATTTGTCCTGGAAAACCAAAAGTTATATTTTTTGCAGGTACTGTCACAGTTTGTCCTGCTCCCCGGACTGTCTGTTAGTCACTTGCTCGTCCACTTTATAATGAAAAAAATCCATTTTACTTATATAAAAATGCTACAATTACATTATAGCAATTTATAAAAAAATTACTTCTCAATAATGTGATTTTAATCAAATTCAAAAACAGGGTTAATATGTACTCAACAAGTTTAGAAACTAGAAGCATAATACTAGTAACTATAAACCAAAATACCCCAAAATATCCCATCCAAATCTTACAAAGAGTTCTGGCTGCATTGCATGATTATCCATGCAAACTCAATGAATCTTTGTCATCTAAAACAGCATGTGCAGATGGTTGCACATGTAATCTGAATCTGATTAATTCTTCTATCTTGACACGTGTGTTGAAGATGTAATAATATTCGGACATGAAAACCCGGACGGTTCTGTGATGGCCACAGGTGGAGTGAATCCATAACAGATGAGCCACCAAAGTTTCAAATAAGCCACAGCCCTCATCTCTTATCGCAGGGCATGAATCCCATGTGGCATGACCCATTAAACCCCATTATCTAGATAGAGAGAATATGAGAGAGCAGAAGCATTGATTTGGCAGGAGGGGGAGGAGAGATAGCTATCATCTCTTATCTGCTGGCCTGTCTTCCTTGGGAGGATGACATTTTTGGAGGTCCTCAGAAGCACAGAGGTGACATTGCTTTGTCAGATGCTTTGTGTCCAGCTGATGTTGGGTTAGGCTAAAATCTTTTTAGGTTGACCATTTTCAATATGAGCATTGACTTTAGTAAAGCCAGAGATGCTTTTTAGATTTTTTTTATACTTTTTTAGTTTTATTATTAATAGTTTTAATCAGTCTGATGAAAGTGCTGAAACACGTCTACATGCTTCAGGTAGAAATACTTTCTTTTTTTTTCTTTTATTCTTATTCTTACTCCCTATCTTGTCATTTCAAACCTATATCAGTGTCTATCTTCAGCAGAACTCAAAATAAGATATTTTAAAGAATGTTGGTAACTGTCTGCCATTCACTTGTGTTGGTGTTTGTGTTGTGTCCATACAATAGAAGTGAATGGGTGTCACTGCTGTAAGGTTTTCAACATTTTTCCAAATATCTGCTTTTCTGTTCTAGGAAAAAGTAAGTCATGTACATTTGGAATTAATAGAGGGTGACTAACTATCACATAATTTAAGTGAACTATCATTTAAACTGTTCAGTGCCGTCACTAGTGGGAATATTGATAAACACTCCCCTAAAATTAATTGTTGGAATTATACAATGTAGATTGGTTCCACATGATTGAATTAAAAAGTTTTAACATAAAAATATTTCAAAGCTCAAGAGAAATTATGTCAAACAACTTTATTTTGCCATATGAAACTGATGTACACAGTAAAGTTAAGTGATCCCATGTATTAAATATATAATATTCAAGGAAATTATAATATAATTATAATTATAAAAGCGTTAAAGATTTAAAAATAAATTATTTGTACTGATAATACATAATCCGTATTTTAAGTGAAGTTAAGACATAAAATGGATTAGAAGCAATGATCTCACCAGACATAAAATGCAATGAAATGCGTATTTGAAAGATTAATACCTCAGACGTTCATGACCCTTCATTAATTATTAATCATATATGTATTTATCATACACCCCGCCCTTCGGAATGGTGTAATTACCAACTATGCACTCAGTGGTGATGGTACCTATGGCTCAATACTGCGGGGGGATGTAGTGTCCCTGACATGTGAGCTAATTGACTTCCACTGGCATTCTCCCATTATGCCAGCTGGGGTACTTCATTCAGATCTGCTTTCATGTGGCCTCAGGGAACAGAAACCCCTCCCTTTAAATTGAAAGACAGAAGAATACAAAACTGGGCTAAAGAAGCAGAACTGGATCTTTCCTTTCGTGAAGGACATTAGCTCGAGTAGTATTTTGGTCTACTGCAGTCTGGTCAGTTGCCCTAAGTGACATGAATTATTGAGAGTCTGTCGAGTGATGGAAGCTGTAGCTTTTAAGCGTGAAAGGCAGCATGACGTTTTGGCCTGACCTGTTTGATAAATGAACAGTAATAAGATTACTCACCGATGCTTTTTGTTTTTCCTCCCTGATTAATGTTCAATGGGTGACAAATGTCATGCGCTCTTGATTCATTGCTGAAAGGTAGAAGGATGCATTTATCACAACACAGAATTCATGGCATGTCGGGCACTCAGCAAATTCCTAATTTATTTATTTTCAATTTAAAGTTGGTTTCACGTATGTGAAAAGGATAAACAAATGTGGAATTTTATGGTTTTCAGGTCAGCCACGTACAGTATATGATCAGTACAGAGATCAAATTCACAATGCAAGTGTTAGTCATAGACATTGCATTTCTTTATGTGTTCATGTATTGAAACAAAAGTTTGTAGCTTTTTAACAACAAAAAGTAGTGTGTTCATAGCAAAACATTAATATATCATTTATTAGCAATATTGTGTTTATGCTTTAAATATACCTAAGTGTACATAATGTTTTTTAAAATACAAGTGTATATGTATTTTTAATTCATGTAAATCGTTTAACATTAGTCACGCTTTATGTTTATCACTCTGTTTATGTTTAACATTGATAACACAATATTTTGTCTTTTAAAATCACAATGAATGTGGACATCCTAATTTTGGAAGGACAGCAAAGTAATGTTAATTAATATTTACATTTTGTAATTGAATATAAATATGTTTTGTGATATAATACACAATGCTTTTCTAGGTGACCTGACTAATATTGCATTAAAGGATCAAAAAGGTTCAAAACACGTACCTTGACTCATGGGGTTCATTTTCTGCTTTTATGTTTTCTTGTCACACGACAACAAAGAGTTGCATTCATGCCAGAATCAATCGTATCTGTGTGTATTTCTGAAACATATTAAGATAAAAGTATCACGTCACTGTTGTGAATATATTTAAAGTGACTTACACACAAAACAAACACAAAAGCTAGGATTTAATTTAGTGGACAGGAGAATGACTGATGGCTTGCAGAGCTTTCAGAGAGATTGGACATGTGACAGGTCATTGAGTCTGGAGCAGATGTTCTCTGACAACTGCATGTCCATCAGTGTAGATCAATATTGGCCATGTATTTGAGAGGAACAGAAGAGGAACAGAAGTCATGTTTGATACCCTTTTACAGTACATGACATATGCACACACAGCTTTCTTCTGATGGGATGACTTCATCTGTGTAGTTCCTGGTTATCAGCTTTAAGTCCCTGATGAAAAATTCTGAGTTACACCATTGTGACTACACATAACCATTACTTCATTATAATGATTTGACATTCTTGTTAATGGCTCACACTACACATTCTTTTTTAAATATACTTTATATTCACAATTTTTTGAAATTGAAATATTAATTCTTTAAAGCTTTGTTAGTTTATGAAGACTAAAATTATGTAAAGAAAAAAATATATGGGGTTAATTGTATTAAAAAACAGTCTTTATTAAAAACTGTTTATTTTATTAAATTTTGTCTCATATAGTATGTGTTTAACTGTTAAATAAAATTACCAAAATTGTGAATCTATTATTTGTATGTTAAACGTACAAATAATACTCAACATTTAAAAATATATATTTATAATTTGGTCAATTTCAAAGGAGATCTCCATATTTTCATATGAAGTAAGTCATTATTTGCCACTTTTCCATTTTTTTCTGGTGGTTTGCAAATATTTAACTTATATAGAGTATTCAGAAGAGCTTGATCATTTAAAAATAAGTGGCAGCTTTGACACACAACTTTTCAATCTGACACCAACAATATATATATACATATATATATTTTTTTACTTATTTATATCCATATATATGTTCTTGGTGACAGAAGCTTGCAGTAAAAAGTAAAGTGAAAAGACAAGTAACAACAAACATTGGAAGTATCAGGTAACAAAAAAAAAAAAATATGTAAGATATCAAAGAATTGTTGAAATGCAATACGACAGAAGATAACCGGATGGATCACAGATGTTATATTAGTGGTTCGATTTCTGCAAAAACCCAGTGACAGACATAAAGGATGACTTATAATAATGATTTAAGACGAACAACAAAATATGGAGATACAAGGTTTTGTAACGGGAGCAACTATAGAGTTTCTTTTGCTCTAATCAAGCAGAGAGCTTACGTTTGCTGTTTATAAAGAGGACAGTTTATGTCTAATATCACATGAATTATGGTTCTCAGACAGATAATAATCAATACACACAAATGGCTTAAGCTAAGTAGATAAGTGCAATGCTATAATGTAAGTAAGTGTTAAGTGTTGCACGTCTTCTATATGGAAATCACAATGACACGTCAAGTTCAATTCACATAATTCTTGATATATTTCCATCTTTCACCCATGGTTGTGGACCTAAAGGTGGACATTTGTGCTTGATCAATATTGCTTTAATTTTTTCTTTACTTTACATTAAATCATTAGCCTTGAATATGTGGCCCTGAAGGATCTTTGCCTTCATACAACAACAGTCATGAATGTTCAACCAGCCTGACATGGTTTTCATTCAAGCTTTTTAATTCAATTCAATTGTTTTGAGTTTCAGTTCAGTTTACTTGTAAATCCCTCCAGAGGTTTGCACACCATGCAACGGCAATCCCATTTATGCTGGCAAAATGAGTAAAAATGGACACAGAAGACCATCAATCAGGTTTTTGGCTATGAAATTGCCTATGATGTCCAGTTTCTTGATGGAGTGAAAAATAAATTAGGGAGGGACTGTATGGGAGCACTCTGGAAGATTAAAATGTGGTCGGAAGGACGGTTTGCAGTGTAACACCTGGCACAAGTTGATGTCACGTCTGTGTATGTTTGTCCTGATGTGAAATCCTTTGACATCTCTCTTAAAACGATGCATACATAATGAGAAATATCATTTACATCATTTACATTCTTGATATTTTAAATCTGTGTGACTTTTCTTCTTCCACGAAACACAAAAAATATAGTTTGAAGAATGTTGGGAGCTGTCACCTGAGCATTGGTTTTGTGTCCGTAATGTAGAAGTCAATGGTGCCAGTGCTGTTTAAATATAAAAAATGTCTTCAAAATATCTTCTTTTGTGTTCCGGTAGAAGAAAGGCATACATGTTTCAGACGCGGTTGAGTTCAGAATGGCAGGCATTTCATTTTCAGCTGATCTATCCCTTTAAGATTTGATTGTATATGTGAGCATTGTGTCTGTCAACCGAAAGTTATTGTTTGATTGAATGACATACAACATTGATGTCATTTTAACACTGCATACACATCTACAAAACTGCTCCTATTTCTGAACATCAGACTTACTTAAACCAATTTGACGTTAATTTTGTTCTTCTCTTTCTAATTCATCGCTGGAGACTGCCTTTTGTTAACGGCACCGACATGAAAAGACTGCATGTATTTATGAAGGAACTACAGAATCCTATTTAGTACTAAAGACACCAGACAGGTTTTAAGCTTAGGCTGTGGATATTTTATCTAATGGCGTCTGTGGGAGATATATGTGACAGGTGTTAAAAAGGCCCACAGACAGCGGAAGGCAGAGGGCATAAATATTTACCAGTCCCAGAGGGGTCAAGGCAAAATGCATTCATCTCAACTAAATAAAATATAGCTGTTGTACAATCTTTTACGGGTCCACGGCAGTCAAAGGACTGTTATTAATTTTACCACATGTTTTGTTTGTGCATCCTGCTATGCGAGCAGTAAAGTATTATGGCCACATAAGATGTTCTGGTCGTTATGAACATCCTGATGTGGGGAAATCAATAGGAAGAGCTGAGTTTGGAGTGTGGATGTTGATCTTACCTATGAATAAAGGGTCAAGCACTTTACTACCTGTCAGAGTGATAAATATAGAGCTAAATTGTAATGTATATAGTGATATTTTCTATCTTGTGATAAGCTATATTGATTGTGAATAGCAAAAAATAAAGTTAAATACAAATCCGTCATTTCAAACCTGTATGACTTTCCTTTTTCTCTGCAGAACACAAAAAAGTTATTATGAAAAATGTTGGAAATTCAACAACAGTGCCCCCTTCTATTCTATGGAAACGAAACTGTTTCTCAAAATATCTTGTGTGTGTTTCACATAAGGAAGAGTCACATTTGAACATTATGAATGAATGACACAATATTAATTTTAATATTTTATATAAATGGTGTCTTTTTAATCCATCTTTCTTTCAATAAGAAGGAAAAAGAAAGACTATTTCTTCCGTAGAACACTAAAAAAAGCTATTTGATAAATGTTGATAGCAGTGGCAACTAGTACTACTGTATAGGAACAAAATCAAAGCAAGTGAATGGCTATCAGTTACCAACATTCTTCCAAATACCTTCTTCTGTTATACAGATGAAAGAAAGTCATACAGTTTTAAAACAACAAGAGTGTAAGTGAATGGTGACAACATATTTATTTGTGAGTGATTAAGTTTAAGATATGTCTATTAACATATAGGATGAGTGTGAAAGTTTGCAAACCAAGTTTAACGGTTTTTGGCTGTTAAAATGGGAGAACGTCTTTATTGAAGCATAAGAGTAATAAAAAGAGACAAGGACAGATCAGAAGTTCAGAAAATGACACAGCTTTACTTAAAGAAAGGCGTCTCGAGCAGATAAGATGAAGCATCTTGTCATAAATGCATACATGGCAAACACAATGACTGACCATTGATCTATAGCCAGATTTACAGAACACTGTTAACCTGCATGATACGCAATTTGAAAACCAGTTGGACAGTTGGTTAAAATTTCTGAATATAATAATAATAACCGGCATCCCATCATATGTGTTGTTTCGCTGTATTTGAAATGTGTTAATCTTGTTGAATAGAATCTACGCTTGTTGCCAGTTATAAAGCTCACAAAAATATTACATCAGAAGAAAAACTGAATATAATTTATCAACACATAAAATTGATCTCTTGGACTTTTTGTAAAGATATTAAGGATGCAGATTCAAGAGGTTTGCACTTCTTCAAAATGAAATCTCTGATGTGTTGTTTCTGTGCATGTATAGTAAGTTACCACTTGAAGTGCAGAATTTGGTGTCTATTGTGCTGAAAAACGAACATAAAAAGGCAGAACATTAAAGTTATTGGAAAACAAAATAAACTGAGCGGTCCACACGTCATGTAAAGGCTTTCAACTGGACATCACAACTCTATCAGGGAGTTAGGACCTGATGCTCAGCCCCTTCAAAGAGCAGTCATGTGATGTGAGGTGAACGGAATTATAGGTGATTGGTGCAGTAATACATGAAAAAAGGAAATGACAAACCATTGTGTTTGTCGAACACAGTTAAAAAGTACAAAAAGCTTGTTTCGTCCTGGGTAGAAGGTAGATGCTACAATGGTACAATTCTACGGCATTTGCTATTTACATTATCACTAAAGGTGCCTGCCTGCAAGGTGCTCAAATCAAAAGGTTGGAAACAAACCTGAATTTTTTTGAGAGATTCATTGTGTCACTTTGACAACAAAAATGACATGACATAAAATCATTAGAGTATATTTTAAAGACCCAAAACCCCCTGCGTATGGAGTCTTTCTTTTTGGGATGCACCAAAAGCACTTTTATTATGAATTATTATCGATTCGGATACTGTACCACAGTTATCCTTAAGAAACCAAACCAAATAAATATTTACATGAATGATTACAAGACTTGAGGCTCTGAAAATAAATACACAAAATGTTCATCATTGTTATGTAAAGGTTACATTAATTAAATTCTAATATATGGACACAATAGCAGTGACACAGCAATTGTAATACTAAAAAGAGCAGCACAAATAACAAATAAGACATAGCCCCTTTAATGGTGACATTACATTTCAATATTTTACATTGCCACAAATATAACTGAATCTCTGAAGTATTCCAAGAGAACAAAGAGACACTGTTTACATGTGCTAAAATCCCAGCTGGGTCATTCAGTCAGATTAGATATTACAACTGAATTAATAAATTATTCATATATTAGTCCCTATTTTTTCCATAAATAAAATAAATATGTGGAGTCCAAAAATTGGGAGTTCTACTGAAAACAATTAAATTCTGCCAAATTTCCGATATAATTAATTTTATCCTAAAAATGAGTGAAAAGTAAAAAAAACAAGTTTCAGAATTATATATTAATGTATTATAATGCATGTCATTTCATTGATGCAGAAATATTAACATTTCTTAACATAATCTCTTTACTTTGGCCCAAAACTTTTTAGACTTTCGGACCCCACTGTGAAGGCCTCTGAAAGAAGGAACCAGACAAATTCAGTAATGCATGTCAGTAGTGTGAAGCATGAGATCCAAAACAAACTAAACTGACATCAACATGTTTTTAGAGCAGATTCTCAGTCACGCTCCAAACAAAGACAGCACCGGATGAATGTTTCTGATAAGGATTTGCTTTTTATTCACAATATAGAATTTTCCGTTCTTGTGTAGACTGCAGCTAAACTTTCATCTAAGATTAAGAGTTAGAAAGGAACTGATGAGCTTTCAGATAAAATTCTCACATGATTCTTTATGTTGATTTATATCTGTCACTGCCTCTAAATGCCTCAATTCGTATTGATGCACCCCAAAAGGTTCTCGACTCCCTGAATAAATGTATTCTGAAACCAATATATTCAGGCTAGAAATGATAAAAAGGTGGGTAAAAATAACAAACGTGATCCATCATCATAATTCTCCTTTGAGAACTATTTAAAGCAAGTCTTATAAAAAATGAATATATCATTGCGTATTTTTAAGAGATCTGACTCTTATTTCAAACTTTCCATTGTCCTTTGCGCTAAAATACTACCATGCTTCAAAATAATGTCTTTTTTTCATCATTTACAAGTGGTGCCATCTAAACCTCAGCCTATAAATATCGGTGGCGTGTTATAGTTGCAGCCAGTGAAATATACAAACAAAGCTTCAGGTCAGTGGCAAATGAAAGCATGATATCAGTCCAGTGGCATATGCAGGAATACAGTATAGCTTTTCATTACGTTTTTTTGCAAAGTCAACATAAAAAAGAAACATGATAATGTCAGATTTCAACCATTTCAAAGCAAGATGTCATAATACATAATGCATAGCTTTATATAGCACAGCAAACCCGTGCCAGCACTGTATAGAGAACTCACGTGAATGGACGCGTCTATCTGCTGTGAAAAACCATTCACTGCGGAAATATCAATATGATAAACGTATTTGCTGACATTCTGCAGTTGGGTCGACCCACAGTTGATATGTCACAGAACCGGTGCTTGTGTTTCCATTTCTTTGATGCTAGCTACAGTAAATAGGAGGGAGGGGCAGAAGAATTTTGAAAATAAAAAGTTGAGCGTAAGCCACACAAAATGCTTGAAAGTTCCACGTTTCGACCCCAATGCCCTATAGGCACACTTAAGTCTGTGTGGGGGGGGGGCATGGGGCACAGGTGATGCTCAATGTTCCTCAACCGTAAGCTCTTACGGTTTCTAAAGACTCGCTGGGCCACCTGTGTTTCTTTTCATCCCTTCCTCATACCTTGTTTAGAATCATGCACTCCAGTGCTTTGCATGTGAATACTTTTCTTAACTTTCTCTGTATATATATTATTTAAGTGTGTAGTGGCACCATCCTGCCTGCTGGTGGTGCCGTCTCCAGATCGAGGTGCTATGCCAGGGAGTAGATGGCATTGACGGGTGATGTGGCCTCTGAGCTTTCGTTTCCCTCCGTTTCCTCTTTGTCCTTCTTAACTGTGTATTGACCGATGAAGGATCCGTCCTCATTGAACTGACCGTCCCCTCCTTCACCATAATCTACCAGACTGTCATCGCTTTCTTTCACGTTGCCATCCAAAGACGTCTGGCTGCCCTGCAGCGGCTTGTTGTCCTCATCGCTGCTGTTGAACGGAACAGAAACGAGTTATACTTTGAACATTTTCGTGCTTGTCAGGTTGGAAAATAACAAGCAGGGAACTGAGAGGACTTCAAGTGTGTATGTTTGAAGGTTGAAATTCTCTCCCTCAAGGTCCTCTGTGATTTTGAAGCATCTGAATGATGTAGAAACCAGGCTAAAAATATCAAACCTCAGATTCTTGTTTTTCAGACATTCGGCATCTAAGATTAATAAGACTTCCAAAGTTGTACTTGACAGTTTTGTACATCAAAAATCCTACCCCAACCCTACTACCAAAACATCTAAAACATACACTTCAGAGAGAAAGACTCTTGCAACACTTCTTTCACTCTTTTGGAATTCTTTAAATCTTTTTTTTTTCAATAAATGTACAAAGAAACTAACATTTTGATTCCAAAATCATGCAATAGTCTTTTAAAGTCCCTTTGCTGGAGGGTAGTACAGGCATGCATGAAACTTGGGGTCAACCAGGCAAAGCACAAACCCAAAAAGCAAGAGCAAATCCTCTGAATCTCTATAAGCAAGTGGAGACCCATCTTTGTTTTATGTAATATTGTAAACTACCACTTTAGCTCATTAAAAAATATAGCTTACAACCAAGCGACATGCTATTATCTATTTCTGGGATCATAAAAATGCTTTTATCAACCTCATATATCCTCTTCATAAATATAAACAAAGCACTCTGCACAATAAAACGTGTAGATGAAGCATAAATATTGTTATAGCACCAGGCGGCACAGTCTGCATGCACCGTGGCAACTGTAAAACCACATCAGTTTATTTATCTTCCGTGTCAATAAGGAACATTTACTACATTTTACATCCTTATTGGCACGCACGCGCAAAATCTGTATGAGCACCAGGTAGGCCAGGTGACAATGAGATCTTTTTTGATTTAATCGATCAATCATTCCATGTCTTCTCTATGAGTTGAACTCACATGTATATACACATATCAATAGATATATACAATCTATTTAACATTAGACTGTATAGGATATATAATGTATATAATGAAACATTTAAATGTGTGGGGTTTTATCATATTTTTATCGTTTACAGGATTAAAAGGAAATAAGGAATACAAGTGGTTGTGTAAGTAAAAAACATAATACGGAAATTATCAAACAAAATTACTATTCATATTTTAATGAGAAGACATAAAATATGTCTAGGAGTTGGTCAATTATTGATCATATTAATAATGTCAATCATTAATATGCACATATTAATCATTAATGAAAGAGAAAGACATATATTAATCGATTAATATCAAAAAGGAGATGCGAGAAATGCTTTATTTCAGTAGTAAAATTCCCAAAGGCAGACGGAATGAGTGCCTCTCCTCCATACCTTTCCCTCTCCCTTTCAACAGACCTTCATTGGAAAGACAGGAATGGAAAACACCCAAGAACAAATGGTGAAAGGAGAACAAAGTGAGAAAAATGAAGAAAACAAAACATTGTCTCATCACAGAGGCACTTTAAAGTGAAAGCAGAAAAACATTGCATTGAACATCACAACTGGGAAACAGCCTTGAGCGTGGGATCTTTCATTAGCATATTGTTTATTTTCTAGATGAAACATCCTATTGAAACTGATTGAATATAGATTACTGACAAACCCATGGGCTTTCGTGTGCAGAATCATTTCTTAGAACCGCATTTTAAAGCATCAAACTTATTGTTAGTATCATTAAATATCTGAACAAAGACATCTAAGCCAAGTTTGTGCATGCAAACTTCAACAGCGTTTTCTTTGACCAACGGTCAAATCATTTCCATGTTTCATGCATGAATATATTTGTGCATTTGGGAAAGTTTTGTCATCTTAAAATGTTGCTGTTGTGCACCACGATTTTTATTAAACAGCGTTTCAAGAGTGCTAAACCTCAGAACATTCGTCCCTCTAACAATGCTGATTTTAAAAATAATTTATGATAAAACCTGACTGTTATGATTTTGTTTCATAGGGAGACTTAGAGATACAAAATAAAAAAATCTAAGCATTTGTGTTAAATCTTTTATGAACCATATAAAAGTGTGGTGTTTAAGTTGAGCCTTCCATCAAGTTTACCGGTCTAGTGCAAATAACCTTCACGGTAGATAATAAAATGAGGAACGTTAAATCACCTTTTTAGGTCTTTAACATATAAAGTTTGAGAGACGAAAATGTTTAACACCTTTGAAAAGCTTAACCACTCATCTTTAGTTCCTGCTCTGTCATCCACAATGTACCCAATGACATGCTCAGGCTCTGATGATGTGCTAAAACCAAATACCTGTTCTCGTTCCTTATCAACCCAGCCGCCAATTTGAAAGAGGGGGAACAAAACAGGAAGATGGAGTTGATCTCATCCTTCACATGTTTAATGGACAGAGATGTTAGTGCTGAAGCCAGTGTGTGAGTGGAAAGAGAGGGCTTAGCGTAACTTCGACGTTAGGATTGCTAAGCCAAACAATTTTATGATTACAGTATCTGATAATGTAACGATTATGTATTAGAACAAAAAACACACTATTATATATCATCACACGGCTGTTAAACACAATTGTCAACTGAATGATGTGTAGTTGTGTTATGTTGTCCCTTACTGTAAATCACATGCAAGAGTTACAGACATGTCAAGTATTGGCTCAAGTACAATGTTAAAGAGATGAAACGAAGATGAATCACATTTTTAAGCTTTTGGGCTAGTTTTAAATTGAAATGTATTTTATCAGAGTTGAAAATATTTACTTGTAATAAGTTTCACTAATGCATTAATGTTTTCCCATCAAATGATAAGGCAAAAAAATGGAACTATGGGAATTATGTCATAACAAAAAATGCAGTCTCCTTTTGACTAGAGATTACAGAAGTTTCCTTGTGATATTCTCAAGCAGCTTCTTAAGGCCTCACCCTGAAATGTTTTTCAAAGGATTTAGTCCTGTCTGTGCTGCCCTCTTTTTGGCTGTTCTTTCTTTAATTATCAAAAAAATGTTTACTTGATTATATTTTCTCTATTCAACTACTTTCAACCATTTAGGCAGATCACGATTTTTATAAAGTGTCCTAAAACTTTTGACCAGT
Source organism: Triplophysa yarkandensis (assembly GCA_033220385.1). NCBI lineage: Eukaryota > Metazoa > Chordata > Actinopteri > Cypriniformes > Nemacheilidae > Triplophysa > Triplophysa yarkandensis. Next base: position 9,361,984 of record CM065662.1, on the reverse strand, counting down.
AGTGCAGTGCCACTACCTCTCTTCACATGTTAAAATAACTTAATGGCTGTTGTCCACCATCACATTTTCTTTGATGAAAATGCCTTATTATAAATTATTTGTACTATTTTTAAATATGGTTTTATGCAATCCAACCTAAAGGACTTAATTGCACAACCCTATCATAGACAGACAGGGTTAAAGGGAAAGGACCTGTACATCATTTCTTCATTTACTCATTCTGTATTTCCTATACAGAACACAAAAGAAAGATTAAAAGAAGATATTTCGAGGAATGGTGGACATTTCTTAAAATATCTTTTGTGTTCCACAGACAACTGGGTAAACTATCTTTTAACACAATGAAACCCAAGTGAAACCCAACAATCACTGTATGATGGTGTTTGTTGAAATATTAATTTCCTCGAGCTATTTATGATGAAAAATAAGGTGAGGTTTCTTCTATTAAGGCTTTGAGGATATTTCTGTTTAGCGTAGATGAGGTAGAACTGTACAGAAAGGACATTTGGACACTGGCTGGTGTAGGTAAGGCCATGATAGTTCTAAAAGGGTGCACACTGGAGAATTCTAAACTCCATGGCATCCAAAATGACCGGAGACTCTAATGCGTCCTTCTGACTTTAAGGAAACTAACAGCCTCGCGTAAAAACATTTTCTGTATTAATTATTATTGAGACATGGACTTGTTCAAGATTGTTATTTAGCATGTGTTTAGTTAGTTGTTATTTTTGTTGAGAATAAGAAAGACATTTCCCCCCTTGCAGCTTAAGAGCTACTTTCGGGACCTGTAACAGTTAAAACAAAGCGGTTCAGCATCATCCTGCATTTAAAGACCTTTAAAAAGAGCATCTTTTAGATGAAAATGAACACCTTTAAAATATCTATCATGATTTCAGTAAAAATTGATCAACAGTGCACACTTACTGATAGTCAAATGATCCATCTTGGTCTTTATGGTCAACAGCATCTAACGGAAGATCTTTCTTTTCTCTCACTAAAGAAAAACGTAAAGAGTCAGTCTCCACAGTACTATACAAAACACAATCATTGTGCCTCAAGTGCTACTCACATCAACAAACAGAAATATTTTCATATTGTAGACAGAGAATATTGTACTGGCATCATGACTGGATTTTACCTTGGTATTTTCCTCCACGACTTCTCTTGATGAAACAGACAATGAGCAGGATGAGAATCAGCAGAGCGACGGCACACATGAGCCCAATAAACCAACCCTGAGTAGCGATGTCTTCGGACTCCTTGTAGGCTGTTAAAAACCAAACAAACGGAAGAAAGCGAAAGAAAGAGAGAGGTTGAAAATAAAATGTTGGATAAAAAATCAATAAACAACAGTAGAAGAGGTCATCTCATAGAGTGTAAATCAGACATTTGTTACAATGCTGTATGCTTATGATAAGGTTCAATTGTATATTGACCAGTTTATAGTTCACTTAAAATGAAAATTTGGTCATTTCAAACTGTACAACTTTCTTGTACCGCAGAAGAAGATATTTTGAAATATGTTGGTTATAGGAAACCGTCCCCATTAACTGTGGGACGAAGATTTTTGTTACCAACATTTTTCAAAATACATTATTAAGTGTTCTGCAGACGAAAGAAAGACATACAGGTTGGAATTGACAAGATGGGAAATAGTTTATAAAAAGGCACACAAAATCAATCGACTAATGACAGTTGCCAATAGTCAATAAAATCTTTCAGGAAAGTGTGAAACAGGTTTTAATATTTTACATGTGGCATATCATTAGACATTTGATCGATGAATCATTACACCCTTATTATCGGTCACAATGAGAAAATGTTTTACTTCCAGTTTGATCCATTGCATTCGGGAACAATAGCTGAGCAAATGTTTCAACAAATGAGATGCCGATAAATCTCATTGACTTTCAGCAGGAGACATGGAGTAATCTGACAACCATTCTTTATCAAAAACACATTAGTGGTAACAACATTGGATCTGAATTACCCATCCGTACCCACTGATAACAGCATCAAAGTACAGGACAGTCTATGTTCAGTAATCAGATGAATATCAAGCCAAGCCAAGCCAGGAGGTAATACTATCACAAATACTGTAGTTTTCCAAAACTAAAGTATAGTAGATGTATGTTTTGAACCATTTTATGTCCTCCCGATGTTACACTGGATCTTAAGTGTATGGTATAGTGTGCTTATTGTATAGTAAACATTCAAGTGTATGCAAAACTTCTGAGAAATCCATAAAGGTAATGGTTTGTATTATTATGAGCTCCTCCAAATGTCAAATCCCAAAAATGCCTTTAAAAAGGATGACAGGTCCTTATCACGAGGATAAATATCTTCTCGAGAATGCTCTTTCAGAAAACACAATGAGATTTTGCTCACCACGCTTGAGTCCCATTTCAACACCTCCTGCTGAAAAAACGCTGTTTGTTCATGGATCTGCGTTGAACCATGACAATGTACGCAATAGATAAATGATAGAAAAAAATAAAAATAATAATAATAAATAAAAGTGAATTGAATTGAATTGATTTAAGTGTGTGTGCACATTCCCTGAATCAAACCTATGACCTTGGTATTGCTGGCACCAGAAACCCAAGAAATAAATATAAAAATAAACATAACAAAGGCAGTACGCTTTGTTGTAGTTTTTCTAATTCAAATGCTGGAGGTCACGGTGAACCCTTTTCCCAGTCCTTCCTTGTGTCCTGGCCACCCCTCACCTGTCTCGAACGTGACATAGTCACTGCTGATGGAGTGGTGCTCGTGAGAATACACCCGCAACCGATACTTGACCCCGTCCAACAGCCCGGATAACTTAATGGGAGGCCGGTGTACTTGAAAGCTTTTCATTGTTTCATCACCTTCAGGAAAGACACAAGAGAGGTGTCCATCAAAGAGAGAGAGAGTGACCCACAGAACACCTACATGCCTCTTCCACAAGATAGTGGGTCATGTTTGGTAACCGAGTTCATTTGATGCATCCTTCCAACTCCAAATCTTGGCATTCTCAGGAAATGTTGAACAATTCCCAAGAGGAAATTTGGTGAAGGAATGTTTTAAGGGGTTTTGGGGCAAAATACAAGAAAATCTTTTCTCAGCACACATCAAAGTCTAGCAGTGGTGTATTAGGGGCATTGGCTGTCTCATGACGCCTCTTAAAAGCTTTGATGTTTAGTTTCACACCGTTTGCAATAATGAGGATAAGATTTGAGTGGAGGGAGGTGCATCTTGTCTTGGTTATGCATAGACCTAATCTCATCTCTGAAGAAGCTTAAAAGCGTATAGAACCGCACATGGCATTGTCAAGACGGGATGTTCCAATTAAGGTTCCATGATGTTCCTAGGAAAACATCATGCATCGTGCAACTAATGGGTTGGCATGAGCTCAAGGAGAAATGACTGAATGATCCACATATGCAAAATGTGATCATATGCAGCCATAGCCATTCGACAATAAAATAAAGTGCTTTAAAGGTTCAACTGTGCTTATATGAAACTGAAAACTGAAGATGAATATGGCATGTAATGACATATAACTAGGACCACAAAAGTTAGTCTTCTGCTACAAGTCAGATACACTGCAAAATATTTAGTGTACTTTCAAATTTTATCTTGTTCTGGCATACTTAAAAAACTGAATCAAGACTTCGATAAAAAATTTTATACTGCTAAATAAAAGCAAAAATATCTGCCAACGGGGTATAAAAAAGTTGACTACCACATTTTCATGCTACTTTTAAGCATACACTTAATCCCTTAGTATTATTTTTCTTTAAATGTAGTGTTTTCTTTGAATATCTTATTAATATTATTGTGCATATGATTATATCTATATCAGAACACAAGACTAAAAGGAAGAAAATATGCTTTAGTATGCATTTAGAGAAACATCTTACCTAAGATAATAAGAAGTCATTATTATTAAAACGTTATTATTATCTTCAACAATATTTATTAATAACATAATTAATGAGAATAATTGTATTATTATTGTTATTATCAACAACACAATCTAATAATAATCTTAATAAAAAGTATAATAAAGACACTACCTTTAAACTTTAAACAAAAAATCTGTCAATGTGGTGAAAAAATAATCTTAATAAACTGAAGTGTCTATTTCTTACCCCATTGGTTTGAAGCATAACTTTATATAATTTGGTTTCCTTTTTTGCAGTGTAGGAGCTATTAGCAAATGCATTAAAATTGCATTTATTCCAACATTACATATGTGGAGCGAGTTCGAACTAATTATATCGGTAGTTGATGGCTCTTGAATGTCATTATAATCTAACGGGGATAGATCAACCCCATCTCATTTTAGTAGAGATCACCATGCCATACACAAACTTCATGCAACCGCCACCATTTTGACACGACATGATGAAAAAAAAAACAGGGAACAGCAAGATGAGCGGGAGGAAATGATACGAGTGAATCCATTTCCAGATTTGTTGAGCTTGATTTAACCTTTAACCCAGGGCTATCCAGACATCCAACACAGCACCTCTTAGTGTTAAACAAATGGGTTCACAGCCCATATGCACTTCTTGAATTAAACCCAGATGCCTGCTGATACAGTTACACTGCCCTGGTGGGAAATTACATCAGCATACAATACAACATGTTTCAAGGTTACATTGACCTTCAGCGTGAAACATTAATCCCGCTATTATCCTCACTCTTTCTAAAAACATTTCGATCCCAGATAAAAAGAAACAAAAGCCAGGGGGCATCGATCAGATATGCCAGGGCTGCCAGCATATGGGAAGCAACAATGGTGGCCAATGTGAACGATGTGCCAAGCAGCATTGGGCAGCCAGACAAAGTGGGTTGCCGGGAAGCCAATGCCAAGGGTTGAGGGTAGAGTAAGCAATCAAATCTGATAAGCTGAACAGATAGCTCAAGGACAAAGAGCAAGCGAGAGAGATCGAGCAAGATGGTATATGTGAGAGAGAGAGAGTTTTGTATTGGTATACACTGTTGTAGAACGCCAGTTGTGTAACAACATATAAATAGATATATTTCCATGCTGGTACTAGCTCATACATATGCATGCACAGGCATGACAAACTTTGGTTTGAAGTGAAGGACAATACCTGACAAATAAAGAAACTATATTAACACCTACCGTCTATTGTTTGTTCTGTTTTATGGTTGAATATAATAGATTTTAACAAAGAACAATTGGTAACACTTACAATAAGGTTGTATTTGTTCAAATTCGAAAATGCATTAAAGGTGTATTAGTTAAGCTACATATAAATACCTAATATAATGTTTTTATAATCACAATGGGACCTCTTACATGGAATTTAAAACTTACTAAAACTTCATCACACTTAGATAGGCAGTAGTATAGATGCCAAGTTGCAATCCTCAAAGGTCACCGTTTAAATTGAAAATCTTTTTTTTACATTAATTCAAATTGTTTTGATTTTCAAAGATTATAAATGGCTTATCAGGACTACATTGAGCTGCTTCCTGCAGTAGTTACATAAAGGGAAGTCCATAAATCCACCCCCTGAAACATGGAAAGGTTAATGGGTTGGACAACTCAACACAGAAAAAAAGTGACCAATAAGAGCTTTTCCGGTCAGAGAGACCCAGGAACCCCACAACATATTGTCTGAGACACACAGGTAAAATTGTATCATTTATAAATATATAAATCATTTTTTTGGAACTCAAAACAATCACCAACTGTTTAGCACATTCTAATCACTTTAATAACTAGGACCTCTTCAATCCTTATTGTTGGTGTTAATGCAAATATTTACATTCATAGTGCTTTAACAAATTTGAAGAGTTTTAATAAACTGATTTTAAAACGTGAATGAACTAATATTAATAGAATAAATTTAATATTGTTCATTGCAAGAACATGTTAGCTAATGCATTTAGTAGTTGTTAACAAATACTATCATATTGTAAAGTGTTACCGAAAAATCTAAAGCATCTCTTTTAAGTTTCAGGGCTTGTTTCTTAAGTAATTGCTTGTTGGTGTAAAGGAATTTCCTGGAAAACGAGAAAACGCACTGATTAAGCTAATGGCTTTTGTGGTGAGAATAGCACTTTATGAAGTGCAGAATACTTCAATAATAAAATTACCCCAAGGCCCAATTACAGAAAAATGTGAAGGTCCTGGTTTTGAGTCCTCTCTCCCCCTCATAGATTTTATTAAACCTCTCCCTGTTTTAAAGCATTGTTGAACACGAAGCCTCCTAAAGGGAACATGCATTGTTCAACCACTGATGACACAAAGCAAACGCACAACTGCATCCCCATGATATCTGTGAGACCGTATGCTTTGCTAGCATTGCATATGCATTTTATATTTTCAAAATATAAAAATGCTTTAAACATTACAGGGAATCAAAGCAGGGAAATATCATAAATGTAAACCAATTGAAAATAACATTTACAATATCTCCCCCGAAAAGTAAACAGCTCCCCGTAATGTTCATTGGACAAGTGAAGGGCCAATGAAACGCAGTAAGAGCGGATGATTTGGGTCTGCAGCAGATGCGTTACAATCTACGTTGTCCCCTTTACCAGCACTGGGCAGATGGGTCTGGCTCTTACTCTCCGGCGTGTACTCTATCACAAACACGCTGCTGTCAACGGAGAAGTTGTGCTTCCAGCTGACATTAGCATATTCATTGTTTACATCCACGGTCACGTTCCAGATCTTTACATTCGGGGCTATGTAGAACAGGTGGGAGAGGAGAAAACTTTAAAAAAGCATTTCTCTTCTTTCTTAATCTACTAAGTATAGTGTAAACTGCACATTATGTCAACATCAGATACCAAGTAGTTTCCAGTCCACAGTTTTAGGAGAAATGGGCCGAACTGGAGGAACTGGAGTTGTGGTACTTGTTGTGGCTGTGGTAGTTGTGGTAGTCGTAGTGGTTGTTGTAGTAGGTTTAGTTGGAGCAGCGGTTGTAGGGGCAGGTGTGGCTGGTTCTGGGGTAAGTATTTCTGGGACGGGGACAGTGGAGAGGGAAGGGGGAGGTGTTTCGAACATCAAGGCGTCTGTAAAGTTAACCGCTGAGAGAAGAAGAGAACACACAGAGAAGTTTAGGAGGAGATTCTAGGGTTAGACATCAGAAAGACAAACCATCCGAGAGAATAAGACGTTCAATGGGATTCCCGCAATTCCTTTTTCCAGCAAAATGGAATACTAGTAGACAGTATGATGCGCAGTATGTGTACTGCATACTATAAAAAATTAAATACTGGTCAAAAGTTTGGGGACACTTACTCTCTAACGCATTTTTAATTTTCCCCCAAGTTTTAGGGTTATGATAAATAATAAATAATATCCAACAAAGGCAACTATTGAAATGATGTTATAACTTAAAAACATATTATATTTCATCATCATCATCAGTTTGGTCACCAAAAATAGTTCCTTGTCATTTTATGAAGCAGCTTCAGGGATGCTTTCTAAAAGAGTCCCTGCCTATTCTGTGCTCTTTTTGGCTGTTCTTTCCTCAATATTTAGTCATAGTCATTCATTCAATGACATTTTTTTACAAGTAATATATAAGTCATGAAAAACATTTATTCATTATATTTTTGTATTTTCAACTAATTTAAGACATGTGTACATCACCCTTCAGTTCATGCGTTTTGTTTTTACATAAAAGAAACATTTAACTCAAGTGACCCCAAACTTTTGAGTGGTAGTGGATTAACACTATATTGTAGCGAAAATCTTTGTTTTAATATCACAGTTATTGTACATTTGGATAGTTTTATCTGGGTAAAATAAATAATGCAATTTCAGGCATTTCAAAGTTTTGTGACACTGAGTCTTGGACAGCTAAAGACTAATCGCAAACAACTATTATATTCCTTGTGTTTATACTCGATATGATTTAAATCCTGATGGTATCCTGCAAATGCCTCCTATAATGAAATGTATTTTAAACTTGACTCTTGTGCACCACCTTGAGGGTAACCAGTGTCTCTACAGACCACTGTGCTTATAATCCCACAAAGCATCTGCTAAAGAATACTTTAATCTATCTTGTCTTCATTAATAGGAGAAATGACAATATACAATATGGTAAGTCCATTGGAACAGAGTGGATTACTAGAAAGAAAAGAAAGATTCAGGAACAGGTGCTGTTAATATTGCACATTTTCACATACAAACGCTTTTACATTTGAAGCATTTCTAAAGCCACAGTGACCAACTCCAAAAACATTCAGTTCACGAGCTCTATAGTGTAAAATCAGAGTCCATACTCAACAATATTTCCCAAGACAGAAAGGCAAAACTTAAAAATGAAAGCAACCGCAGCCAAAGTTAATTCAGTCAACTCATGTCAAAGAGTTCAAGAGCATTCAGTGACATTACGTTATGCCAGGCTGAGACAGGGTCATGCCAACAAATGTGAGTCCATTGCACAGCGATGTGAATTCAGGTCAACATAGCCAATGGCACAGTGGACCTTACCTGTGCTGATGTTTGTGACAAAAAATAAAAATCCTCAAGCGAGGGGAAATGAAGGTGAAACAGGCAGAAGCGGTGACGTGCATTGCCAAACCAATCATCTGTGATTTGTGTATTTATATTTTTTTATGCTTAAAAAGAGCAACATTCCTTATTTCAATTAACCTAAATATGAGAAATATATCTACATTATCTAGAAATTTCTGCATTTTTGCATTCACTTTAAACAGAGCAAGTGAAAAAGAGAGGCACAAAAATGATACTGACCATACCATATGTTTTTAGCTTAACAAAAATGTCATCTTATTTTAATATAATTTATATATAAAAAGAACATATTTTTATCTAATATTACTCTGATGCAGCTGAGTTATAAGTTATCAACTAAAAATTTATTTAATTGACTAATTGACATTATACTAATTGACTAAATTTAGTTTTAACATTTTAACATTACGTATTAAATTATACTGTTTTAACAAATATTGTTAAATCGATGGTGAAATGAGCAAGGCATGTGTCAGGATATGATGCCAGGGCAACTGTAGTAAGGTGCCATCAGGGATTGGGGTCAAAAAGACATGTAATTCCTTCTTAAAAGCAGAACTATATGTTACTTTAACCTTTTTTGTGCGTCTCTTGAGGCACAATATCAACATTAAACCAACATCACTAAAAGATCAAACTATAATCTTTAACACTGAGAGCAGATTCAGTGACTTTACAAAAGAGCAGATGGTTAAGCCCATCCCTGAAAGCACACAATGACTGATGAGGGCAGACAGACAGGGACAGGCATCAGTAGACAGTGCAGTTCACCATATTTCAGTTTAGCATTGCTGAAATGTATATGTTTTGATCACCAAAACAGAATTGCCCCTACAACACTTAAATGTAACACTGGACCATAAAACCAGTCATAACAGTTATTATTTTGAACATTTGGATTTATTCATCCGCTGAAAGCTGATGTATGGTAAAAAAGCTTTCCCTTAATTTATATTTATTAGGATAATGCAATATTTTGAAGAGATTAAGCAGCAAGGCAGCAGCGAGTTATGTGTATCTCAGTTTCATATTTTCACTGCAGGAAATATACAAAAAGTCTTTATGGACTGTGATCTTAACTTAATAATCTTATACATTTTAGGCATGAAAGAAAAATTGATAATATAGGCCCATTAAATGAATTGTCGGCTGTAATATTCACAAAAAAAATAATATGCACAAAAAAGTACTTTCAAATCTTTGAAGTTAATTAAATTTTGAGTATATGCAAGAAGAAAAAAGTACATATAAATAAATTAAATATTTCTATCAGAATTCACTTGCAATAATAGGTTATATTACAAATATATGATTGTTGAATAAATACTTTTGTAAACTTTAGAGAAATTAAATGTTGGATGTTATTATTTTATTATAATGTTTTTATGTTTTTACATTAAATATTAAAAATAGATTAAAAAGTTAATATAACTTTTGTAATATTACTAAGCCAAATGATTTTTCTTTTACAGTGTACACTCATGTAACTGAATTATGACATCTGACTGGTTTTGTGGTCTAGTGTCACAAATATATACTGAATATACTGGAATATATATGCAATACCTTTTATATTATTTAATATTGTAATATTAACCAATGTGTGATTATATTTACACATACACATATATTAAATATATAATACATTTTTAATAATATATCAGTTAATTTTTTTTGTGAAAGGTTGCTCAAAATTCAAACCATTGTTTGTAGTAAAAAGCTAATCTTGGAAATCTATATTTTGATAGTTTTAACTATAAATAGCCTTAAGAAATTAATTTAAATTGCATTTAAATGTAGATAAATGTGGCTTAAAGCAAATCCAATAAAAAAGTATTTATTTTTTGAAACAAGAAAAATATATTTTCTATATCATCTATCTTGTTAAGAGGGCACTGTTTTGAAATTCCACTGAAAATATCCTATAGTAATAAATAAAATTCAGTGTGAGCCTAAACCAATTGCAATTCTGTTTGGTACCCATAGTGGTTGTGAAATGACACATCTCACCTTTTCATAAAAAAACACTGTATTCATATCTAGACAACTGCACTGTCACCTACTGAAGGAAGACAGACAAAATGTAAGGTGGGCATAGACTGAAGCAGAAACAGTTAAAGCGATTGAGAGAGACGATCAGGCAGGTCATCCATTCCCCCTTTACCTACAACTGTAGAATCAGTATCTGGGGTGCCTTCAGTCAACACCACAGGAAAGACAGGTGAAAAGAAGAGACACGTGAGAGAAGAAACAGCAGAGATCAAGCCGTTAAGACTGACTTTAAGACAACACAAAGCATCAGGAAACAACAGTGTTGAATGAGACAGGAAGTATTATCATGTGAGTTTAGGAAGAGAACAACAGGGATCAGCACAGACGACACAGAAAAGACTGACGAATGATTCTGCTCTCAGATCCACTAACAGAAACACAACACAACCGTGACTCTTCTGCTGACCTTCATTAGTAAAATGTGGCGACTCTACAGCGTACACCTCTCCTGCGCCGACCTGCGTACGTGCCGCTAGATAGAACTTGTATCGTGTGAAACGGTGAGGAAGGTTCATGATGTACTCCGTCACGTTGGGTGGAAAGCTCTTAACGTTCTTCTCTCCCTCTTGTGTCCCATTGACTGAAGAAGCACATGCAGAATAAACAAAATTACAGTCAAATATCCAAACATAAATTTACAACGTCACTTTTTCAAAACTATGGTCTATACATGTGTCTGTGATATGTAGTTTATTGCAGTTAGTATACACATGCTTAACATATGAAAATCCTGTTTGATTCATTTAATTTCATGTCTATAATGATTTCATTTGAAACAAAACTTTAAGTTAAAGTTCATAAAAAAAGAGAAATTCTCATTATTTTAAATCTGTATGACTTTCTTTCTGCTTCAAAACATAAAAGAAGATATTTTGAAGAAGGTTGGTAACAAAAGTATCCTCTTTTGTGTTCTGCAGAAGAACGAAAGTCAAAAAGATTTGAAATAACAAGAGGATGTGTAAATGATAACAAAGCCAAATTGTGTTTTGGGCTGAACTACCCCGTAATTCATCACATATTTAAGTGTGATTTCAAAGCATTTTCCTTTAATCTTCCCATTTACTTTTCCTTGTACTTCATCATTTTGTTAACCTGAGTCCCTTGGCTTTTTAAGGCCAACTACAATAAAACTTCAGTCATTATCCAGTATCACTTCTAAACCCACGCGCATCTTTTTTATCGATATGAGAAAATTTCACTTTGTTTATTGTATCTGTTGTGTTGATGTGTAAGGTGTGCTAACCTGTTTGATACAGAAGCGTGTATCCAATCAGGACACCGTTCGGCTCCAGAGGCTTGTCCCACTTCAAGTGAACCACATCTGTGTGCTTTTGAATCCTGAAGTATTTTGGAGCTCCTGGCTCTATAAAAATCATAACATGTTTCGGACCCATATTCTCTATCTGCTTACATCTAAAATGCCTCATAAGCCACCGTTCATGAATGTGGAGTAAACAGAGAATGGTGACACATACCTCCCTCCTTAGTCTCGAACTCCACAACATTGCTTTGCGGGCCTTCGAACTCTCTGTTAGCCACAACCATGTACATCTTGTATTTGCTGTAAGGAGAGAGTTCAGTGAGGATGCCAGAGGGATGTTCGCCTGTTGTGAAGTACCCTTTGTGCAGCTTTGTCCTGTTCACTTTGAGGCCTTTAATAAGACTGGCCTCCCTCGAATAGTACAACTGCAGAAAGATGTTAGTTAGTTCTGTCATTGAATCAGAAACAATTCTAACGTTCACTAAACTGCTCACTTTATATTCCTTAAACTCTCCATTCACAGATTCGGGGTGTACTGGGGTCCAGTGAACATTTACTCTGGTGCTGTTGATTTTTGACACCCTGAGGTTTGTAGGTGCAGCTGATGGTACTGAGGGCACAAAAATGGGTATGAGTGCACCTCAAAACCGAACATCACTAACCATACTAGATTCAATACTAGATATGAGATGTTGCTACTCACTGTCTTCTCCAGAATAACCAATGACAACATTAGACTCTGGACTGAGGCCGAAGTCGTTGACGGCTTGTATTTTGAGCTCGTAGGGAACATAGGTGTCCGTGTTTACGATAGTGTGCTTTGTTTTCGTGGTTGTAAGCTCATTCCATTCTTCATCTGAGTTTTTCAATTTCCACCTGAGAATATATCGCAGGTTCGGCCCGTTCCTCTCAGTGTTCTGTAGGGGCTGTCAAATACACACAACCATCAACTCTGTGTTTCAACAATGCATTCAATATCACATGTGATTCAAATTGTCTATTTCATACAACGGTTTATTGATATAGTTCAATGAATTGCATTTTTTTGTTTTCTCTATTTATTTACCTGCCAGGTGATCTCCATGTTGTTCTTTTTGCTTCCCCATCCTTTAAGACCATTTGGAACAACATCAGGTGCTGAAATGCAACATCACAAATCAATAAATGTGTTTACTTCCACTTTTCCTTTAATTTCTGATTTATACTAACACACTAAACTTAAACTTACGTTTATTCACATGTTTGGTTCTTACTTACAGTGTGATCACCCATAAATGATAATTGTGTCATGATTTACCCACCCTGTTTTTAAACCTGTATGACTCTTCTTTCTATTGCAGAACACAAAAGTAGATATTTCGAAGAATGTTCAGCACTGGCACCCATTAACTTGCCTAGTAGTGAATGTGTGCTACTTTTTGTGTCTTGCAGTAGAACGCAAGTTACACTGGTATGAAATGACAAGACAGTGAGTAAATGATGAAAGAATTTTCTTTAATGGTATACATTTTATTACGAAGTGTGTTTTATAAGAGTCAAATTTATGGCATTCTATCTTAAATCAATGAGCAGTCAATTTGAGGGCTAACTCACCAGCTCCGCTGGTCTGGTAGCGTACAGAGGGATGGCTGGGTTGACTCTGACCCACTGCATTGATAGCTATGACTCTAAACAGGTAGTTGACAAACGGTGACAGCTGCAGGTTAACTGAGTTCAGATTGCCATCATGCATTGAAAGGTTCTGCCACTTCCCAGGCTCCCACCGGTCCTCTTCAAACTGGACAAGGAAATCTGCAGATAAAAGGGATGAGTTTGAAAAGTGAATCACAAATTTGCATAATACAATCTATTAAACAGTCTTCTGATTATATACAATTAAATCAAATCCTGATTCCAACAACTTTAGTCTTACGTGTAACAGGGCTGTTGTTTTCATTTCCAGGGACCCAGGTCAGTCTTACACTGCGAGCTAAGGGGTCAGACAGCTCAAGATCTTGAGGTGGGTCGGGTCGACCTGCAGGAGAACGGCATGTTAATCAGTGATGGTTCACCCAAAAATGATTCACTTTTTTTCAAACCTGTATAACGTTCATTTTCTGCAGAAAACAAAATAAGACATTTTGAAGAATGTTGGGAACTGGCATCCATTCACTTGCATCGGTTTTCTGTTTATAAAATACGAGCAAATTGGCGCCAGTGCTGTTCGGTTACCAAATTTCTTAATATATCTTCTTATGTGTTGTGCGGAAGAAAGTTAATTAATCAGTTTTCATTTTTGGGCAAACTCTCTCTTTGAGGAGCTTTCTTAGGAGCTTTTCTTAATTTCAGAGGTAAATAACATTTAGAAAGCTTGTTTTATTAATTCAATATTAGAAACAACATTCCTAGATAGGTTACCTGCAGAGGCACTACGATTTGAGGCAGACGAGTTGTCATCCACTATGAGGTAAAGGTAAGAGGTCAAGGGTTAGTGAAGTCATTAGTAGATAAATAGAATTCCAGATTAACATCGGCTAAAGGAAGGGATGTGCTTCAAGGCAACAGTAGTAATCTTCAAGCAAACTGTTTAAAAAACATGCTATACTGTAGTTTTGTAATAAAAAGCGAGAATAAGCTGAACAGAAAAAAAACAGATTTATAGGATGTCTGAGTCATGTCTATACTCAGAAAGAATTTATTAAGAAGTATTTATATTAATTGGCATTAGCAACTTTTTAAAAGCAACTTATCCACATTTTTATCAGTTGTTAAACTAAATACAATGAGCTACAGTATATACAAAAAAGATGTTTGTATGTGTGTGCTGCATTTACTTATAACTGTAAGGCGAGCGGAGGCAGAGTCTTCATCTATCTCAGTTTTGACAGTGCATGTGTAGGTCCCTGAATCCTCTGGATTGACATTGTGAATGGACATGGATTCATCATCCTTTTTCAACCGCCCCCTAAAACATAGAAACATCAGATATTACATAACCACATTACATTACGTACACACCTGCTGAAGGTGAACATACTGTAGATAGAATGATTTGCCATATATTTCAAATTTGTAAATATTTATGATGTATTACAGCCAGTTGAAGCTCAAAGGCTTGTCATCTTTTAGCCATGTAACGGTAATGGGAAGGGACGGATCGTGTTTTACTCGACAGTCAAAGCGAGCTATGCTTCCTCTGGATCCTGTCACATGCTCTGGGGCTCGTACTATTCTTGTGGGCTCTGAAATAAAGAATAACAAACATAAAGTCCATCATGTATGAGAAAACGAACAGATTCACATGTAGGATCCAGTGAATTTTAATAGTAGAATGTCTGATTTATACCTTTGACCTCCAGGATCACCTTATTCTCACTCTTTCCCAGAATGTTACTTGCAACGCAGGTGTACGTGCCCTGATCCTCTGGTCGAGCCTGTTTGATCTCCAAAGTACCATTGTGATACAACTTATACTGACCACCGTCTAGACCACTTCCCAGGCCATTCTTGAACCTGAACACAGTCCATTCCTTAGCTTGTTTTTATTCACCAGCATCTTTCTGCCAAACATAAAGGGTTTAAGCTCACCAGCGCAGGAGAGGAAACGGTGAGCCAAAGAAAGGGCAGTCAAGGAAGGTCCTGTTGTGCTCAATGACTTTGATCAGTTGGTTCTTTGGTCCTAACATCCGTGGAGCCATGTCTACAAAGATGAAAATAGTACCATTTGACAAACTGTGTGTCATTTGATCAGTCCAAACACCTTGACATCATGTCTTACCCAGGATGTTGACGAAAGCATTGGCCAGCAGGTATCCGTGCTCATTGGAAGCATTGCACTGATAGACGGCACTGCTGCCTATCTGCACCGAATGGAACATGATGGTGTCACCCTGCACTTGGTTTGGCAGTGAACCTGAAAGAGGTAAAAGAAGGGGTACTGCTTTATGGACTTTAGATATGACAGAGGTACAAGTCTTGAAACTGACTTACTTTCTATAGGCCCCCCATTCATCAGCCATTGGATGGTGGGCTTTGGGTTCCCATTCGCACGACACACCAATCGTCCATTTTCATCAGGAGCGAGCACAAGATTGGTGGGCTTATCAAGCCAATAGGGAGCAGCTAATCACGACAATAAACCAAACACAATTAGGAGCTATTAAAATAGTAGAACTTTCAACAAAGAGTGTCTTGTTGGCTTACATTTGACCTGGACGTCAACAGAATGGCGAATGCTGCCCATCTTGTTGCTGGCCATGCAGTTGTAGCTACCAGAGTCTTCCTCTGACACGTTGAGGATCCGCAACGTTTTATTGAAGTTCTCAAACTTCACCTTCTGTAAGGGAAGATCTCCTCCTCTTTTGAACCAGTTGATGGTTGGAGTAGGGCTGGAAGAAGTGTAAAATATAATATCGACTTGTTTACTCTATGCGTAATCACATCTTATTACTGTACTCTACCAGGTTTTTCCTAATTTTACAATAATAATAAACTTATCAAAATAAACACATGAAATAAAGGGAACCATGGGAATGACGTTTTAACAAATAATAATATTAAAACATATTATATATGATCATCTTCAGTGCAGTCAACAAAAAGTGTTTTCTTGTCATTTTATCAAGCATTGCCCTATCGTCTCACTGAGATGCTTTTAATTTTTTTTAAAAGGATTCCCTGTGTATTTTGCACTTTAATAGGCTGTTCTTTCCACAATATTCAGTAAAAGTCCTGCTTTTTATGATACATTTTTATTAGATAATAGTTAATAGTTATTTTTGAATAATAAATTAAATTCATTTCAGCATACATCGTAAGACCAAAAGCTTTTCAAAATAATGAGAAACATTTCACTTAAGTGTGATACAAATTTTGACTGTTAGTGTAGTATTTTGTGTCTTAGTGAATGTTGTGTGTATTGTTTACTCACACTCCTGCAGCTATACACTCCAGCAGAAGCTGTTCCCCACGCAGAACCATTTTGGAGCTGGACGAGCCCTTTGGAGACAGAAAGCTGGGATGTGTTTCCGCCACATTACGTGCTGTAAAAGAGGAGATGAATTTGTTTAAGACGTAAAACAATCTGTCATGTAAATTAGTTTCAACAAGCACATACACAATGTTATTTTATTAATATATTGTATTGCTTTCTAACACTGAAAGCAATGTCACATACAGGACATTTTTAATTAATAAGAAAAATCAAAACTTTACGATTCCAGCAGGGGCAAAACACGGTTACATCCTATAGACGTTATTAAACAGAACATATACAACATAAGAACAAAATGAAGGCCCATATAAGTGGTACAAAAGACAGATGGTTAGTTAAAACTCTCCCTGAGGAAGACTTCATGAGCATGGCAGCATTAGTCCTATTGTGATGTATATCTAACAGTGAGATTAGCACTGCCTGCAGCTATTAGAATTGTGAGCTGTTCTCTTAGAGATGGCTGACAACTGGCTTTGTTAGTTACATGAAGTGGGAGGATAATGCCGGTGAGATTAAACTACGAGGCTGCCAGGAACATGTGTTTCACGCCAGGGTCACGCGTTTTTGGGGTGACAGCAGTGCCAGTTCCCTGTCAGTGGATCTCCACAATGGACTGGTGAAGAACTGTTTTTCAGTCAAGAACCATTAAAGATTGTCAGGTTGTGAAATCTAGCTCTGATAGTATCACAATAGATGAACTTTAAATCTTAAGTACGTCTCCTAAAATAAAAGACAAAATCTTAATTTTAGTGTGCTGAAAATTGATTTAAAAATGATATGTGACTATTTTTATTGAACATAGATAATTATGGAATAAAATATGTTCTAGACATAAAATATTTTTTTCTAATGTACATTCACTGTGACCCTCAGGCAAAATCTTGGAATACATTTACATATGGTTATCATTGAATTAAAGTTGCTGAAATATTAATGAGATCTTTTTCCTTTCCATATCTCTAATGAGAAGTATGATTAGAATAATTCAATCAATGACCAAAGAATCTGAATTTTTGGTATTTCAGAACAACTAATGATTTTCACATCACGACAGCTAAAAAATACGTTTAACTATAAATATCCAGAAGCTTAGCTGAAAAAAAATCACATTGACTGATCCAGTACACACTAAAAAAGTTAAAAAGGAATTTTCTCTATAATCCATATTGTTCACTACATTTTGCACTGCATAAACTTACAATTTAGCATTAGCAGAAATGGCCCTGAAATAAAGGGTAAATTTATGAAAAAAATTTGCAAGTACTTTATCCATTTTACTGTACTTTTTAAAGTGTATAAAAATAATTATATATACATTAATGGAAAGGGCATGGTCAACCTTTATTGTAAATACTTTGTGAGTATTTGTCAGATGCACCATCTATGCATATCTTTGCGTGTGTGTTTGTTTATGTGTGCGTGTGCGTGTGCGTGTGTGCGTGTGTGTGTGTGTGTGTGTGTGTGTGTGTGTGTGTGTGCGTGTGTGTGTATGTTTTTGAGAGCACGCATGTATGCGTGCATGAGTGTTAGAAACAGCAGCAACAACACAGTTAGAGTGAGTTAAACTAAGGCATTAGATAACACACTAACTGCATGTGTAACTCACCACCATACAAGTCAGTGGAGTTGACTAAGGTGTCATTATAAGGATCATCTGTGAAAAAAATTATCTTATAAACCAGTAACAAAAATGTCCGGTATTGTACATTCAGTTGCATCTGAAAGACAGAAATTTCATCTGGAGTATAAATGAAACTAGTAAATTAACAGTATGAAAGCTTTTTACACTATTATGAACTCTGGATAAGGGTAAACTGTGTGCAACATGATGCAAGATTACCCATGATTATTCTAACATATCAAAGTATGAGTTAACAACTTTTACAAATCCTGGGATTGAGGAAAGTTCGTTTCAGCATATTTTTAATCAAGAATGGTTTGTTCCGAGGGCATCCAATGCAAAACAGTCTAATAATGGGCGTAAGACGAGACATTTAATCATATGTAAAAATGAAATGTAAAAAATAAAAGCTGTTTTAAATTTTCCATTAAATACTGTCAATGAAAATAAAATGAATCAAAGACAAAGACCAAAAATAATCACGAACATCCTCATATACTGCTTCCTAACCACTAGATGTCACAAGTATCTCAGATGACAGTACAGAAATATACAAAACTAATTTCTATTAAATCCCAAAATCGTGCACCTACTTGTTTGGACTTTAAGAAGGTACGGATTCTTCTGTTGGATAGTGTGTGTGAACTCAAACCGAGCGTTGCAGCTGTAGTCCGTGCTGGCATCTATGGCCAGAACATTGGAGAAGAACAGGTCACCATTCAAGCCCATTGATACTCTCTTGTCCTGTGTTATAGGCATAATAGCTGTGGAGAGAAAAGATAAGAAAATCTATTCAGATCATTCATTCTACTTGGACATAGGACTGCGGAATGGAAAAAAAATGTTATCCTTCTCTTATCTGTTAAATATGGTTTTATATATGGTTCTGTATGTGGTCTCTTCACTGTAACATGTCTATATGTCTATTCTGCATGACTATGGGATTGTTTAAATGACCCAATTCTGCTCTCTCAGCTTTTTGTCAGGTAGTGCAGATTCGCATGCATGCACTTGCTCAGCACTAATGCAGTACCGGACACTGCTATGCAGAGGGCACTTGGTGAGTGAGAGAGAGAGAGAGAGAGAGAGAGAGAGAGAGAGAGAGAGAGAGAGAGAGAGAGAGAGAGAGAGAGAGAGAGAGAGAGAGAGAGAGAGAGAGAGAGAGAGAGAGAGAGAGAGAGAGAGAGAGAGAGAGAGAGAGAGAGAGAGAGAGAGAGAGATACAAGTATGTGTGTGAAGGTTAAGTTTAAATGAATGTGTTGCAAAGGAGGGTTGATGTCATCAAGAGCCACAATCAATCACTGAAAGATAAGAGCAAAACTCACAGCTGTCCATCCAGAAGGTTTCAGGAGGTGGGAGTCCAGCAGGTGGGTTGCAACGAAGGACGAGCGGTGTTCCTTCACGCACAACCACTGGATCCAGGACCTCCTTTGGCCAGAGAGGAGACTCTAAACAATAGAGAAGAGTATTTGAGATTAACCTTAAAGATATTTCTTAAATTTGCATTTATGCATTTAGCAGATGCTTGCAAAGCAATTATAAAATTTTACATTTAATTCAGAGTTTGTGCAATCCCTGAGATCGAGCCCATGTCTTTGACGTTTCTAGCACAATGCTGTAACCACTGAGCTACAGGAAAGTAATGTCTTGGGAACCAATGTCAATTTCATTCTGAGAGATAATGCTGTGTGCTAAACTCAAATAGGAAAAAATATTTTTCTTTCTTTCACTTTGATTATTTGGTTCATGCAGCATGACAATTGTGTTCAAAACAATTAGTCATAATGAAAATTAAATATATATATATATATATATATATATATATATATATATATATATATATATACATTTTTTTTTACAATTCTGGCAGCATACATCATATTTACTTTAGTTCATTTGGTGTTTTCTGTTTAATGTGGAGAATGAATCATACTCGTCATCTCAAAATATGTTGCTCTCTTACCCTGAAATTTATTTTGTTAGAAATTTACTCATCCCAAACCTGTAGGTCTTTCCTCAGCAGAACACAAAATAAGATATTTTGAAGATTGTTGTTAGCTGAATAGCTACGGCATCCATTCACTTGTTTTGGTTTTGTGTTCATACAACAAAAGTCAATGGGTGCTGTTCCGTACCAACATTATACAAATTATATTGAATTGTATTCTGCAGAAGAATTATTTGGGTAAACTTCCTTTTAAGGAAGTACTTTAAACAGCTACTTAATTATTCACATATATCTTAAACATATTTTGACTCAAAACTTCCTAAGACTTCTCAAGATTATGTGAATGTACAAACTAAGAGAAATAATATCCAACAAACAGCCAAGGGTTAGGTCTTTATAGAACAGAAAAAAGCAGCATATATTTTTTTGTGAATAGGTTTATGAGGAGAATCCTGAATAGGCCTTATTTGACTATAAAAAATCATGCACAAACATTTAAAAAATAACACTCTAAAAACTTAAAAAGAGACATCACATTGGTGTTTGAACCCCCAAATGTTGACATCTGATTTTGTCACTAACAAAAACAGATGTCAACTAAAAACCTTTGTATACTAAAAACCTAAAATCATTATTTATTTATGGTAAGGTTGACAGTTTCACAGAATTGCACATTAGTGGTGTTTAATATCAAGTTAATTGTCGCTATATTTCAAATATGTTTTCGTTTTTGTGAAATATTATAATGGTCTTACAATATTTTCCTTTTGTTTAAGACAGAAGATATAGGAAATATGGATTACGATATGAAAAAAAACTATGGACACCAAATTCTTTACAGCATGCTTGTGTAAGAACAGAGTGAACTGGAGCTTACTTGACACTCGTAGCAGTATTTTGTTGGAAATGGCCGTGCCAAAGTCATTGGAAGCAAAACACTGGTACTCTCCTTCATAATCTTCCGGTTTCCCACTGCTTCTGATCTCCAGCGTTCCCGACCGTTTCCGCATGGTAACCCGTGGGTCCTTTCCCACATTGAAGAACTTCCCATTCCGCCTCCACTGAAACCTGTAGAAAGTGGGACATGATGCACTTTCTATCAGAAGGTTTTAATGATGCCAGAAAGATCTTAAAGTGTCACTTAACCTTATATTTTATGCAATTACAACTTGCTTTCACATTATTGAACAATGATGTAAACCGGAGATTGCGTGTTTGGAGCTGACTGAGTGCCATTTACAAACCCACTGAATATTCTGTGAGCGTGAACAGTAAACGGAATGTATTATTACAAGACAAAAGCGTTACTGGGCCGGTCTGAGTGGAAGGTTTTGTAAAGTCCAGCAGATCACCAAACAAAAACAGGCTTTCTGAATGGCGGCTCTGTGTTGAACTGGTCAGGCCTGCTTTACACAAACAAGCACAAGGGACTGGAGCCAAACAAAGTGCCCTGGCATATCTGATGGCATGAGAAGAGGGAGGTTGGACAAAGCTGGCAGTACCACTGTCAGGTTGGGGCATTGGGTGTCACTCTTAGAAAAATGTGCTGGGCTTTGTCATGCTTACGCTAATGGCCGTCTGGTTTCATTAGATAGCCACAGAAGAGAAAGAGTGAGAGACGTAGAGGGAGAGATAGAGCGGTCGATTGAGACAAAGAGCGTCATGGGGCGACTAGGATAGAGAAAGAATGGAAGTTGACGTAAAAGTTTCAGATGTCTCTTCCAATAAGACAGATCTTAACAAAAAATGGGTTTGGATGGACAACTGTCTTGGTCTTGATAAATTGTCTAGATCCCAAAATCTGCATTGAAGTTCCAGAGATTTTAATTTAAGTTCAAACAATGTTCAAAACTTTCAAAATGATATTATTTATTCTTATCTGTTCGCAATAAAAAAATAGAAGGCAAAGTCAATACATAATGCTACATTATCTTCCAGGTTGACACACAATAGGACCCTGACAAAAGTGGTGAGAGATAAACAAAGAGAAGCAGAAGAGAAAGCGCGGATGAGATGCCTCAACAGCAAACAGAAAAAAGGTTTCGCTCATTCTCACGTTGGCACTGGGTTCCCCTTAGCGTCGCATTCAATGATGATGTTATCTCTGGGGTCCACAATGTAATCCTTTAGCGACTGCTTCACAATGGTTGGGGGTTGTTTCACTGGGGTGAAGAGAGAGAGAAAGAGACTTATCTAACTGGCATTGAGGCAGAATACTCACATACTCAAGAGTGATGCATACATTTACAAGTGTAACCTTACATTTCATTAAATGAAAATTGTGTCATCTATCTCCATTCTTGTCATTTCAAACCTATAAGACTTCCTTTCTTCTGCAGAACACAAAAGAAGATCTTTTGAAGAATGTTGGTAACTGGCAACCATTGACTTTATTTTGTGTCCATACAATAGAAGTGAATGGGTGCCACAGCTATTTGGTTTGCAATATTCTTCAAAATATCTTCTTGTGTCCTGAAGAACAATTCCAAACAGGTTTGACATTACAAGAGGGTGTGAACATGACCATAAGCATCTTCATTTGTTTACCTAAGCATAAACGTTATGCTGACCATCTATAAATAACTATACCTATCAATTTTATAATATACATTTTGACCAACGATTACTGGAATTAATATAATTATATGCCTGAACTCTGGGCTCAATGTATTATACATTCTGAATCGGCTACATGTTTCACCACATGATTCATGACTCCTCTGCACTTCTGGCTGAGAACTGTGGGTATTCTGGCAATGTTTGCAACCCCCCGAAGTAATCCTCCCTCTCAAGACATGGCCTGCCAAAATACATGCTCTTGGGCTTACATTAGAATATTAATAAGCATTAAAAAATGATGAACTTGATCATTATTTAGCACATTGAACCCCTGTTTGCTCTCTTGAGGATTGTGTTTTAAGTTTTTCAATGGTGTCTTCAAAATGTTGATGTTTTTTCAACACCAACGCTGTAATGACTTTACTCGTCACATTTCTGATCTGATACTTTGTGTATAAGCCGCATTAAACCCCAGTAATGAGTTAAAGAGCAAATTAATCTGTGTTAAAGAGACACTTACACTCTTGTTGGATCTTTGCTGTTAGTTCCAGATAGGAGTGGAGGGAGAAGATTAAATGTGGGGAAGGGAATAGAAAAGTGAAGGGTTACATCATGATTGGTTAAAAACGAACTAATGACAACATTAAAAAACATTCATATCAAAGTACTTGAGTGCTAAAAAAAGACAAGTAAATGTGTAATAGTCAGTGGATTATACAGTAAAAAAACGTAATATTTCAAGAGTAACATGTAAAAACAAACTTACCTGTTGTTGGTTCAGGAAGAATGAAGCAAATATAAAAAAGAGAAAAGATTCATTTTAGCTCAGTGAAAAAGCTAATTGACCAAAAAACTGACATCACTTAAAATATATATTCCGATATTCTGCACAAACTGCATTTATCTTCCCTCATATTTATCTGCCTGTGTTTCTTTGTCCCCCTGTTAAAATGAAAGACCCCGTGGGGGGGTTTTCTCACCCGCAATAATAACCACGATCATTGTGATGTATGTTCCTTTAGACCAACGACAGCTATTATGCACTGCAAATGAAACGAATATGACCTTCATCCCCTGGTTATAGTACCATCTAACAAGAAGCATCCATGTGTCTGCAGTGCCTGTCAAAGGACAGCGACAGGTGCATCTCTGGCTTTGTGTTATTCATCAATCACTGCACACGAGTGAAGTCACGGGGGATGGGGCATCATCAGCAACATATGTATTAGTGTGGGTGAGCGTGAGGGTGATGGGGTGAAGGGTCAGATAGGGAGTGATGAAAATTTTTGTCAATAGAAATGTGTGGATATTGGTATTAAAAAATTTGATAAGATGCTAAATTGGCTGAAAGGCAACACCGACACTGTAAAAATATCACAAAAATAAACAGTTGTATTAACTTAAAAATATATAAAAATAAAAACATTTTAAGTTTAAAATTTACAAATAATTTATTAAAAATCTAACAGTACATTTGTCTGAAGTGTAAAAATATTTTTTAAGTTTATGGTAGGAAAGAAAATATATTTTAAAATGCACCTAATATTTATGGTGAATTCTAATAGAAATATTTGAGGTAATCAGATTTTATCCTTTTTTACTTTAAACGAAATTAAAACAGTACATTTAATAAATTTCGAATCTTTCAAATTATTTTGTTTGTGCTAATGTTTTATGTAAAATACACAGTAAAATATTTTTAAATGCACTTTATGGCCACGAAGTGTCTCGGCAGTTTCTAGTAACTAGTAAAGTTAACATTAATATCAATTTTAAGGCAATTTCTGTGTGTTATACAGTGTTGATGTGGTGATAAAAGAAACAGAAATAAGTGTACAAAATGAGGTGGAACCAAATGGCTAATAGTGCAATCAGATGCTTGTCACTTCCCAGCATCCCATGCTGCTGAATACATTCAGAGAGGTGAAGAGGTCAGAGGGATGTTGTGAAGTGCTCTGAGGCAGGATCAACTCTGAAGACTTCTCTATCTACACAGATCAATAAGAGATTCACATGGTCCCATGATCTGTAGCTAGCGCCAAGAAATAATCAAGAGAAAGAGAATAAGAGAAACAAAGGAAGAGAGAAAATGGAAAAGATTGAATGTGGGAAAAAGAGGAAACACGATTGAAGGGGCTTTGGGAATACAGCAGGACCAGGGAAGGTGGGGAGGTGCTGACAGCTCCTGGTTGGACTGAATCTCTCTATTGTTGTACAGAGCGCCTCTAGGGTTCTCTCTCTCTCTCTCTCTCTCTCTCTCTCTCTCTCTGTATGGGTTCTCAAATCATTTTTCATGAAGGTTAGGACCAAACGCGGACAGCTAATATTGAAAAAAAAGATTGCTTAAACAGATGCAGACAACAGAAGGCAGAGCGGATTTTTCGGTTTCTTTGTTAAGGACACTGTGAAAACAGATATATCAGTGCTTTACTTATATGTCTGCATAAAAATTAATTCAAATAATAAAAAGCAATTACAATGGCTTTGAATTTTTTAATGTAAATAGATTAAACAACAGCTAATAAACTCTCAATTGAGACGTCAAAAAACAAAATAGTCTGTCTATCTGTCTATAGGAGCTTATTTGACATGTTGACTCATAAAACATTTGTAACTGTTGTAAATGGATGTCACTTTTGTTATTTTATGCATAGTGGCAAAACAAGAACCCCATTAGTGCATCGATAAGTGGTTTCAAAACCTCATCACGTATATGCAGAGTATGTCATTTATGTCGAAAAGTGGCGTGCTCTCTTTCTAAAGGACTGTAAATGTGTGTCTGATATGGTGGGGGATGGATTCACATGTGATTCTCTGTCCCCTGTGTGTCCAACAGTTATTTTATTCATACTCCATAGCTATATGGAAAGTAACATGAACAGCACTAACATGTCAATGTTTTTCAGATCAGCAAGGGTTATTTAGGTTGTAATGATGACTTACGGTCTAGTGGGACTTCAATTGACACCGCCTCCTGTGACAGCAGCAAGATTATTGACAACACTGCCAGTGCCGCCCACCGCCCCTGCGTCCACATCTCTCACCTCCGATTGGCTGACCCCTCCCGTCCCAACTCCCTACTGATTTAGCTGCACGCTTTGAGTTGGGATGTATGACCTGTAAAAACAAAAAGGATTGATATTAAAACCCTCTATGATTTTTTACATGAAGGATCAGGCATCTTTTATTGTATGCAGTTTTGTTTTCAGAAAAAATGATGAGCTTCGATGATGAGTATCTAGGCTGCTTAGTTTTATATATACAAATTTCTAAATAAATGTTTTTAAGTCAGTCATGAACATCGTTTAGAGAAGTGTGTCATTCGAAAATGTGCGTTTACAGTTTTAGACATTCATTTTAGCATTATTTGTTAAAATCCAGTGAGATTTTTGTATACACGAGATGTTTGACAATAGCTGGTGCTCAACACCGAGATATGGTGTCATCCTCTATTTCATATTATTGCATTAATAAAAAAAAAACATAAAAAGACTAAATCCAGAAGACCTTAATGTTGTCAAGACGCCTCAAGACACCGACCTGCAAAGCAACAGTACTGTGAAAAGTCTCTTCACAGTTCTGCATAGTTAAATTCTCACTTATTATTACAAAGAATGGAATGTAAACTGTAAACCCATATGACACTACTGCAAATGATGTAAATACTAACTCAAACAATTGAACCAAGGAAAGTACTGATGTGCCCAAGACTTTTGCACAACACTTTACATTAAATACATTTTCTCAGTGTTACAGGAAACAGTTTTTAATGCTTCAGATGGCATTTTCTTTCTTCAAATTTTGTAAGTGTGTATATGAGGCAGCTGGATTCTCTTCCAGGCGTGTGCATGGAGGTTCTGAGCTGGCCTACATTTACAGTTGACACCAGCATTCCCTGGAGCCATTTGCCTTCCCACAGATTCTGAATGAGGCATCCCTGCTGCACTACATCCAAAACACTACAAAACCCACACGACAATAAATCTTCATTAACTATACGATAAAAACACAGAGGGCAGGTTGTGTTCGATTACTACTTTTGAAAAGGACTCAACACCATGAGCATGCATGGGAATAAAAAACCTATAAGAACTTTAAATGAAAGAGACTGCACAAATCATCAACAATTGTGCTAGATCTTACATTTACAGAACTGACAGAGTACCAGACCATCCACAGTGTTGCATTGATTAACATCACACACACACACACACACACACACACGCACACACACACACACACACACACACACACACACACACACACACACACACACACACACACACACACATAAAAAGGTAAGTAACAGCCCCTTCCTGCCAGATACTATTCAACCGGAATAGTTGTTCATACCTCCATTATGCAAACGTGCGCATTTAAATGACATGCCTCGGGTGGTCCCGGTAAGCAAGAGTCTGTATTACATTAAAAAAAGGCAATTTCATGGATGTGATTGGAGCGTGGTGAATACCTCAACACCAACCCCACTTCTCTCAGCGCTCTACTAAACATAACAGTGTGTGTGGAATAATGTGAGCTTATATTAGATATCCGTCTGCTCTTCTGGTCAAGTTCACTCTAAAATGAAGATGCTTTAAAACTGGTAAATGTATATGCTTTTTTCTGTGTAATACAAAAGAAGATATTTTAGGAGTGTCTCTGTGGCTATGTAACACAATAGAAGTTAATGCTGGCCCACAATTTTTGTTGCCAACATTCTTCAAACTATCTTCTTTTGTGTTCAACAGAGGAAAGAAAACCATATAAGTTTGGACTGCACAGTAAGTTGTCACTTTTATATTGATAAGAAAGCTTTAACATAGGAAAATAAACAAACAGATGGAAAAATGATAGCTGGATCAAGGGTGGAATCTCCCATCAAACCAATAAGATAATGATCAAATATGTGCACACAGACACACACACACACACACATACACACCATCTGCTGCATGAATCCAAAGTAGCTAATCCGCCCCGCAGGAGGTGAACACTTTCCTCATCTGCATGTCATTCATTCCAGAAGGGCTGAACACAGACACTAATGTGCTGGACTATACATCTGATCTATAGTCTGGCTACTCTTCTGAAAATGTTGTTAAAGTGACAATGAAAACTGTGTCATCATATACTCTGCCTCTTGTTATGTAAAACTATTTAGAAGATTGTTGGCAACTGGCATCAATTCACTTGCATTTTTGTTCATACAACAAAAGTGTAAGGGTAACACGGCTGTCCGGATACAACATTCTTCAAAATATCTTCTATTTTGTTCTGCAGGACACCTAAAGCCATACAGTTTGAAACGTCAAAAGGGTGAGTATACGTTGTCGAGATTTTCATTTGTGTGTGTACCATAACTTTAAATCTACCACATTTCAATGGATATGATCTTCAATGTTGATAAAGAGTCACATTGCTGTGAAGACCTTCATTCCCGTCATAACACAGTCCAGGTGGTTCGAAAGCGAGACAGTCTGAAGCCTGGAGAGAAGATGAGAACGATGCCAGAAACATACTGCCAGAGAGGTCACGGTCAGCCTTGGGATCCCAGCATCCTTTTATTTCACATTCACTCTCTATCAAAGAGCCAGAATTACTTTAGGCTTTCAGGAATCCCATAAGCATGATACAGGAAGTTGCTGTATCAGTCAACATTTGGCACCTTGATGTCAAGGTATAAGACCTGATTCACACAAACACACATTTATATAGCGCTCACGCCCGGAGCATGAATTTGTTGGCAGGCTGATCTGGCTTTTAAAACTCACAATATGCTGAATGTCAGTAAAGTAATAATCGAACACACGTCCAGTAAAAAGGAAAAATACTGCCGTTCTCGGTTACAAATTTTCATGTAAACCTCATGTAAAATCAGATGCATTCTGGGACTCATTAATCCCATATAATTAAACAGCCTTTGTGCTCTCTTTCACATGGTTGTCTAGACGCATTCATGTTTCAAGCTGGTTTCATGTATCAACAATCAGATGAAAGCAACAATTATATATTTTTCCAACGGAAAGATCCTTTTAAGATACAATGTGTTAACACCGAATGGTTTGCAAGAATCAGGCCAAAGGGAGTAGGGTTCAAACATGGGACGGAAATATGATTAACAACATGTCCTGAAACCCACTTCAGCTCTATTAGAGCGTGTGTGGTGTCAGACACTTCACTCTGTAATGTTCATGGTTATCACAGTTTATTATTGCGTGATGGTCACGGCTACCAGTGGAAACCTAATACACTTTCAGACACAGATTTTAGTTAAGAATGTTTATTATTCTATCAACAACAGGGGCACAAAATATAAAAATAGATTCTCAATGGACAAAATAAAAATAGATCCTCAATGAACAAATGTTCTACAGTGCCAAAAATGTTTATGCTGCCATTGGCAGAAAGACAACTTGAATTTCATTAATTTCATTAATGCATAAGAAAAAATGTCATTCAGTTTTGGATCGCTTTCATATGTGGTACTAAATCAGATACATATCTGATATCCGCTCATCTGACTGGGTATACACACGTCCGATTCGCTTCGAATTTCACAATTGTATGCTAATAATATACACTGTAACAGAATATTTGTTTGTCTGTGCATGTCTAAACTAAGTCATTAACGAAGATGTCAAGCATGCATTTTGCCATTAGACATAAAAAAATGAGTAGTAAAACATACAAATTTAAAACCAGAATCATATCATATGCGCCAATATGGTCAGTGTTAAAGACAGGCTAGGACTGATCTGAAACTATTACCCGGCACTCAAGCAATGCAAATATATAAACCATGCATTTGCTTTTATGTACATTGGCAGACGCTTTTATTCGAAGATATAACACTGCATTATACTTTATAGTGGCATGCTCTAACAACTGAGCTACAGGAAAGTGATGCATCAAATGATACTAAGCTTTATATTAGGTTGAGTAATCTTGTTTTATTTTTCGCCATTACCGTATTTAATTTTAGTTTGAAGGACTAATAAGGAATAAAAAAATCTGTCAGTATTTTCTATTTACTCATCATTTCAATAACTTTGTTTCTTCTGAAAATAAGTAATTTAACGAAAAAAACGACCAGCAGTGTCACCCATTCATGCCTTTTGTTTGAACACAAAACCAATGCAAGTGAATGGCTGCTACTTCCCGACATTCTTCAAAATAACTTCTAGTAATGGTCTGCAGAAGAAACAAACTCCTATAGGTCTCGTGGGTGACTAAATGAGGACAGAATTTTTATTTTGGGCTGAAGAATCACTTTAAGCACACTTATGTCATATACTGTATATACTGACAGTCACTTATGTACTGTAAAACCAGTAAAACTTAAATCACAGATATGCATTAAAATATATAAACTGTCACTTAAAAATCTCATATCTGCATATCTCTAAAAAACTAAACGGCGGAGTAAGGTCAAATGTCCTTGATGTCACTGCCGGCTGAGAGTCTAGCAGATTGGGTCTCATTGCTCTTGCAGTGTCCCCAGTGTGCCGAGGGTAGTAGAGCCCCAAGCAATCTTTCCATCCCAAAACGTCACGCACACACATTACCCATACTCCCGCTCTATAAATACTTGCATGCCCATCAAAGCCAATTACTCTCAGTGGGGCTGTGCTTCAGACGCTCCTCTCTAGTACCCCTCTAATACACAGCATCTGAGGATGCTGGACAAGATGCCCCTACAGCTGTCACTTACACACACCATATGCATGTTTTAACACTTCATTTTCAATAGATGAAAGGGGTTACACTTGTCTAACCTAAGGGCATGCACGGAGAAAAACGACGCCTATTCTGTCACAACATACACTGTGATTTCTTTTATAAAGGCTTTGTGGAATAGGATAAGATAATAAAGAGAAACTTACACAAACGTGTTGGGAAATGTGGTCAGTTTCAGGATTGATGATGGCAGAGACGTCTAACACCTGAAAAAAGACAGAATTTATTCTTTATTACATTTCCAATCAAGCAATATTTCTCTGATTTGTTTATTCAAATCACTGACTTCCTATTAGTAAGCAAACCTCTTTATTGACCTTGTTATACAGCTTTCTGGCCTCTGTCTGCACACATAAGATGCTTTACTGTAAAGGAAAGCATTAGGTTTCACTATGGTACACCACCATTAGCATTCCGCCCAACATCTATGGTCCAGTAAATTTCAGGCGTAGTGGACACGAGACACTGGGTTATATTGAACTCTCTAACCCATGGGTATGACCTCTGTCAAAAAGAGGTCCTAAAAGCCTGTACTGACTTGACACAAAACCAGGTGAGGGAGGGGGGAGAAAAAAATATATACAAAAAGGGAAGTAAGAGAGATAAGCTGCTTTTTTAAAGCGATGGATGAATTTTGCTGACGTCTTGTTCTTTTCCTGATCTCTGAGGACACAGAAACACTCTCATAAGTACATTCTCCATCCTCACTTACACATCTATCTGCTAGATCATGTTTGCATATTCTCTTAGGTCAACATCTATTGCCTGTTTGTCTCACCATCCTGCTCCCTTAGGAAAGCACTTCCTGTTTGACCTCTGGCTCTGTCCATTATGAAATCTTATTAGGCCTTACAGGTCAAAAGGGCACGGTAATAACTTCCCACACAGACAGGCTGGACTGCTTATTGATGTTAATATCAAGCCCTGTGAATCTCTAAAATATGAATATTAGATGTAGTCCACATATAAAAACTGAAAATCCAATTGAATCAAATTTTGCAGGTGAGAAGCACAGGACGAATAATTTACTGCACTAAGCAGACCCTGGGGAAGGTAAGAAGGAGACGCAGACTAGTGCACAGAGAAGTGTGGATCTCATGGTTGGCAGGAGCGATGGCTCAACGCTGCAGAATGACCTAGTTATACCAGAAGAGAGGATGCAGAGAACCGATGTGGGGAGGGGGCGGCACTGGGGAAAAGGGGGGAGAGAAAACGAAACGCAGGAGAGGAGAATGAAAAGTCATTCGGAGGAAAGCGAGAGGAAGAGAAACAAAGATGCAGGGAAGGAATGAAGGTATATGTGCAGCCCAGAGGGAAACAACAGGAAGCGATAAATCAATCCCACCTTTCATGAGCACTGCAAAAGTCTTTCCTCCTATTCTCACTTACCGGTGTCAATTATTACCCGATAAATATCCCAAAATAATTTACACCTTCCAAAAACTTTTCTTTAGAAAAATTTTTGTGGTATTTCAGAGCAACAACTTAGAGTTGAGTTTGGCAACACAATAAAATGAAATTTTCTCAGTTGTTTCATTGCAAATATTTAGATTACTTACAAATGTATATGGATCAAGGACAACTCAGCTCAGATAATAATTCAAACAGCCTATCAAATGCGTGGATCACAATATATAACACCCAAATTGAAAATTCTGTCATCATGTATTCTCCCTCTTAACCATTTTAAACCTATATGACTTTCTTTTACATAACACAAAATATATATTTAGTAGAATGATTGTGACCACAAACGGAATTGACCTATTGTGCAGATACAAAACCAAACTTAAGTTAATGTGTACCAACATTTTTCAAAACATCTCATTTGTGTTCTACAGAATAATGTAATACAGGTTTGAAATGTCATGATGACAACACTTTCGTTTTATGTGTGAACTGTCACTTTTAAGATTATAGTAGCCTGCTGCGTCCATCACAAATGTGCACTCCGATGAGCTTCAGGGGACAAATAAACAAATTTATACTAATTATTGACAGCACTTATTCAAAATGGCCAAGTCTTTAGAAATCGTAATTGCATTACAGTCAATAACTTCCTGTATCATTGCATGGAATCGAAATATAAAGAAAGATTAGCTCATGGCATATGGGTGCCAACCTAGATGCTTTAATGCAGGAACACCTCTGTGAACGTAAATGAGATGCGAACGAACCTGTTTTATCTTGTTAGTTCATGTCCAAAACACGCTGTGCCACAACTAAAAAATTTAGGACCCCTTCCTCTCCTTTAGCCTTAAAGAAGACCACCCGCCTAAACCCTCACCGCACAGCATCTGTATTTTTGCCTTTACAGGAAACTGAAAAGTCTCTAATCTTCATCCACACATTCTATTCCCACTCATTTAAAATGTTTTATTCAATATTTCTATAATCCAGAAAGGTGACATCTTTCTTATGTTCTTTCGTGTATTAATTTAACTCATTCATTCTGTTTCTGTGGACTAGAAAAATCTGTTTTGCCGGGTGGCTGTCCTGTAATTTGATAAGATGAGATGAATTTGTGCTTTAAGACTGAGATAGGTGTGCAAGAAACAAAGCCCCGGAACACACAGCAAAACCGTGCCAGCAACAGAACAAGCTTTGTTATAACCAGCTGGCAAATTTATAATACAATCATCTTCATTTTGTTAAATACTTTTTCCTTTGTTGAAATACACAAAAGCAACGCAACAGCTTATTATCCAGACTGCATCTCACTTCCTGTGAGCTCCACTTGCCAGAGTCACGTCCACATCCAATGGAAGACAACCTGGTCGCTAGGGCTCCTTGGCAACCGCATCGGGTGAGGTGTGTGTGTTTTTCAGTGGTTAGCTTGTCCCAGAGGGGGGGGGGGGATGTAGAACGCCCATTATCAGGCCTTTGTGTGTCTGTGATGGGGTTGATGTTGGCAAGTAAGATAAAAAAAAGAAGGAAACGACTAAATGTACAAATCAATAGTTTGTGCTTGTTATGAAGTGTTGTTTCAAAGTTAAATGTAGATTTATAAAGAGTATAAAATGTAAAATAAAATAAAACATTATAAAAGGATGAAGTCGCACCTGTGTGCTGGGCAGTTGCCGGGATACTAAGTAATAAGGGTTCATTAGAGGTGAACAGCTGTGTGTTACAGAACAAAACTACACTGAACACACTGATAATTTCACAAAATACTTGCTAAAAATCAACTAGAAAATACAGAGTCATTTAAATGAAGTAAAAAAGCAAAATAGACTCACAACTAGTTCAGTAGGTTATGTTTAACATAGGATGAGAGGTCAAAAATAGGTCGAATGTTAATATTTAATGCCCGATAAATTCCAGTTTAAGCTGGCACGATGATAAAAAAGCCACAGAAGAGATTCTGAATGAATGGGAGAAACAAAGTCTTAATTGTTTTCAGTAATGATTTTAGAGGCAGGGAAACCCCCCAGAAACCCTTTGGTGATTCTGGTGTCCTAGATAAAATTAGATTGATTTCAACAAATGTTGTTTCAAACGTTTACACATTTCCTCTGTTCATTTGGAATTTAAAGAAAGATATTTTGAAGAATGTTAGCAAATGAGATTTCTGAGGCACCTTTGACTCCATTGGAAAAAACTAAATGGTAGTCATACTCCACACAACTATTTGTTAAATCTACATTTTAAAACAATTGATTTATTTTTTAAGCGAAACAACTGACAAAACAAGGTGTCAATTTTAAAGCTCTTAAATTAATTTAAAATCCTTTTACATTTTTATGTACATGTACGAAAAAGGAAAATCTAAAAAATTCAAAATGTAAAAAATAAAACAAATATTAGTTTATATTACAAATATAACACATTTTTATTCATTTCATAAACTTTAATTTTAGATTGATAAACTTTTAATCAGTAACAAATATTTTTCAACGAAAAATCGATTTCATGTTTTTAAAATATATTATTAAACTATAACTGTTTATATTTCTGGTATTTAAATAACTAAGCCAAATATTTGCATGGTATGGTAGTCAGTCTCAGTTGCTAACATTCTTTCAGATATTCTTTGTCTTTATTTGAAAAAGAAATTTGTACAGGTAGTAGGTAGGAGTAATTTAATTAATTCATCATGGGGTGAACTATCTTTTCAAACACCTTTTTATCTTGAAAAAGTGAATGATTTAGAACTACATCCTTTAAAAAAAGCAACAATGCACAGCAGTTAACTGAAGTGATGCTTTATAAAAAATAGCTGCTGGGACTCATTTCCTGGATGGGTCTATCTGCCTGAGGTTACCGTGGTGATTAAATGCATTCTGGATCTTCTAATGGTCCTAGCTGTGCAATCTCACAACCAGGGACACGTTATCCCTCCCCGTCTCTGCCTTTTTTCGGGGTCCTATGCATTCACACTTATGATAAGAAGGGATTGGTGGATAGTGTGAAGGGTGTGAATTCAGTCTCCGGGGACCCCTGCTCTCTGCAGTATGATAAGAACCAGGGTGTTAGTATGTGTGTATATGCATTAGAATGTTTGATTGAATTTACGTGTGTGTGTGTGTGTGTGTGTGTGTGTGTGTGTGTGTGTGTGTCTGCGTGTAAGTGCGTGCGCGTTTGTGAATGTGTATAAGTGTGTGTGACAGAGAGGGGGGTTCTAAGAGATGAGCTGCTGACAAATCCATTAATTAAAGCTCAGAAATCTATCCACTGCAAAATAACAAGTACAAGAGACGCACGCCCCTGAAGCTAATTCGGGAGGGTAGGCTTTTCTTCCTTTGGTGATTATTCTGGACACATGCTGCCATTAAAGCTTTCGTAATAGAGAAACCAGCCAGTGAATGAGATGGATATGGAGGACATGGCTCTTCATGTAAGGACAAAGAAGAGATATGATGTTTTAAGTCTTCAATCAACAGAAGAGCTTATTGTAAATAGAAATGGCAATAAGAACCTTTATATATATATGACCTGGCCTGTTGAAACCAGTTTAAAGTCGGAAAATCATATTCTGAGAAAACAAGGATTAAAGTTGGATTTGACCTATTAGTTTCAGTATAATATTGATCTTTGACCTGGTCTTACTCAGTCAAAACTGAAGTTATTAAGATTATTTTCTCTGTATGATCCTTACATTGTGTAGAATGTGTAGGCATTCTTATATGGCCTTGAGAAGATAAAGATATTAAGGCTGTCAAAGCAGTTAATTGCGATGTATCACATCCAGAATACATATTTAACATATTTAAAACATATAGAGATATTTTAATTTAAATAGTTAAAACTAAAAAACACAAACATTTGTAAAATGTTATATTATTCTTAAGTATGTAAATGTATGTGAACCCAAAGAAAGGTTTGGTACCCTCATTCACATCCATCCCAAACAAAGACACGATGCCTTTGAAACGCTTCTAATTACTCAAGATTTTCACCTCAGAGGATCAAATAGGTTCACCAGTTATTTTCCAGCCCCCTGAAGCACGGATGATGCCGGGGGAATAGGATCTTGGTAGGAGACCATCCCTGTCCTAACCATTCTGATTGAACCTTTTCCAAATGCCATAGGGTCAAAGCAGTCGCTGCATTCAGGCGCTCACAATAATATATGCGCATCATAATCGCTGTGCTTTCTTAATACTATCGTTTAGGCCAAAATATAAAGCAGGAAAATTCAGCCATTAGAGACCTAAATTTTAGTGAATGATGAATCAGACTCATGTATATTCCATGTCAGCCTCTGTCTTCACTTCTGTTTTACTTCTTGCCTTTGTCTTGGGGCATTGTGTCTGTATGTGTAAGGAAGCACTAGGTCATAATTCAGATCAATGCTTCTTAAACACATAAACTCAGAATGTATTTGTGGTATTGATGTATTTATAGACGGAAATGTTAAAAAGTCTTACCCATTCTGAAAAAAGAGATATGTGTGGATTATTTCTTCATTATAGTGATGTTTCTAAAGCAATTTTCTCTGAGTCTGTCAGTCAGCAGCCATAAAACACATTTTGACAGTCTCTCAAGCCAACAATACTGCTTAAGAGCGGATTAAATATTGAGGAAATTGGAAATATACTCAGGCTCTTATGAAGCACTAATGCTGTACAATTTTCTTTAATAGCTCTCTTTTTTTTGCAAAACACAAAAGAAGATATTTTGAAGAATGTCAATAACCCCAAAACATTATTCCCCATTGACTTGAATTGTATGGACACAAAACAAATGTAAATAAATAGGGACCAACATGGTTTGTTTACATGCATTTTAAAAAATATCTTCTTTTTTGATAGAACAAGAGGGTGAATAAAGACTATTTTTTTGTTATGCCTTTAAGACTTTGTTAAACACAGAATATTAAATTACATCACATTATCATAGTAGCTATGTCCTACAGTTCAAACACATTGCTCAAGGGTCCAATAACTTCACAACCATCTGTGATGCCAACATCTGGCTTCATGTTCTGATTTAAACTAAAGCTTTTGACTTTATGTTTGTGTAACGTAACCATCAGCTACAGAAGCACATGTCTGCCGTCTAACAGATAAAAAACACTGTGTTCGTATGTTTGATGATGCAGACTGTGTGATGAGAATCCCATGGAGGACGATGTGTATTACTGAAGCACCACATGGGCGGCAAAAGTGTTGACACAAACACAAGGGAACCGATTGATACTCAAGAACAGCATCGCTAGTGTCACAGGAGCTAATCTGTCGTTTTATAAAGCATCAGGTTGTTTAAAAAAGACAGACATCTCATGATGTAAATGTGCGCTACCCAGAAACCTTCTAAAAGGTTTGGGGACACCTGAGTGAAATGTTCCTCTTTATTCAAAAAATGATAACCTGAAGGTATATTGCTTAGTGTCCGATTTTAAATACTAAAGAAAACGTGCCAATATGAGCGCAGAATAGACGAAGAAATTTGAGAAAAGCATCTCAGGGTGAGACCTTGCTTCATAAAATGACAAGAAAACATTTCTGCAAATTCCAGTCCAAAGGTAAAAATGACTAAATGTAACATGTTCTATTTTTTCCTCAATTCTTTTAGTTCTAACATAATAACCATAGTTCCTTTCATATTATTTTATTGTTTTAATGCGTTTATTATTATTCTAAAATGTGGAAACATATATGACTTTATAAGTAATTAAGTGTTTCAAAACTTTTGATTGGTAGTGTAGAGAGTAAACTCAAACTAAAGCAGTTTGGCCAAAGGGAAATAAGAATCAATTAGCCACATATACAACAATCTATCTAAACAGAATACACAAATGATCAAAATTATTCCTTATGTCCAACACAAATCCCCACTGTGAGTATTAATGTATCCAACAATGCATTGTGCTTTTCTTTACTTGTCAAAAAAACCAAAAGGGATATCAATCACAAAATGTTTATTTTAAAGATGTTCATGTCTAGTTTCATGTGAAATTTGGAAGAAATATTGAGTACTATTCAGTGCAAACCAGGATTCAATTGTAAATGCACAAAGTGCAGGTTTGCGTCCGGGTAAGAATGGGTCTGAATGTCGCATTGTGAGAAAGTAGGCGGATTTGAGAGGTCTTTGGTTATAAGTCTAAATATTTACTGTGAAAGAGCGTTTCTGTGCATTATCTGTGAATACACCAACCTCGTCCTATTCTGCCCGTACAAAAGAATGAGCTTTCATGCCCCTCATACACAGCCATGCATACATGCACATATACACACAGAAAGACACAATCAGTCCCTTGTATTTCACGTCCGGCTCTACGGCTTATTCAACAACTCTGATATAACTGGACGTCACAATGTTGCTGTCAAACGTCAAGAAGATTTGGCTTCTTTCAGTTGCATTCTCTTAAAACTCAGTCATCCATGTGTGGGGTGGTTTTGAGAGAATGACAAAGCGATGTTTACAAAAAGGCGCGACAGAAGCGCTTTGGTAAAATGACACTGCTTCATGTACTCCCATGTGTGCAGCAGAATCACACACAGCAGAACAAATCCCGACATGTCTCCGTAATCCACATGTGAATAGTGTGATCGGTTGAGTGGAAGACAGGTTTCCTGAAAAACATCAAAGTCCAGACAGCACAAGTCCCTTTCACATTGATGTCACATGACTGCTTTTATTGATACAAAACAGATGAGAAAGAATGGCTTGCACCACATCAATGCCACAACACTTTCTATCCCAGTATAGCGTGCAAGGCCAATTGTAAATAAGTCAGACATGTGTCGAAATGTGCAAATAGTGTGGTTCTTTCGAAAAAAGCTTTGATTTGTTATTTCTATAGACATTTGTGAGTATAATTGTTTTCAGCATTATTCTCATTTATAATATTGCAACCAATAGAAAAAATGTACACAAAATGTACATCTGCTAGGACGTCCTGTTTCTTATTGCAAAAACAGGTGTAAATGAAAGTACAGTTGATAAAATATAAATAGTATTTACAATGAAGTGGTTAAAATAGCTTAATCACAAAAAGGCAGAACCAGAATAAGATTAACTAC
Organism: Triplophysa yarkandensis; assembly: GCA_033220385.1. Taxonomy (NCBI): domain Eukaryota; kingdom Metazoa; phylum Chordata; class Actinopteri; order Cypriniformes; family Nemacheilidae; genus Triplophysa; species Triplophysa yarkandensis. The sequence continues at coordinate 9,322,845 of CM065662.1, read as the reverse complement.
ACTTTACACGGAATACATAGTTATCTATAACTAGGGCCTGTAGCAGTCTGTGCAAGCTTCTAAAAACTTCACACATCACTTGTTCTGGTTGTGTTGCTTGTACACCCCCAGCTATAACCTTTGACTGACAGCTCTCCTCTTACTGTACATTTCAGCATAACACACAGACTCCTTTAGAATCTGACATGAGCTGAAATGATGTTCAGTGTAAACACGGAGGCTGACGGTAGCCGGGAGACAGACAGAGATAGAGAACTCCAAAACAGTGCAAGAGAGCAAAGGTCAACGTATGAAAACAAACACGAGACACAGAACATGCAACATATAGTTCAGCTCAGGTCGATCAATACATCCCGATGTGAGAACTCATCGATAAATGTCTGATTTTAATGACTTAGAAAATGAACAACATGTTCATTATCTTTATCTTCGGGTAAATACAAAGCAAATACAAAGCAAATGTATATAATTGGACAACCAAACAAATAAAGCAAAAATCACAGGACTAGGACACACAATTGCACAATGCCTGAATGCATTACAACATCAGATTTCTAGACAATTTCCTATCATGGGCATTTGCCATGCCATTGAAATACTGAAAAAAATAATTCAGGGGATTTGATCACCCCTAAATTATGTTTAATTTCATTCAAATGTCAACGTCCATCATTCCAATTTAAGGTGGAACTAGCACTGATTTTTTCTAATAAATGATTAGAATGAAATGATTCATCTCACAGCAGTTTAACACTTAATAGCTAACATAACAATAAACATCTATAAGTAGCAAAGCAACAAAGCCATGCACAATTTTTTGAGCATGTGGCATAACACATCACACAAATTACAATGAAAAAGATGCCCACTCTCTTTCAAGAAACAAAAACAGCAATCCACCTGAAGGAAAGACCCCTATTTGAAATCAAACATGGTGACAGGAAAGACCCCCTTTACAACCCATGATAAATTAACATGAAAACAAATCCAATTTACCTTTCAGGCAAGTTCTCTGGTTCTAATAAGTCATTCCTGATATAGTAGATTTCATTTGTGATGCCTGGTTTAGATTCCTAGATAAAAGACTGTCAGTGCCATCAAGAAGTAAAGCATGTGTTTAGCTCCTTAATAATGTGCCTTCTGGGGTCTGTTATCTCTTGGTGCATCCTCACCTCACGCTTTTACTGTCTCTGATATTCCCTCTCTCTCTCTCTGCCTTCCCCACACCATCCAAACACAGAATCCCAGTCTGCCACCTCCTTCTCCAACTTCTCTCCGCCCACTGTATGAATAATGAATATCCCTGTGGGCAAACCCCTCCCCCTCTGAAAAAAATCCACACACGTGCTATCACATTACTTTGTGACAGAATGCATTCACACAATGAGATAAACACACACGCGTGACACATATACATGTAACCGGGGCAACCTGGTTGTCCGGGTCTCCCCCTCTCTCGCCGGCTGGAAGAGATTTAGAATTTCTCAGGCAGAGCTGGAAGACTCTCTCCAGCACTTGACTGTCTTTCTAAGCTTGACCTCTCAACTGTGACCCATGTTGTGTATGTCCTGACACTACTTTCTCGCCCCTCCGGCCCCTGACATATCAATTCAATGTCAACAACATGCGAATGCCAGCAGTATGGGATGAGGGAAGCCTAATGTAGGCAGATCAATAAACGCCAGTGCCAGCCGGGCAGCGAGAGTGTGGGAAAGACATATAACAAGAAACCAAAAAACATTTTTTATTATAAAGTCTTGTCAAGCTAAAGGTTTCAAAAGTTGACAAGGTCAAGTCTAAAAACAGAAGTAATTACAAGAATTCGCCATCTATAATTTTAAGACCTAACAGCAGTTTGATGAACAATGAACAAATCATGAACAAATATTACCGTAAAGAAATATCTCTGTACTTTACACACGATTATGGAATTAATAATCTGATTAAAAAGTCGTACCATGTTGTTCTGGACATATACTACAAGGACAACACCACGTCTTCAAGACAATAGTACGAATACTACCATGGTTCATGAATGTGGTTTGTATTTAGGACCACTGAAGACATAGACCAGACATTTTCATTTTAAATTTAGGCATGGAGCAGACACGTTTTTCCAAAGCAACTAACTAAGAGTCAAGGAGACAATGAAGCGGTGCGCTTTTAATCTTGATTGTTTTCGGAATGAATTAAAATACATAAAGATAATTTTTACTGTTCAAACTTGTTTATACTTTTAAACTTGTTTCAAAGCAATGACATAAACAGATGTTACTCCCCTGTATGTTATTTCTGAAATCAAGCTTAATAATTAAATTGCGATGTAAATTACGTTAACTCACATGTTAAAAATGTGTCTAGCCAGATTCAATAAATTGACTTAATAAAATGAATATACAGTAGGATTGAACAAATTGTTCATTTAATGCAATTATTATATATAAATATTAATATATTAAAAATGTATAATATTATATGTTAGTAGTTATAATATTAGTCAGTATCCAGGGCCCTCAACGAACACAGACCGGACTTTTCCTTTAGGCCAGGCGTATTCATCCGATCAAACCGTCTATCCACAAACCCCCAAACTATCCCTCAACCTAACCCTAAAGGATCCTTTCTTCATTTCAAATAAATAACATTTAATATGATTTTTAAACTGTTTCTCTGTATTACAATCTTTGTAAAAACATTTGATCCCCACACTGTGTTTATGGTTGGACGCAAGTTGTTTCTAAAGTTTACTTCCAGCCTAAAAGCCAAGAACAGCAAAAAATATTTGATTGAAAGCATAACTAGAACCCTTAACCTTGTGTCTCCAATGTTGTTTTGCAAATTGCAGGTATCTATATCTCTATGGCAACGAACCACGCTGGATTATGATAAGAGGTGTCCTCTGTGACTGCCTGTCTTTCAGCGGGAGTCAAGAACAAAGATAACAGTAAAAGCGCTCATTTCTATGCAAAGCTCCATTTAACACTGTGTCAGCACCCTGTCCTCATCTGCTACACAAATAAAGCAATGTTGAGATTCAATTGTGTGTTGCTGAACTGTATGTTTTCTCAAAGACTGTTTAGAGCAGAGTTTTTTCTTATTATAAGGAATGTTTCGCATTTTTTTCCTTTTCCAGTGACGTCTGTTGTGGGGGCTCCTGTGTTGGCAGATGCAAAACAGAGGACGACTAAATAAAAGGTTTGTTTCAGTTATTCATGATTGGCACAAAAGTGAGATTTTAATCACTGAGAGGAAACAATGAGATGAACAAAAGAAACAGAAGCTAAACTAAACAAGCTTTGCCAGTTTTATACATGTGACTTGTCAGACAGAAGTGGCTGGGTTGGAGAAATGGAATTTGGATAGCAAATAATTATTATTTTTTTTACTCAAAGACTACTATGTTTTATATAATTTTTCATACAATAATAATAATTTAATTAAATAATAATTAAGAAATTTAATACATTAAATTAGACAGGCTGAACAGAGAGTCAAAGTGGTTTTGTCAAAATCTTTCCCTTCTTGTCCACAACAAAAGAATTGCCCCCCCCCAATTTTTTTTAATTCTACAAGTCAAAACAGACTTGTATCACATTTTATCAGGTTTTAAGTTGTTCGATATCTGTATCATTTCTTTGTTTTGATAAACACAGCAAAGGATACTTGGAGAAATGCTTGTAACTAAACAGTTCTGAGACCCCGTTGGCAACCATAGTAGGAACATTTTGTTCTGTTGAACACAAAATTTAAAATTTTGGAAAATGTAGGACAACAAAAAATCCTGGGATACTTCTTGATTTTTTATATTTTCCTATTATGGTAGTGAACGGGTTCCAGAACTCTTAGGTTATAAGCAGAAGTCAACATAGTATCTCTCTGTTCAACCAAACAAATACATTTGCACAAGTTTGGAATAACTAGGAAGTGAGTAAACATGATTTTTCATTCATTCATTCAAAAACAACTCACTTTCTAGTTGAACCGACTTTTCTTTGTTTGGTCAAATGATTGTGACCAAATAGTCCAGTGACCCCATTGACAACAATAAAAATTACAATGGCAGTCAAAAGTACTCCATAACTTTTAGCTGTCCTTTATTCATCTGAATATTTCATTATGTGTTGGACAGAACGAATAAGAAATTAATCCTCCTACTGTGGTAGTAAATTTAGCTTAAAAACTGTTTGGCTATAGCATTCTTCCAAATGGGTTTCTCTGTAATCATCGAAACAAAGAAACTGATACAGATCTCAAAGGTCAGTAAATGATGACTAATTTTCCATTAAACAAACCTTTTTGAATAAACCTTTTACAGCATAAAAGAAGATTTTGGATGCTAAAAATATGTCCAGAAGAATCTTTGAACGTCACTTGCATGTACGGTTTCTTTACAGTAAGTAGGTTAGTGAATTAATCTTAACTCAGTGACTGGTTTTGAGGTTAATAAACCTGTATTCATCTGACGTTAACATGAAAGGCCTTGAGCAAAGGCATTCCTGCCCCGTCACCGTTCCCTTGGCACACTGACACAAAGGCATCAGGTGCAACACTAATTGCATTGTTTAAATATTTAAGCCAGCGTTCAACCAAACAGAGGCACAAAAGCAGAGGGACGGGAAAGGGTTTGGGTTAAAAAGAGAGGGAGAGAGAGAGAGAGAGAGAGAGAGAGAGAGAGAGAGTGAGAGAGAGAGACAGAGAGAGAGAGACAGAGAGAGAGAGAGAGAGAGAGAGAGAGAGAGAGAGAGAGAGAGAGAGCGAGAGAGAGAGAGAGAGAGAGAGAGAGAGAGAGAGAGAGAGAGAGAGAGAGAGAGAGAGAGACAGTAGAGAGAGAGAGAGACAGAGAGAGAGAGTAGAAAGAGAGAGAGAGAGAGAGAGAGAGAGAGAGAGAGAGAGAGAGAGAGAGAGAGAGAACTGGGGGGTGGCAAGAAAAGAAAGGCCGGCTGTATAAGGCTGTATTTGAGAATTACAGAAAGGTTGTTGTTTGTGGAACTCCAGAACAGGACGTGATCTAGACAAAGACAGGCGATAGTGGTGCATCATGGGTATGTGAGCAAAGTCAGGCATCCTTTTGTTGTTGGAAAAGATGCAACAGGACAAACTGCTTTTTTGTTTCTCTTTCCCAGCAATAAACGGGTCGTCTCATTAGGGGCTAAAGAGAGGTCTGAAGAGGGCACTTGGAGAGGCAGCCGATGCCAAGATTTTGAGAGAGGCCATGTATAATAGCTGACATTAATGAGCTGAAACTGGTCCATGATAGTCCCACTGGAGTGAATCTCAATCTGACATGTTCAATGCTGTTCTGAATTGAGTAAACAAGTGGCTGCTAAGTTTCGGTTTTTGAATCAAGAATACAACCGTTTGTGTAGACTCATTAACATATTGGGTGGTATATAATATATAAATTAATGATATATAAATAAATCGCCTCCATTTGTCATTTTAAACCTGAACGACTTTTGCAGAACACAAAAGATTAGATTTGGAAGAAAGTTCAGTGGCACTTATTCACTTCTACAGTAAGAAAAACCAGGTTTGAAATGACTAAATGAATGATGACAAAGCTTTTGTTTTTGGGTTAACTATCATTGTGTAATCTGGTAATCTGCGCTAAATTTATCTTAATGCGATGTATCATTTCCTAAGTCCATGAGATGCATATTATTTCCCAAATGAACTGGTTCTTCCCACGCCGACACAAGGAAAATCTTGAAGTGCGAGTTTGCTTAAATAGATTCAGATACACTTGTCAAAGGTTTTCAATAAGAAAGTTGATCACAACTCAAAAGAAGTTGTGTTTTCCTGTAAGGTTTATGGTGAACTACTTCAGCCCTAACAAGTGCAGAACAAATATTAAACCCAATTGAATGATTCCAAACCTAACAGATCTTTTACATAATTCTGATATGTGTCACAAGCTCTCCTTGTTGTGGTGAATGAGGAACAGCTGGTCCTTCGTTTACCAGGTCTGTGTCTCTCTAAACACATTCTGTCTTATTTTGTCCAACCCTCCATTGATCCACAGACCCCTCTCCACTTATCCTGCTGTGTACAGAGCTGGTCAGAGGGTCAGATTAATGGTGGTCCTCCAGAACAGCTGCTACCAAAAGCAAAGCAGATACATCCACATTTGTCTCGCCACTCTTGAGACAACCATTTCTTTCTTCTCTGACTCAATTCACTCTCTTATTTAACAGCCACATAAAGCTGGAAAATCAAAGCAAGAATAAAGAGAATTTCTATGACCCGAACGCCATAAATTTTATCTGGATCAATTCTATTGATCTGCCTCCAGAATCCTGAAGCTCCTCGGGCACAGAATCACTTCCTAGGAAAGCTACTTCACAAGATTTGTTGTGTGTGATCCTCAAATATCCACAGTACATAGCAAAATACTGTAAAGTGTTCATATACCACAGCTAAAAACTCAATTCAGAAGTGTTTGAGGTTGCAAGTGTTTCTTGAACAGGGTCATGACATCATCACTTCTGTAAACCATGAAATAGTTGAAGGGTCAAGGGTTAGGCTCATGTCCCCAATCCAACCACAGAACAGATGTCAGGTAGGCCACAACCTCGGACACAAACAATAACTCCAACAGCAGGGTACTGGCTCTGTGAATTTTCACAATAATCCACTGGCGTATCGCTCAAGCAGCAACATTAGAGAGAATCTGTAATTCAATGAAGGCCAAGAACAGCAGGGCTGTTAGAGGTGTAAAATGTCTGAGTGTTTGGATCCCAATGTTCTGGGTGAATAAGTCCGTTTCTCAGACAGGCATGAAAAGAAAATATAGAAAAAAGACTGAAATAAGAATGCAAAGGTAGAAAGAATCAAATACCTTCTTTAAAGGAGTGGTAACATGCATTTTCATGGATTATAAGTGCTTTAGACTGTTAAACATGTTGAGTTTTCATGTACAATGTGGTTCATTAGTTTAAAACCAAGTGGGACGCATTATGGAGAATTAATATGCCCCTGTACAGCCAAAGGCTTCGGACACATTTTTCAAATAATCCACTTGCTGCGGTCATGTAATCATGAGTTATTAAGAGGCCATTTTTCCATAGAAAAGCGGCCCACGCACCAATCAGAGCGTGATAGCACGAGCATCAGCTGCAATGAGCATCGTCCATGACAGTGTGTTGTTGTTATTGACAAATAACTAACAATGACAGGATTTGAGGACATTACGTTTGTTGACTTTATTTTCAGAGAAGATTGTTTCACTAAGTCTCAGGTTTATGCAGGTTTTGCCCGTTATTTGAAATTGACTATTAGAGTGGTGTCAGGGATAAAAGTTTCCATTGTGGAGTCTGAATCACAGCCAGTAAGAACAACATATATATTCAAAATGTTACATTAGTTTTGACAAGCTTTACATAAGTAATGTTACGTTAAATAAAATATTTGTATTGTTCATAGTTAGTAGAAACTGTTTTGTTAAAGTTAATTATTGATATTATAATATATTGATATTATCATGGATTTGAGTATGAATAGTGACATTTTTACATAAGCGGCAACAAGAAACCATGGTTTCGTCTATCTCCGGTAGTTTCTGCTTATAGTCTCAGGGTTCCATTCTGGTTTATATATGTATGGCCCAACCTCACTGTAAGCCGTGGTTATTTTTAGGACAAAACATTTTGTATAACTTATTTATCTAGTATTTATATCCATGCAACTCCTGATGGACTATTAAGCATAGGCTTTACACATGCTGCAGTGTCTCTCTCTTCCTCCCGAGACGACTCGTCTTCTGCTCCGCCCACGGCACACCCCCAGTGGCTCGGCTTTCTTCGGAAGAAATCAGAAAGGGAAATCTTTCTTCTGTAAATGTACGTAAATAAAATATTTTTCCTAGATATAAACAACGTGATTCTACACGACAGGTCCTCAAGATTAACATAAGAGTTGTAAAAACTGTGTTACTTGTCCTTTAAATGATGTCACACTGATTCATGTGCTTATAAACTGGATTGTATTGATCTAGCTGCATCCAGCCCCAGTGTTCCAGTCAGGCTTTAACCCCAGCACATTCTTCCCAATAACTAGATTTATATGTCAAGGATGACATTTTCAAGTGCACGGAAGTGGGTCTTGATTTTTTTTTAAATTATGTAGCACCCATTATATAAATGCAAACCCATTAAAAAAGGAATAAGGTTACCACTATATTGTCTTATGGCCATTACAGAACATATGCTGGTTTTCAATAATACAATACATCACATTAAACATTATTTTAATAATGCACACAATAAATAATATAGTAGAAAAAATAATATAAAGAAACATATATGTTTGACTTTAAGATGGACAACACACGTTTTTTCTAACCTGTTATTTTAAGAAATTTTGATTAAAAGTGATATTTCACATTAAACTGAAATGTTATTCACCTTCTTGTATCTTACCCATTAGTCTTTCTTTCCTCTGCAGAACAGAAAAGAAGATATTTGAAAGAATGTTGGTAGGCTGCTTTAGAGTCAATTAGAGCCAGTTACTAAAATGTTTCTAAATATTTTTCTAAATTTCTCTATTATATCTTTTTAAGTGTACAGCAGTAACAAACATATTATTGTTGATCACAATCCCTTTAAATATATTTAAATATATTATTAGTTTATATTAATATATATGTTATTCAGTTCGTGTGTAAAAAAGAAGCACTTATATATTAGATTTTAAGATATTAAGAGTTAGTTAGAGTTAGTTTCAACCTTTTATTAAAAGAAAATTTTTATTTTTAAATAAAAATTAATTTTTACATTTTTATTACTTCTATTATATCTTTTTTGTGTAACTTAGAAGAAAGTAATTACTTTGGAAGAACTTTAAAATAAATAAACTAATCTTTAATTATATGTCTTAGTAGATTATGTTATAATTTATGTTGTAACAGGTCATTTGTAAAAGAAAAAATCTAAAAGCCGCACAAACACCCTGTAAAAGTGCATTCTGAAGCAAAAAAATAAAATATTCTAGAAACAAATTGGATCAGGAACCTGATTGTTTAACTGTGTTGGTTGAAGAATCAATTCTGGGTTGGACATCCAGTGTTAAGTCCCGGGGTCGTCCTTTAGTTTAGCCTCCATCCCAACTAACATCTACACTAACAAAGGGCTGAATCTAAGTGTGTGTTAACAAAAGCCCTTCCATGCTTGTCGGTCAAACAGCGTCTGTCACACACCGGCCTCTTTACACCCCTTAACCCCCACCCCTCCATACTACAGGAGCTGCTATCAACAGGAGGATGATTTTGTTTCTTCAGTTAATTGTTGGCTGGGCTCTGATCTGCCCTCAAGATGTCTGGATCAGGAAAGGGGAAAGCTTTGGTCTCCAGCCAGCGCGCGAACACATATCCACCGAACACACACACAAACTGACATCTATGAATACAATGGGGCAAAAGCAGCTGGACTGCAGAAGCACAAGGCAGTCCTGCATACTTAATTACACAACAAGACAAGCCATCTGTGCCATAAGGATCATAACATCTGCTTAAGATCAATAATAGGCAAAAATAAGCACATTTTTATTTTTCTGATTCTATTACTTTAATTTAAAGCTTCCGTTCTACTTTATGACTTAATGTGCGGTTTAGGCCCAAAACAGATGTGTGAGGCCTTTATTAATGATGTAAGTTCCCAAAGGGACATAATGGACACCTGTTATGCAGGAAAGCACAGAAACCTGTTTTAGAATACAAGATATCAGTGGGTCAAATAAAGTATTCTAAGCCAAGGTGTAAATTGATTTAATCCCCCTTTAAAACACATTTTTAAACAACTGAATATTTTAATATTTAATAACTAAAATCTAATTATTTTGTGATGTTATAATTCATTTATATAATAAATAATAATAAACTAAAAAATAACTCATTATTTACATTATTTATATAATTTCATACATCTACAATTTATTTTTCTACTGTGAAACAACAGAGAATATATTTTGACAATTGTTGGTAAGCAAACATCAATGGACAACATTGTCTTTCATTTTTTGGACAAACAATTTCTCAAAATATCTTATTTTGTGTTCTATGTTCATAAAGTTTTACTTTTGTTTGAACTATGCCTTTAAATTAAATATCTATAAAGCATGGAAAGATTTGACATTGCAATTGCATGTACATTATGTCTCTGGAAAGTGTAGTCTCCATAAATTAACTCATTACATTAACATTCTGGGATGTAAAGACAGAACAGACACAGATGAGAGTGAATTATGCAGACCATAATTATATTAGTACATTACTGAATACATACATACAATTTACTGTATTAGGCTGAAAACTCATCTCATCTAAAGCCTTTGTGTAAGAAATAAGTAAAAGTAAATAAACATAACACATTTCTTAGCTCAATGTACAAAGAACAGATAAGTGTTCACAACTGCAGTGTCATCCCCATCAGAAACGGTGGGAAAACACAGGGTCAGAGATGCCACGGTTCGCCATCAGGTTGTTTTAGATGCATTAAATTACACAAACATCCCTGTGTGAAACACCTTCAGGCGAGGTTATTTTTTCTAGGAACAAAACTATTGTGCCAAAACAAGGCTATCACATCTCTGCTAAATAGATAGAAGAATACGAGTAGAGATGCCCATAAATCTTCAAATTGTGATCTACACCTCCAAACGTACATTTAATACCCGATTGAAAAGCAAGTAACTTAAATGTGATTAATAGATTACATGTGATCATGGGAAAGAGATGATCCCTCTGTTCTGTAATGAACAGGTCACGATATTTCTGTATATTTATGGTAAGCCACTGAATTTAGTCAGCTATATGTACTATAAAATAGAAATATGAATATGTATGATAAATTCTGTTCATGTTCCAAATTCTGTTCCCAATTTAAAGAAACAGTTAACCAAAATGTGCTCGCCATTTCCTCGCGCTCCTGTCAATTTAGACTGATATGGCTTTCTTCTGCAGAACACAAAAGAAGATATTTTGCAGAAAGTTGGTAGCAATGGCAGTACCCATTTACTTCTACTGTATGGACACTTAACCAGTCCAAGTCAATGGGTGCCACTTCCATTACATTCTTCACAACAGTTTTGCAGTAAAAAGGCAGTTTTTGGGAGGAACTATCCCTTAAGTTTCATGTTAGATTTATACATTGAATATTGGTGTTTAATGAGCTATTTCAAAGACTCCATTTCCTCCTTCAGACACAAATTTAAGAAGGATGACAAGCAGGTTACAGATTTTAAAACCCCATCAAAGGAGCACAAGATCCATTTGAGACACATCGAAATATACAGTGCCACATATATCATGTAGTGTTGTTGACATAAATCTTCCATGGGTTCCCCCTCCCCCAATAAAGCTTGCCCGTTTTATGAATGTCACATCCTCGCAAGCAACTGAGCAATTTTTAAATTAATGTTCCATGCACTCCTCCAATCTGAAGCAATGGTGCATTAGGTTTCATCCACTGAGGTAACTGCAGTAACCCATAAAAAAACAAAAGGCACGGTCTCTTCTGACCTCCGGTCCCACTGAAGTGACACTGACCTTTAGGTTACGGCCCTGGAGAAGGAAAAATAAACTGTGTGTCGAGATAAAGAGCAATCTTTGTCATCTATTGGCACTCACGATGACAAATGGATCAATTGACATGCCTTAAAACTCATTAAAAGCAATGTCATATAAATATGAGGAATACTGTGAATACGAAATCAAGATGCTTTGATTGTCATCCTGAAATTATCAAAGCTTCCCTTCCTGACCTTTGCTGAGATTAGCCATTTAGCAATGCTCAGGATAAGAGTGTCTAAACACATTATCTGCTAGCCCACGCTGACCCAATTAAAACATGATAAAAGCAGATCTGCGCCACTAAACAACGTAACCAACATGATTGATTTAGCCTTTTTTGGCCTGAGGTCAAAATTAGCTTGGAAACAGACAAGGCAGAGCTAACAACGGGACAAGACCTTACAAGACAATAATTTAATTTTACATTAATGCTTATTAACTCTGTAACCAATAGTTGGGGACTTCTTCAAGTTCTTTAAAGAGCATCTCAGGGTGAGATCTTAAAAAAGCTGCATGAGAAATTTACATTTCTTAAAATCTTATCAAAAAGTCAAGATGATCAAATACAATTTTTTTTATTTTATCATGTTTCATTCTGTAATGAAAACTTAATTCTCATATTCTCTTTGTTGTTTTCCATAATTTGGATAAGTTTATGATTAAAACTTTTGACCTGTAGTGTAGATTACTTCTGATGATAAGCAAAATAAATAACTAGTAAATTACATTAGCCACCAAGTCAAAAATATGTTCGGCCAGTATTATTTTTGGTTACCAATAGAATAACAGTATTTAGCCTAATTAACGTGTCCCAGTATATCATATTCAACAAAATCATTATTCAATATAATTCAACTTATATTCAACAAGATATGCATTTAATTAAGCCACTATCTTCGGACCAGATATTGGTTTTAAATGTCTTATCTGAAGAGAACTTCTGGTAAACTGGCTGATGAAACCGTCTAGGTAAATATGATTATACAGTGAGCTGCTCTTTATTGTAAAATAATGAATCCATGATTTCATTCACAAATGTCTGAATAAATAATTCAAGTCTTTTTGTTTTCATATAGTTCACGGACAAATGCTTATGAGCGGCATGGACTCCACCATAACTTAGCCATCAGCTACTCATAAATATATAAATCATTGAAATTCATTGAGAATTTGTCATCAACAGCTCTAATATATGAATTCAATGTAAAGCATTTCCTTACTGATAATTCATAATGACTATAATACTATGCTGTATTTAATTCATGCATAAAAACTTGGTCTTGTTACTTGATGGTATCTAAGACAAAATTAGCAGGAGCAGACATCTCAGATGCTGGACACGTTCCAGTTCACACAAGTGAATGTGGTTTGTGTCATCAATGTTCTCTAGTCTCTACCCATTTTCTGTGCAGCATGATATACAGATGGGACCTTGTGCAATTTGGCTGGTTTTCCCTAAAAACTCACAGCATACATCTGGCACACAAAATCTGCGTTGTCTGATCATTGAGCACTGAGGTGCATTGAGACATGAAATAATTTGCACAAAAACTGACTATTTACAACCCAGAGAGACTGTAAAAAAAGCTTTGGTATAGGAATTAAAGATTGCCTAGTTGATCGTTATTTCAAAACCTTTCATGATAAACCACAGAGATTCATACACATACAGTAGACTCTTACAATAAAATCATGGATGGGACTTTCTATTAACTTTAACTGCTTTTAAACTCATAGAACTGAAAAGGAAGCCCAACATTACCACATACCCATTCATTCATTTCTTTTTTTTTTCTTTATCACTATTACTTCCTGCCATCAAAAACCTTACACATTAAAACAATATTACAAGTTTATTACAATATATACATGTACATCAAACTATACTGAGCACATTCGCCAAAACACTTGCTGTACATATCGGTTGAAATGTCAGTCAAAGATCATTTTATTAATTTTTTAACCTAACCAATCATTCCCTCCCTTTAATGTCAATCTGATCCGCCACTCTTTATTTCTCTCTTTCTTGGCCCACTTTTTTCTTAACAATAGACACAATCGGGCGTCCCCCGAGGGCCCAGGAGGCCGAGTTTAAATATCAAAAGCCCACAAAGGACACGAAGCCAGACTCCAAGAAGCTGCTTACCCCCGGCCCCCACTGTCCATCTGCTTGTAACGGGAGAAATTGGGAAAGATGGAGACAGCGCGAAAGAGAAACGACACGTTTGCATCAGCCCTGTGACAGACTTTCGTCTCTGGTCTCTTTCCTGCCAATTTCTTATTGTTTTAAACAGCGCGGTCATGCTCCTCACCGTCAGCTGTCAAATGATACTTGTCCAGCGTGAGTCCCACCCGCCCTCCCCAGAACACAACCATCCCTCCCCAGATACACATACAGACACAAGACACATGAGGACAAAGTGTTTTCGTTTTTTGACACCTCCCTCCCCTCAAGCCCGAGGCTCGGGTTTCTCAAAAGGAATGAGTCTTCATTTTTGTTCTGTGAATGACACGGATACAGAAAGCACCATCTCTTGGTAATTGGAGGGTGGCTGTGCAAGACTGTTGACATAAATGAAGAATTATATGTCTAATATCTTTGAGCTCCATGTCCCGGTTGACTTAACGTCAGTTTATTTGAAACCACACTAATAAGAACATAGTGGCCACTTTCAGCTGTCAGGCTGATTCAAGCTATTTTTTATTCCTAACCATATCATGTGCACCTGGAAGGAGAAAAGCACTCATACCCTGACCCTAAACAATCACTGTCTATTGCAACAAGGAGTGTTTGTGCGTGTCCATACCCTTCATACAGTACGTGTTATTTATGTGCGCGTCAATTAAGCCGACAATTTGCATCGTCTGCGTGTGGTGTTAACACAGCATTAGCAATATCATATTGTTAAATCATAAACTAGGCATGCTCTAATCGATCTGCCAGAGATAGCTATGTGTACCAATAAACACATTTTTTTACATTTTGTGTCTTGATCGGTACACACTAAACTTGGCCTATCTTTAGAATTGATCTTAAATGATGATGCCATGAAAAAAGGGGCCATCTTGAAGATGTTTTGGCCCTTTAGTCATGTTACTCTCAGTGTGGATTGTTATGCATGAATCCCTATTAAAGGCCTAAAGGCCTATTAAAATGTTTACAGTATAATGAAAACTTTTTGTGAGTATTTGGTCCTCGGTTAAAACAATAGGTAATCTATATAATATATTCTATATATATAATATATTTAATATCTAACATAATTACTGTAAAAATGTAACTGGCTCCATACACTTTTACATTAAATGTGGTTCATTGATCAAATAAAAGACACAATTCAAAATAGATACAAAAAAATAGAATTTCTTTTATTAACACTTAAAAATAGCACAATATATTGAAAATTCTTGTAGCTGCAATAACCGTATAGCAGAAATAAGGATATGGTGACAGCCTAAGCTTGTTATTTACCCTTGTTTCCCATAACCATATACCTGGTTGCAGTTTAGATCCCTTTCTCCAACTCTCCAAACCTTTGTTATTGAAGGTAAGTTCTGAATGTACAATTTTTAAGGCTTGTGCCACATTCTCAAAACCCACCGCTGTTATCCTGGCGTAATTGATGCTGGTCCTAGCAAACGGTTTCCCATTTGTTGCGTAATCCAACGTAGTTTCGAACAACCACACCTTTCTAACACACAGGGGAAATGACATAGCTTAAGATATCCATTATGGTATCCCTGTGGCAAAATTTGGACTTGTTTCTCATTTTCTTCATTGTTCAGGACGACTGAGGGGAGATTCCAGGGTTTGCTGGCTGTCTGGGATCCCACGGGATATACATATCTAATAATGAGCCCCCCACCACCACCCTTGAACATGCTGGGATGTGAGATACATGTCAGATATGTGTCATATCAGATGTCTCCATTACTAATTTGATCAGAGGGTTATTGATTTTCTATTACGCTAACTTATGTGATTTTTAATCTGTTAAAGAATGATTTTGACATTTGGTTTTAAATAAAGATATTTGGTTCTTGATATATTCTCCCACTCTTGAAAAAACAAGTTCAATTAAATTCCACTTCAAATGTTATGTGTTGCACCCAATCTGTGAATCTATGCACCTTAACGAAAGATCACAAATTCTAATAAATGGTTACCGATCACGTCTAATGTGCACCATACAATCTCAAGCTTTTTGTGTCTTTGAGACCTCAAACATCTGTCATTCAATGACTTGTAATGGCTTTCAGCCGACAGAACAGCTCCCACAAGACTTCAATGGAGCCATAGGTTCTGAGCTGTAGCTTTAAAGAAAGTCTTTATATAAAGATTTCCTGCTTTCAGACATTGACAATACTGTAAATGAAACACTAAAACAGACCATCAAAGAGATCTTTTTCAGATCATGTTTGCTCTTTACAACGTTACTCTTATGTCAACATGTGTGATTAAACGAACTTTGAATGATCTTTTGTTGGAAAGCAAACAATGATATCGCAGACTACTGTGGGATTGTAAAGAAAAACAGTGTGCATAGTGTCAAGAATCCACCTGGGTCAAAAAATTGAACATAACTAACAAAAAGAGCCATAAAGGGGAGTGCTTATAGATCAGTTTAAGGCACGCAAGAACAAAATCATTTGTAAAATGCATACATATTAATGTAAGCACACGATACTAAAACCTTCGGATCACTGTCCTTACAAAACCAACAGTCACAGACAATATTTGCAGTGCTATCCATGCTTAGTTTATGCGATTAATCCAGTACAATAGTTCCTTGGGGGAAACTCTGTCCCTGATGCATACGAATGACCCGCACTTCAGAAGCCTCTGCAGGTGCACCACTGATAACTTCACAGGACCAGCGGGCTGCCTGCCGGGTGGAGGGCAGGCACTATGTGCATTGTGGTCAAAGTTATTGGTAGGGACAGCATTGCTATAAAAAGACATGACTAAGGGATGACTAGTACAGCAAAAAAAACATTTTAAGTGCGTGACTCAAAACACATCATAGTGATGACTATCCAATCGAAAGGGGTCAGTTTTGGTCTGGTGGTTTAAGAGTTGGACTTGTAAGCAGAATGATTTGGGTTCGAACCCCATTGCCAGCAGACAATGATTGAAGTGTCCTTGAGTAAGACATCCTACCCCCATTTGCTCGGCAGTGATAACTGGCAACTGCACAATACTTGTAAGTCGCTTTGGATACAATTGTCTGCCAAATGAATAAATGTAAATGCAAAAGATTATAAGGCACCATTAAAGGGACAGTTCATTTACCCCCAAAAACAACACTCTTCCAAATACCTTCTTTAATGTTCTGCAGGAAGAAAGTAATAAAAGAACTTAAAATGTTGGGTAAATGATGAAACAAAACAGGAGTCATGCCTAATGCACCACAACCTGCAAAGCTTTGATGTTACACCTGAAAAGTCATAAAAAAAGCCATTGTTGGACTTGCAGAGGTGAGCACTACCACGGATCAAACAGAACATGAAAGGAGGTCTGATATAGCACTTTGAGTAAGGGTGTGGGTCTCAAAATACAATGTTGTACATTTATGGTTGTCTGTTGATACATTGTAAAAAATCTTACATCAAGTTGGTCTCTCAAGGAAGATAATAAAGTAACTTGAACAAAGTCTTTTAGCATAAGTAGAAGAATGTATTGTTTTAAGTAAACTGAACCAAAATGTTGAGATAACAAAGATTGTTTTGTTGACTGTCTTGCATATTTATTGACCAAATGCATGTCAAGAAGTTTGACCAACTTGCCAAACTGTGTAATCTCAACAAACAGGTTTGGATCAATAGTTGGTTCAACAATTTTTTATGTTGAGAGTCATGTGATTTGAGTTGAGAGTACAACTTGGTCCAAAGGTAAGTAAACTCAAAAAACTGTGCAGCGAGATGTCTTAAAATTTAAGTACAGTCAACTTTTCATTTTTTAAATTGCCATGATACAATATACGGTGTTGCATTAGACTGGAAGAGCTTAGTTAGGATTCAACAAAAGGATCGAAACACAGGGGTTACATCATCTTCTCTATGATGAAATTACCCAACAATTTCTGTCTTATTTAAATAAAAAGCTGCGGTGGTTTAATGCAAACCATGAACATATATATCATTTGTAAATCTATATCAGTTGCAAGCTTAATCTACCTATCAAAGTCCAAATTTATACCTCATCAAGACTTGAAGTTATTTGTCAACTGCAAAAAAATGTGATATTGACGCAGCAAGTCATCTTCCCTTCCCTTTCTCTCCAGCTTGAAATCCGTTACTATCAATTTACTTGACTCAGCTGAATCCAAGAGAAGAGCACTTTAGGGGCTCTAACAATCTTCAATTAGATATCTATCGAAGTACACAGACACAACCCTGAAGCTGTCTCCCAAAACACAGCGCTCCTAAATAAACCCAAATGTTTTGCCTCTTTCTATCTTTGAGAGAAAACGAATATGAGAGTTACAAATGTGCTTGATGTTGCCCAGCCTCCCTCTGTCATCTTTGGTTTGTCACACTTCACAGTTTGTCCTTCCCCTCCACGCACAAGAGCACAAACAGGCACTGGGCCAGACTCTTATGGTACCGTCTTCCAGACTCACCTCTCTCACCGCCGGCCCCCCTCCATAGAAAGCTGCTGTTTCATAGCTATAAATAGTGCCTTTGAAAACAATAGCCAGAGAAGTATTGTGGGAAACCTGAGAGATGTGAATTTGAGCTATAGAGGTGGGGAAGATGGAAACCTTATTGTCAGACGGAAATGATAAATATGAGAGTTATCTGTGTCACATCTTGGCCTTATTTCGATGCAAACAAGTGTGTAATGAAAGTGAATCAGTCATTTCATTAAAATAGAAGAAAGCAGGTGATTTCAGGTATGCATTATCTTTGAAAACCAAGTGGTGTTGTTTTCATTTTTGAGGGTTCATTCCTGTATTATGTTTCTTTTACTGACAGAAGGGTCCAGGACAGAATAGCAGGTTTCTCTAATGCGATTTTAATTGCCCACTCAGTGTGAGCTTCCATAGGGTTGCTTCTTTAATATGATGCCAAGTAAAATGATTGCTTCGAAACTCACCATATGGCAGAAAATACCTTCATATGAAAAAAAGGAGTTATGGTGGTAAAAGTATAAGGGTGCTTATGGCTGTTTCTTCTAACACATTGGCTTATTAATTTCCCCAATATTTTATGTTAAACTTGTACATCATGGCAATGAAAAGTGAGAAGATAGATAAAGAGTGGCATCTAGTGGTAAAGTTCAGCCATTGTAATTTAGACAGACCTTGAACTAGAAATGGTCATAGTGAAATGCAGGTGGACAAAGTACAATCTACCTTAAATCCCTGAATCTGAAATGCCAAAATACATACATTGATATTACAACATGTTAATTGGCATGCCATCTATACTTCGCTTTGCAAAGCCAGTTTCACAAAATGCTTATCCAGTGCTGAAAGACTTAAAATGTATTACCCCTGCGTGATGCATTCCATCAAAAAAGCCAAACATATTGTTGCCTGGTTGCCAAAGGACTAGACAACGGATCACATTTCCCAATCTGCTGAGTTAGTGCTCTATAGAATACTTGCATGAATGACGTGGAACACTGAATAGAGGAATGACAAGTACATCTCTGCATCATTCACCCCACGGTTCAACTCCCTGGGAACATGGGCCGGGTCACATGACCACAGATATTATCTGATGTAGGCATCTTTAATTCATGATGGAAAGCAATGAGGTTGGTAGGTTAAGTCAGCTGCTTTAATTCTGCTGCAGTCAACCATCATAAATAGAAGCCTTTCCTATGCAAGCCAATACGGATTGACATGTAGAGGAAAGTTACATAACATTTCCAGAACAATGATTTATTCCCACTGAAGCTGCACATCTCTTGACAAGGGCACACGGATGAACATAAGGATGGGCAGAGTTCGGACCGGATCTGGTCGAGGCCTACATGTCATCCTCTTCCATGTCCATTTAGAATCCCAAATGTGCATGCTGTTTAAGTATGGCAGGATCATATGTGGAACCATCAGGCCTCAAAGATGTATATAATGCCAGGAGTGTCAAAATGCCAGCACTATTCCCATTGAAATAAACTCAATGCAAAGGCACACACAGCATCTTTAACAGCATCAGCATCAACAGCTCTATGTGAATTTGTGTTTCTAAATATGTGCAATGTTGTAAGATGCTGTCAGCATCTTTTAGAAAGGCTGTCGTCATTTGCGCAGAGCCGAGGATGCGAGACCGCATCCCACTGAGATGCGCAGAGAGGCTGAAACACCCGGGGATTACTGGACCCGTGTTTACTGAAGCAACACCAGCATTAAACACAGCTCACATCTAGTGTTCGCCATCGGACACGGGCTGTGCCAGCTCGAAATGGCATCAAGTCTGAGAGTGCTTACCTGTCCTGCTGGTCCAGGCACATTGGATGCGGTCCGGTCCTCCCGCAGCCTCTCGTGTAATGCGGTAGAAGGATGCTCACATCCTCCCTCGCTTCCCTCTGTCCGTGAGCCCGGTACAGCAGAGCGCGCGCACGTTTCCCACGCGCGCTCCCGGTGACAGCTGGACAGGTGTCCGAACTTGAACAGAATCACAGAATGAAATCAGCATGATATTATTGCATACTAGAAATAACCTTTGGAGATACTCAAAATGACTAGGAGTACTGTATATTTCCTTTAGAATATTAATGTATAGAATGTTCAAATTAGAATAGAATAGAATAGAATACTGCATCCACAGTGTGATTTCATATAAATGAAAATCCATGTTAGAAATAAACATTTCATGAAGATACTCAAAATTACTTCATGAATGAAATCAGCATATTTTTATATATTAGAAATAACCTTTCCAATAGAATAGCATAGAATAGAATAGGATAGGATAGAATGGGGCTCAGTAGTACAGTATACTTCATTTATAATACTACATGATATAATATTAGAAATTAGAATAGAATAGAATAGAATAGAATACTGGATTCACATTGTGATTTCATTTAAATGAAAATCCATGTTAGATATAAACATTTCATGAAGGTAAAAATTACTTCATGAATGAAATCAGCATGATATTATTATATATTAGAGATAACCATATCTATAGAATAGAATAGAATAGAATAGAATAGAATAGAATAGAATGGAATGGGATTGAATGGGGTTCAGGAGTACAGTATACTTCATTTAGAATACTACATAATATAATATTAGAAATTAGAATAGAATAGAATAGAATACTGGATTCACATTGTGATTTCATATAAATGAAAATCCATGTTAGATATAAACATTTCATGAAGGTACTCAAAATTACTTCATGAATGAAATCAGCATATTATTATATATTAGAAATAACCATATCTATAGAATGGAATAGAATAGAATAGAACAGAACAGAACAGAATGGGGTTCAGGAGTACAGTATACTTCATTTAGAATACTACATAATATAATATTAGAAATTAGAATAGAATAGAGTAGAGGACTGGATTCACATTGTGATTTCATATAAAGGAAAATCCATGTTAGAAATAAACATTTCATGAAGGTAAAAATTACTTCATGAATGAAATCAGCATATTATTATATATTAGAAATAACCTTTCCAATATAATAGAATAGAATAGAATAGAATGGTGCTCATTAGTACAGTATACTTCATTTAGAATACTACATAATATAATATTAGAAATTAGAATAGAATAGAATACTGGATTCACATTGTGATTTTGTATGGTCATAGGTGCAGAAGTACCTATCACCATACCATATGGTAATCGGGGGTCAGCTGTGGTCTGGTTGTTCGATTTGGAAGCAGAAGGTTCCAGGTTCGAAATCCCAGTGCAAGCAGACAATGACTGAAGTTTCCTTGAGCAAAACACCTTACCCACATTTGCTTTGCATTGATGATTGACTACTAAGTAGATTAGAGTACAGCAGAGAAGAGTGGAGTAGAGTAGAGTAGAAAAGAACACTTTATTCATATTATGATGGGGACATGTGCAGAAGTAAAGTATATTTCATTTGGACTGTTACATAATAGAAAATTAAAAATAAGAGTACGATACAATATAAGTCGCAATTCACAGTGTGATTATGGGGATGTGTGCAGAAGTACAGAATATTTCATTTAGAATATTACATAATAATATATCAAACAGTAGAATAGAATCCAATAGAATACTGCATTCCCAGTGTGATGGGAATGGGTGCAGTAGTATATTTTGTAAAAGTAGGCCAACAGAAGTTTCTGGAAAGTTAATGACAATCTGCTGGGGACTGGGAAGTCTAATCTGGTATTCATCCGGCAGTTTTCTTTCAGACTCCTCAGACTTACAAAAGTGAATCCTGCATACTAAACCCTGAACACAAAGAGCTGCACTGCTATTTAAACATTACACACAAACATGCCAGCAAATCACACTGCCAGGCCTAGAATACCAAGTAAAACAACTAATATTTTGCTATAAACCTTGGCATGCGTTCTATCCTAAGATCGTACATTTGCCTGGTAAAGCTTTAGTTTGCTATTGAGTGTACAACACTAAACATTTATGAGTGGGGATACGACAACTCCTGTGGTCATAAAAATGAATTAAATAAGGAGATTAAAAAGAAACCACCAGATATTATTCAAGTATAAAAAATACACAAAATATTGTATGCAGTGCCATAACAATAACAATCATTCATTGCAATGCTTTAAAGAATTATATTTTGTTCAATTTAATATTAAAGATTTTTGATATGTCAAACAATACAATCTTTATAGGTATAACTTCAGATATACAAGTGTATACAAGTAATTTAACATATAGTTAACCTGCCTAGAAGCGGATTAATCAATGAAGATAATTAGATGTCTGAATTAAAATGAACAAACCCTTCTAATCATCCTGTTAATCTGCATCAGCTTTCACATGATTAATAGAGGAATTTTACCGGAAGATGGCGCTGTTTTATCATTAGAAAATACTCACAATTCCATGGGTTGCTTACACTTAACTATTAGTTTTTTATTTAATCCAATGTGATAAGAAACACTTTAGCTGGTCAAGGCCTACAAGAATATGGGAATACCATACGTGAAGAATGTAACAGGTAAATGGTTTAAGGTGTTTTATATAAGACCACACACACCAAACTTTAAGGCCTGTTTTCAAATATGATCCACATGTGTTTCAGTGACAGTCACTTAAAGTATTTTTATTCACTTATACTTTGGTGTATACCCTGATAGCACACATACATATGAAAGACATATATTTGATGTCTTCATTGCATCTGCAAGACATCTGTAAGACATTGAGTGTTTGCTTATCTGCAATACACATTCAGAAATATAGACCACTACAAGATGTCTTAAAAAGATGTTTAAGATTCAGAATAAATGTACAAAACTTTTTCTAACATCTGAGATTATATAACAGATTATATAAGACCTAACTTTACATGTGATGGGTGAGCAGGTGTTTTGTTCCTAAAATGTATAACTTTAGATATTTTCAGCAATGTTTCAGTTCGGATTGCTTACATTCAACTTAACACTGCTTTTAAAATATAAAATATAAATGTTTTAAAATGACACGTGAGTGTGTGTGTGTAAGGCTATCCTATAGGACTAACAATATATCATTAGATTAAAGAGGTAATAGTCAAATTGTATTTTTTTAGGAATTGTGGTTTTGTTGCACAAACTGCAAAATAAAAAAAATTATGTACAAAAAATGAATAAATAAATAAATCACAAATAATTTAGAATTGCTAAATTGAGATACAATAGTAGGTGATTCAAATAAAGAGGCATTTGGGAGCCGGATCTTCTGAGGGAGCCGAATGCTAAAGAGAGTCGAATGCTTAAAAAGAGCCGAATCTCTAAGATTCGAATGTTTAGAGTTGAATGCTTAGAGTCGAATGCTTAAAAAGAGCCGAATCTCTAAGATTCGAATGTTTAGAGTTGAATGCTTAGAGTCGAATGCCTAAAAAGAGCCAAATCTTAAAAGTTTTTTTTGTATTTTTATTATTTATTCAACATTACAAAGTAGTAAATCAATACATATAAACATGGACGAGTCGAATCCTCGAAAAGAGTCGAATCCTCGAAAAGAGTCGAATCCTCGAAAAGAGTCGAATCCTCGAAAAGAGTCGAATCCTCGAAAAGAGTCGAATCCTCGAAAAGAGTCGAATCCTCGAAAAGAGTCGAATCCTCGAAAAGAGTCGAATCCTCGAAAAGAGTCGAATGCTTAAAAAGAGGGTAGGGAAAGGAGTTTTGAGTAATTTGTTTATGTATATTTTTATTATTACAATATTCTAAATTGTAATAGTTTTGTAAGAATTGTTTTTTTTTCAAAAATAAATGCCTCAAAACAAGTTTTCATGAAAAAACTGGTAAAAATTGCGAATAAAAACTAAGCTAAAAAAAGAGACGAATAAAGAGCCACATTGGAGCCGAATCTGTCAAATGAGCCAAATCTGTCATATGATCTGATTTTTTTTTTGTTACATTTTTTTTACATTTATTTATTATTTATTCAACATAACAAAGCAGTAAATCGATACATGGACAAATAACAGAAGACAAAAATAAAATAAAATAAACAATACACAGACACAATTAAGTTGCCAGGGTGACAAAAAAATTAAAAAATAAAAGATGATACACTTACCTTAATAGGCCATAAAGGATGAATATATAGTTTTCATTGCTTTGGGATTAACAGAGTTTTGGATAGTTTCAATGTATTTGTCTAAATCATTTTTAAATGGAGAAAAAGAGTAAATTTTTGTTTATGTATGTGAAATTTAGCTAGAATGAAACATAAGTTAATTATATAATATTGCCCTGTTTTACTCTTTTGGGTAATCAAACAAACCAAAGAAAACATCTTTAAAACAGAAAGCAAAGTCACTTACAAAATTCGATTGGATAAATGTTAACAAATCTGAGCAGAATTTCTCTGTGTGTGTAAACAGCCAAACAAGTGAATGACATCATCTTCAGAAGAGTTCACTTCAATATCTGACTTATATTTTCTTAGGAATGTTCTGGTTGGGTAACATTTATGAATTAATTTAAATGTTATTTCTTTTACTTTATTGGTAAGGAGATACTTGTGAGACAAAGACCATATTTTTTCCCATGGAAGATTCTCTACAATGCCATTCCAGTATGATACGACATAAGGAATTGTAATAATCTCTTTCTGGAAGAGAGCTCTAATTTTATAATTATTTCTTTATTGCTCAATAGAAAAGCACATCACAGTCCCGATCATTGTGTTAGTCAGAGTTATAGAGAAAGTACAAGGCCATGGAGATGTAGAGCCCTTGCAGCAGAAGAGACACTCCAGAGGGAATTACATTGACAACAATCGCATATTCATTAGCAGTAATGGGAATTTTGTATTGTATAGTCTGCCTTGTGAATTAAGAAGCTGTCCAACTAAAAGAAGGTCGTTTTTGAACCAGCTGTCAAAAAAAAGTGATTTATTCTTGTAGAGAATATCCTTACTGTTCCATAAGTAATATCTGTGTGGGAAAAGTTGTGTTTGTATATCAGGGACCAAGCCAAGAGCATCTGTTTATGAAAATTAGAGAGCTTGATGGGGATCTTCGTAACATTATAGTTGCAAAGTAGGAGAAAATTCAGGCCACCTACTTTTGAGAAAATATAATTGGGGATGATATTCCAAAGTGAATTGGGATTTTTAAGGGAATTTTTAATCCAATTAATTTTAAGTGTTGTTTAAGGTAGCAAAATCTAAAAAATCCTCTCCCCCCTGTTTTATTGAATTCATCATTACTGATTTTTTAATATAATGGGTTTTATTTTTCCAAACAAAATGATTTAACATGCTATAAACCTTTTTTAATGTTACTTTATCAGCCTCCAAGGCGAGAGCGGCATACGTCAGTCCCGACAACCCTTCAGCTTTAGAGAGGAGAATTCTTCTTTACATCCATAAGTCTCTCTGCAGCCAAGACTTGAGTTTCCTTTGGGATTTTACTATTAGAGGATCAAAATTTAGTTTACATCTTGTTTTTTGGTCTTTACTAATTACAATTCCTAGGTATGTAACTTGATCTTTAACAGGGATATTGTATATAGAGGGAACATTACAGCTTTTAATCGACATTAACTCACATTTGTTAATATTTAGATACAGATCGGAAGCTCTAGTCAATCTTAAAGCTAAAGGAATTTGATTGGCATCATTCAGAAACAGAGTGGTGTCATGAGCCAGCTGGCTAATAATAATATGTCTACTGTCAATTGTAATACCTTGTAAATTATAATTATAAATATGCAGTGCCTAAAACTGTGAGGCAATCAAGAATAAATATGGAGATATAGGACAACCTTGTCTTACTCCAAGGGATAAATCGAATCTTGGTGAGGTTCCAAATCATAATTTAATGACTCTATTATTTCTATACAGTGTCCTAATGGCTTTGCAAAACAAATCGCCAAACCCAAATTTGGTAAGGGCTTGATATATGAAATTTTGCTTGAGTGAGTCAAAGGCCTTATAGAAAAGTAAATAACTATCATTAGGGATGAGATCCTCGTAATTTAAAATATCTAAGACTGATCTTATATTATTCATTATGTGGCGTTTTTACATAAAACCGTAATTGATAATACAATTAAGGACACCTTTAATTCTTTTGCTAAGATTAAAGCTAACATTTTGTAGTCATTATTCAACAGAGTAAACTAAAATATGATGTGATTGTGGCGAACATGTTTAATGTCATGAGCAGACACTTTCAGATGTCGTTCTCATCTTTTCCGGCTACTCACTTTATCTAAAATAAAAATAAAATAAATAAAAAAAAAAAAACATCTTTTGTAACTTCTCTCTCTGTGTAACTTTGTAACATTGTTGTAGCACTTGTTCACCTATTGTTGTATCGTCTACAACTTAACCTTGCGAAAACGGAACTTCTTGTCATCCCTGCCGACTCGAAGACTCGTCACGATCTCTCGATCCAACTAGGAGCATCAACCATTGTGCCCTCCAGGTCTGCGAGAAACTTGGGAGTAATCATCGATGATCAGCTCAACTTCACAGATCATGTTGCCGCGACTGTCAGATCCTGCAGATTCATGCTTTACAACATCAGGAAGATCAGACAGTTTCTCACAGAACACTCCACACAAATCCTGGTTCAAGCTCTGGTCCTGTCCAGGTTAGACTACTGCAATGCACTGCTTGCTGGACTCCCGATGTGCACAACTAAACCTCTGCAGATGATTCAAAATGCAGCGGCAAGAGTGGTGTTCAAGGAACCAAAAAGGACCCATGTAACACCTCTCTTCATAAAACTGCATTGGCTTCCTGTAGCAGCCCGCATTGAATTTAAATGTCTTCTCATTGCCTACAAGACCACCACCGGTTCAGCACCCACTTACCTTAACTCACTAATGCAAAGATATAGGCCCTCAAGATCTCTGCGCTCCGCATATGAGCTGAGACTTGTGGTACCAGCTCAAAAGGGTAAGAAATCTCTCTCTCGAACGTTCTCTGCTTCAGTTCCTCGATGGTGGAACGATCTGCCTCTGGCTTCACGCTTGTCAGACTCGGTCTCTATCTTTAAAAAACTCCTAAAAACTCATCTTTTCCGGCTACACCTAACTCACTAACTCACTTCTTTTCTAACTACTCACTCTATCAAAAAAAAAACCTTCTTTTGTAACTTCACTCTCTGTGTAACTCTGTAGCATTGTTGTAGCACTTGTTCACCTATTGTTGTATCGGCTATTTACCGCTTCATTGTCTCCTCAACTATTGTAAGTCGCTTTGGATGCGTCTGCTCAATGCCTAAATGTAAATGTATAAATGAGAGGGTGCAGTTACCTCGGACGGCCGACAGAGGCCGCCATTCCCCGTCTCAGATGTTCAGTCAGCACATCCTCCAATGAGAGAGACTCGTCATGAGCGACGAACCGAACACCACGCGTCACACCAAACCCGGTCAGTCGACCCCGAGGGGAACCCGTGTGCCTCTCTCTGGACCAACAGGGTCGTCGGTGCACCCCTTGTTCAGCGCTGGACACCGGAAGTAGACGTTTGATCGACAAATCGAGGACACAAACGAGGATTATGAGCCAAACACCGGAGAGGCCGTGCAAACGGTAACATTATGTGAGGATTCTTCTTATTTGAGGTTAAAATGACGCTAATAATCTGTTCTGAGCGGATTTAACGTCTGTTTGTCAACATCAGGGCAGCGCCGCTGTGAGTGACGTGCGTTTAAACATCCCAACCGCCGCTATCTGCTGACGTCATAGCTTGATATCAAACACAACGTGCTGTTGTCACCACGAGCTTGGACCCAGGAGAAGGGTTTAGTTGCACTGTGACGTCATTAAATCAAGTTTAAAGGGTCCACTGGATGTACAGATGGGTGTTCTTGTGCACAGAGCATTTAAATTAAGGATGGAGAGGATGTAAACATTAATGTGGATGGTATGTGTCACCCTTACCATGGAGATATTGGGTTATGATGTGACATTTGGCACAGAGGTCAACATTTGGTGGTTTAAATACCCATGTGTGGCTCTCTTGACATTGTTAGTTGGTTTTTGTGCAGTATTTTTCATTGTCAAGTTTTCAGCATGGTCACATACATGTTATATTTTGCTCATCCACATAGATAGAATATTATTTCTAGTAAGTGTTTGATCTGTTAAGAGCTGTCTCTTGGCCATTTGTTGGGTCATTTTGATTCTGGATTGTAGATTTTAATTCACGTGAATTGTAAGAAGTTTGTTGTCTGCCAGAATTGGTGTACGTTTTTTGTCACGTCCATAACTCAGGTTTATTGTCCTTTTTTTAAAATGGAAAACTTGAACTTTTGACGTTTAACGCTATCGTCAAGGGTTTTGTGAATTATAAACAGAGTTTAAAGTTACCAGTAAACTTAAACTAAGTGCGTTTATATGTCATGTCCATAACTCAAAATGTCACGTCCATAACGCAAGTTTATTGACCTTTTTTTAAAATAGAAAACTTGAACTTTTCTGACGTTTAAACTCTGTCGTCAAGGGTTTTGTTTATTATAGACAGTTTGTTCAGTTTACTGCTAACATTTCAAATCTAACTGCGTTTTTATGTCACGTCCATAACTCAAAATGTCACGTCCGTAACGCAGGTTTTTTTACTTTTTTTTTTTTTTTAATAGAAATCTTGAACTTTTCTGACGTTTAAACGCCATTGTCAAGGGTTTAGTTTATTATTAACAGTTTGTTCACTTTACTGCTAACATTTCAACTCTAACTGCGTTTTTATGTCACGTCCATAACTCTGGATGTCACGTCCATAACGCAGGTTTATTGTCCTTTTTTTAAAATAGAAAACTTGATCTTTTCTGACGTTTAAAAGCTATCGTCAAGGGTTTTGTTTATTATAGACAGTTTGTTCACTTTACTGCTAACATTTCAACTCTAACTGCATTTTTATGTCACGTCCATAACTCCGGATGTCACGTCCATAAAGCTGGAACTGCACATATTGTGTATATACCCACGTTAAAATATGTTTTAGGGTGTTAATAAACTGCTTTAAGTATTGCATGGCTTGGGTTTGATATGAATTAACGAGTTACTTATCAAATTTTGAGTACTAATTCAGATGACTAAAGGTTATGCATCTGAAATGCACAACAAATGACACTGCCATGCAATGCTTATATTCATTAACGCTGTATGATATGCAACGATGGTGGTTTTTCAACTGTTTCAGATAGCACGCTTCATTTCAAACGTGCTATGTTGTGATACTTGAAGTTCTTCACTTGTTTCATGTCTTTTAGTGTGCATAATATCACATGTCGTATCTCTGAAACCGCCCACACGTGTACACTCAGAGCAGAATGGGGGGAAGACAAGACCTGCCAGGCAGGAAATCAAAAGCAATAATGAAGGTTTTTATTGACTTCGACATTGCTTTTGGTACAGGCACTGGAAAATCGATTTCAACTGGGCAGAACCAGATAAGCCTCTGATGTCTTCAAAGACATTTTTGTTCCAGGGTCTTGGTTACTCGCAGCTGGTCAGAGTTGCCACGCTTTTGGTTGAGTCACCTACCTGTGGGATTTGGGGTTTTACGCTACTCAACTTTTTTGTTGTGGTCTGAGTTTACGGTTATTTAAGTGTGTTTTGTATACTTTATTATCAAAGAACCACATAGATTCTACTGTAAGTGTTGATTTGCTTAAACCGCCACAGTCAAATATTTGAGAATATCAAAGAATGTGGCCAAACGCACAATCATCTGCCTGTAAGTTTGTCAAACTTGTGAACCAATTTGAAGTACTAGTTCCCCCAAAAATGAAAATGAAAAGTGTCATTTACTCACCCTTGTATGACTTTATATTACATGACTCAAATTTATATATTTAAAAGAAATTTAAAAACCGAAATCAATGGTGCTCGTCCACGTCTGTTCTGTAAACGCAACCAATCCAAGTCAATGGGGGCCAGCCAACTTTCTTCAAAATATCATCTTATGTGCTGAAGAAAGTCACAACGGTTTTTAATGTCACAAAGTGGACTAAATGACAAGTTTTTCATTTTGGGGTGACCCAACCTTGGAAGAGATGTATGATGATGGAAGACTTCCTCACATGGCTCAAGCCCTCATCAGCTGGCAACAGCCTACGCAAAAACCCTGGGCATGGAAGGATCCGTGTGATATTTGTTGGTGGGTGGGTATGTTGGGGGAGGGGTCTAACCAAGGGACAGGGATGACAGCGGCGTCTTTGTCTTGGACTCTCAGAGCCGTGTGAACGTGTCTGAGTCGGCCCTGCCCCACGTGACGCGACTGCCCTCACTCCTCCCTGTCCTTTGTTCTGGCGATCTGGGAGCCACCCCTGGTTGAATGGGATTATATCCCAGCAGGGGATTGATTCCGGGAGCCTGTATCTGGCTGGCCTCGGGTCCCTGTGGAACAATGCAGATTCACCCTCCTTGCCACCCCTTATGTCTTACAGCTCCCCTCTGGCCAAAACTCTATCATGAGACTGTGCATACGAAGCCCATGGGAGGCCGGTGTTCTTGGGAATGTAGAAGAACCTCAGAAAGGCAGCGTAGATAGAGATGCATGGATGTTTATGTAGTCCATCTGTTGGTTTCTGAGAAAGGTGTTAACAGATGTTGAGTTTAGCATCCTGGCGACTGGATTGAATGAGTTTTGTTTCACCTTTTTATATAAAAATCTTCAATGATTTCCAGAGGCACACATGTTTTGGGATGCATGAAAGTGAAAATTCAGAGCAAAGGGAACGTAAGGGAATGTCTGTTTAACAGATGCTTCTCCTCACGTGTTCCAACTCTTTTGTTTTAGCGACACTTTTTTTGGCATAGGGTATGAGAATTTCCTACAGTTGTGTTTGAGGGCGGACTTAAAAGACCCCCATTACTGGCATCGGATTACAAAGGAAACAACAGGTTAGAGTCAAACTGTAGTGTAATCCCACATTAAACTTCTGTTACATTTTGTTTAACTATAAGAATGTTAGATAAGCTATATACCATAAAGTTTGGTAAAGTGGCATAACAAGGAAAATAGTGGGATATTGGATCACTGTAGAATTATTTACCTTGGGTAAATAATCGCTTTACATTAGATCTTAACTGTTGCCGATTTTCATTATGCAGGACTAGATGTCCACCAAATCCATAAATGATTTTCTTATGGTGGAAGGCTGCTGTGTCACCACGTGTGGTGTGCATTTAATCGAACGCTAAACCCAATCGTGCAGTGTTTCTCAGCAGATCAAGTTTTGGATTTAAAGCTTAGCCCTGTCCAGCTGTGGTTTCAGGAACAGTTTTTAAATGTGTCTCATTGAGCTCTGCATGGGGATGATGCTGTTCTCTTCTGCATGGTGAAAGCATTCTGTTGATTGTAGGAGCACAGGAGCTATATTGATGAGTCTGTTGAGAGAACGAAGGGGAAGATATTCTTGGCTCTGAGTTTTCCTGAGTAAGCAAAAACAATAAAAGTTGATGATCAGAGCTGGAGACGATTAATTCAAAGGCTCACTTGTGTTTTCTTCGAACTGCAGATCTGTGGTGATCACTCTTATCCTAATGTGTTTTATGGAGACCTTACAGCCAACCAGTTGGAATTAGGAGTGCTTGTTTGGTCAAACATAATCATTGTTGCTTGTTGAACCAACCCTTAATCTTAAACTTGGAAAATAAATATTTTTTGAGAATTGACATTTGTCGAGTTTATTTCTGGATGGCAACAATTTTTCGGATATGCACTTATTTTAGAAACTTAATATGCACCGATATATCGGTCCATAGTAAAATCATAATTGAACCGATAGCAGAAGAACAGCTTCTGTCTGCCGATACACATTATATTGGATCCTAAAGATGCAACCATATACAAATTAAAGATGCCAAAATATACTTATGTTTAAAACGGCTAATAGTTAGGGCTGATGCATCCTATTTCCTGTTATATTAATGCATTGTGTATAAAATTTAAACCTGCTGATCTTTCTTGAAGTTTTAAAGTAATACTTTGGAGTAATATAAAGTTATAGGTTAATGCAAATAAATATATCACTTAATCATCTGCATTGGTATCGAAAGATGTAGCTTATTTGGTATTGGTGCATCTCTATTAGAAACCTAATTTCTAGAAATGAAGATCTAGTGTGGTGGTAAAAAGCAATAACATGTTTCTTATTATTTGTCTCTTATCCCCTTACAGACCCTAATGGACCGGTTGTGCAACCCCTAGTGTGGTGCAGCTCCTTACTGCGTTCCTCCATTGCACTGTGGCGTCCCCTAAATAACATGTCCGCAGCGCAGACTCAAAACGATAGGGAGCAGCGATGGGGCTGTCTGGAATCACTGGGCCTCAGTCCCAGGGAGCTGGTACTAGCAGAAGCATTGCAGATGGAGTATGACGCCCTTGCCCGTCACCGACAAGACAAGGGCCCAGCGAGTACCCTACCCCCTGATACCAGCAAGTCTTCTCCCTCGAGGAGCGAGCCCTCCTTGCCTAGACGTATTCCTAGCCCTTCTTGGAATAACTCTCAGCAGGGAGTGTCCAGTTCTGATATTTCGCCAAGCCACGTCCAACCCGGGGTGTCAAACTTATCGCGATCAGGAGGCGACTCCTTTAATAAGGAACCTCGGTATATCTTAGATGAATGGGAGAATGATTTTGAAGGAACGTCGCAACTGCTGTCGAAAGGACTCCTGCCAATCGATGAACCTCCACCCGTACCACCAAGAAATCCCATCCCACAGAATGACTCGTTCATTGTCTCTCGAAGCCCAGCTCCAAGGGATGTGAACTTGTACACTCCTGAGGTAGACCAGCCTAAGCTTTCCTTCGGTGACGCTTTGAACTACGATAACTTGAATGACTCTTTAAGCAAGCTGAATGGGGATTGGCCGTCACCTGGAGGAAGGAGAGCAAATGGGGAGAAATCAGGAAAGGCCGTGGCTCGAAGCAACACTCTTCCTCCTCAGGTTCCACCTCGCACTTACGTTCAAGGTCAGAAAAGCACTAGAAGCCAGAGAAGAGTGTCCGTTGATCCGGTGAGTATTCTAGGGGCTAGCATTTCTCAAAACTAATTTTTAACTTCACTTAACGGAGTTCTAATGTTAAATTTACTTGAATCTGTATCTCCTGTAGGTGTCTCTGGGTTCCAGGTCGATTGGTTATGGCTATGAGCTATTTCAGGTGTCTGAAGAAAGAGACGAGGAAGTGGCTGCTTTCTGTCACGTACTTGACTTGTGAGTTACTGCACTGTGTTGTTCTCACCAATTTTTTTTAAACAAGCAGTTGGAAAGCTGGTTCATGGTTGAAGCCTATCCTGAATTAAAGGCTGAATGCAATGTTTTTTTATTGTTTTGACAGGCTGAGATCTGCGTACCCATGTAGTGACAGCTCGAAAAATGCAGGCTTTGTGTGGAGCCCATGCGTGGCACAGGACGAGCTGCAGCAGGGACTCGGGGTCAGCATCAAGGTCACGGTTAACAGTGACCACTTCAGAGAACCACTCACCTTCTCTTGTGATGGTAAGAACTGAACTCCCTTAATTTTTTTAGTCCAGGGCAATGATAGTAGTTAGACATCAGATCTGACATTCAACTATTAAAACAGCTCCATAATTAAGACTAAGCTGAAATGGAATGTTGGCT
Source organism: Triplophysa yarkandensis (assembly GCA_033220385.1). Lineage (NCBI taxonomy): Eukaryota > Metazoa > Chordata > Actinopteri > Cypriniformes > Nemacheilidae > Triplophysa > Triplophysa yarkandensis. The sequence goes on along the minus strand of CM065662.1, from coordinate 9,289,061 downwards.
GTTTTTTCTTTGCCTCCTGAATCTTTGTTGGAGGTACCAAAGGATCTCTGGAAGAGAAAGGCTTTGGCCCCTGAATTCTCTTAATAGCATTACACTGAATGGGCGTTCTGCCAGCCATCTGTTTTGTGTACTCTATTAAAAGAGCTAGCTTTTCATTCCCTTGCTTGGAGGAACACTCTCAGCCCCCTTCTAACGCACATGAACAGATATGGCCTCATGTGGAGAGATTGGAGAGTAGTGAACGTGTTTTCACAATCTAGTGTTCACTGAACTTGTTTTTCTTTTGTTGTGATTCATTTGGCATGATTTCCTTCCTATATTGTGGCAGCGTGCCACTGTATGATGAGCCATTCATATCTAACAAACAGCTGTTATATGCAGTTAAATGATGAGGCTGTTGCGCACTTAAAGGGTATCCGTGTAAATAGTTTTTGGTACTGTCAAAACCACTCATCACAGCTAGATTGAAAGTTTGTGTTTACATAATAAATGTCTGTGTTCTGTGCACGTTAACTTCTTATTTTCAAAAAATCACATACAAATATTTATACGTAGTTTTATTGAAATAATAAAATGATGTATTATATTGCATAAATTACTTATTAAGGGGTCTTAAATTCAGACCTGTCAAACAAATCTCATCCATTTCATTAAGGACACACACGTGATCACATTATTCCTAATTAATTACTGGTTTGGATGGAGATATTTTAACAAGAAAGGTAGCTTAAATGTCATTGGGACATCCATTTTGTCCTCTCTGGTCTTTCCAATTTGACTGTCAGGTTATTACCCAAGTCCCTTATCTTATCAGACCAAACTGAATTGAGCCTGTCCTTATGTTCTGAAAGAGCTGCTCAATTCATTAGAGGTAGGGTAGAGTAGAGGTAGAGTAGAGGTAGAGTAGAGGTAGAGTAGAGGTAGAGTAGAGGTAGAGTAGAGGTAGAGTAGAGGTAGAGTAGAGGTAGAGTAGAGGTAGAGGAGAGGTAGAGGAGAGGTAGAGGAGAGGTAGAGGAGAGGTAGAGGAGAGGTAGAGGAGAGGTAGAGGAGAGGTAGAGGAGAGGTAGAGGAGAGGTAGAGGAGAGGTAGAGGAGAGGTAGAGGAGAGGTAGAGGAGAGGTAGAGGAGAGGTGACATATGGTGAGAGCGAGGGTTGTCTCCTACAGTGACTGCACTGTAGTGCACTTGCCCTGTTAGGGTGTAATTTGTTAGGAAGGGTGGATTAACCTTTTTCTGGTTCATCCCTACCTCTGCCTATTTCACATCCTGCGCATCGTAACGAACATTCGTGTGAAAGGAAAACTCCCAAATGGGCTGTGTCTGGGGCATGTGGCAATGTGTGTGTATACAGGAAGGTCAGCAAAGTGATGTCACTGATTCATGACCTCTTATTGATCAAGTGGTAGATAAACTGATACTATAGAGACATTGTGCTTTCCTCGGTTTCTCTGTTTGTCAAGGTTATATAGATGTAAAAGGATGTTGAGGATTATAAAAATAAACTTTTTTTTTAACCATTTTATTTTAGGATCCTCAACGATCGACCTGCTGATCTATCAGACTCTTTGCTACACCCATGAGGATTTGGATCTGATTGATGTAGAAGACTACCTGATGAAAATCTGTGGCCAGGCTGAGTTCCTGAAAAGGTAAGAGCTTAGCAGTCCATCGTCTTTTATCGTGTTATTTGATATGGATTACTTTTAAAGCTGGTGCAAGGTTGATGCTAGTTTGAAACTGGGTTGGCTGGTGAACCAGCATGATCTTGCTCAGAAACCGATGGTTAAAGTCAGTTTATCCAGAAATGAAAATTGTGTCATTTACTGACCTCTCTTGTCACTTAACACCGATATGACTTTCTTCTGCTGAAAAGATGGTTGCCTGTTAACAAAAATTTTAATACAAAATATATTTATATACACAAAATATATACATCCACATCCATTGGTTTTGTTTCCACATAATAGAAGTGCATGGTTGCCACTTCTGTTTGTCCAACATTTTTCAAAATATAATTTCAAACCTGTATGACAAAATGATTTTCATTTTGTGGTGAACTATCATTATAAATAATATTTCAGATTAGTTTGTGTGGACCTATACATAGTAGTCTACAGTGCTGGCAATCATCATTCAAAGCATACTGGTGTTTTCCTGCTGGGTGGCCATATTTCATAAACTGAGCTTCTTTTCATAAATTATTGTTGACAGTGGAGAAGTTTTTGGATGTCTGTACATGGGGCTCATAGGGGCTTTATGCCCACCTCACATTGACTAAAGGATATGCAAGTAGAAAGATCACAAAGCAAAGAAGATACAAACTGTCCACTGTAGCCTGCCAATGTGCTGTGTGTTGCTTAAAACATTTCCAGCCAATGGCTTTATGAACTACTTTTTACAAGCACTTTCATTGTAAGGCTGTGAAGATGGAAATGGGGCCATTCTAAATAAAAAACAAGAGTTGAGCTGAAGATTTGCAGTTTGTGGTTTAAATACATCCAGTCATACAACTGGGAACCTTCAATTGTGGTTGCATTAAAACAAGCTGTGCTTATGTCTGTGGTCTTATTCAACCACAGTGGGTTTCCTCTTTACATGACCACCGTTTTAAGGCGTCTATAGCAACAAATCCCTCATAAATGGTTATTTTCCTCTCTTTCTTTTCTTATTCAAAGTCCACTTGACTTCTGGGAATGGGATTAGTAGTATAAAGGGCAAAACCCTGTTTAAATCTCTCTGGTAAAAAAAGCAGGTGTTATTCAGTTGGGTGTGTTTGAGTGGGTTGGTTTTGCAGCTGTGTGGTAGGAAGCGTGTCCCTTCCTGATAACCGGGTTGTGAAAATGAGAGTCATTGTGTTTGACTGTACATACTTTGACAAACAATTTATTGTTCTCAAACTAAAATGTTTTACTTTCAGAGCCTTTCTAATGGATGACAATAAAAAGAAAACAAATTTTGCAGCGGAAAAAGTCTTTCAGTACTACACCACGGACTCTATTTCAGTTTCTGTATAGTGTTTTGTTGAAGCATCTTTTCCATTTGACTGCATTGGTCAATGTAAATATTTCCACCTGTGTCTTGGTATAAAACTGAATCCCCTAATGCCCATTCTTATACATATTATTGACTTAGTTTGAACAAAATTCAAGACTTGTTTTGTGTTTATTTAGTAGGAACCTCAAAAACCTAAGAATATGTATATATAATAGAAAATATATGGGAGAGATTTTGTTTGAATTCTCAGGTGACAATTATATTGAAGTCCATTGCTCTTTGTAGGGCTTCTGTGATCTACATTTTGGCTTTTCAATGCTTATTCAGAGTACCAATCTGATACTATATTTTATACACCAATTGATCTTCAGGAGATGACACGATCACTTCACACACTAAGCTTGGCTGAACTTATGAACTGATCACAATTTTAAAGAAAGTATTACATTTAAAAAAAATGTCATCTATAAGAAGGGTTAGGTATCAAGAACTGGTTCCATTTTAAAACCGGTTCCAAAGTTTTAAGAACAGGTATTTGAAAAGATTTGAGCGTTTCAATGCTGTTTATCGATTCCTGACTTTTACCATTTTTTTTAAACCAAATTGTCACCAAATACAGAATCTAAATATCATATTGGAGTAACTAGTTATTAATTATTTAGTTAATAATTAATAGTTATTAACTAATTAAAGTGTCACAGTCTGAAGTTTTCTTGTCATTTTCTTTCTGCTTAGCAATGAGACCCTGGCGAGCTTCGAATACATCCAACAGTGTCTGAAGTTCGACTGGGACATCAGACTCATTCTGACCAAGAGAACTTCCATCAACACAGAGCTTGCTCGAACAGTAAGATCAGCAGATAGATTTTTGACCCAAAACCATGTTTTTCTTTTGTTCAAACTGAAACGGAAGGAAACACCTGTAGGAAACATTCTTTAAACAAACAAATCTTCCTTTTGTGTACTTGGTTTTGTGAAGACCTTTCGAAGTGTAGTTTAATGTGATCTATATAGTAATGCAGTGTAAAGTGTGGTTTTTAAGCGTTGTGTGCTATGTCTGGAATTTGACAGGAATGCCTTTCACATAGCTAACCTTTTGTGTTAAGTGTTTTTAATTTGGGTCCTGTCGATGTGTTTTTGTCTGAAAGTTGGAAGATGATGATACTCAATCCACCATGAACCATAACATTCTGCTGCAAGAAAGGCCGGTGAAACAGACTGTGACCAGGTACAAGATCAAATTTTAAATCATTGTAGCTTGAGTTTGATATGAATTAATTAATGCATTAATCCTCTGTTTGTTTGACACAGGGAGGCCTTGACATTACTTCTGGACACCTTTCATAATGAAGCAGAGTCTTTTCTTTTATCGGAGGTAAACTTATTCAAACTGATAACGTTTGTAAAAAGGGTGAAGCGGGTTGTTTCTGTTCTACCAAATGACTTTTAAACCAGTTTTTCAACACTGTTTTTTTGTCTATCCCAGGCCGAGTTGCCCTTGCACGTGGAGCGTTTAGTGCAGTCAGTAAAGGCACTGTGCAGTTCTCTAGCAGCTGTCGAGACGCCTGATATCACTGCTGCCCTGAACCAGCTGCCCGCTTGCCCCTGTAGACTCCAGCCGAAAGTGCAGAAGGTGGTGCCTTTCTCCTACACACGCACATACACATGAATGCAACTTGAGAAGGGTTTAAGACACACGAGAAACACATAACTTTTATTTCCTGATGTGTCTGCTGTTTCCAGTTCCTTAAATGATTAGACATTTGCTTTTCAAACACTTAAAATTGCTATATTTCCTCTTTAGCGGTTCTGCTTATAGGAATGAGAGTGTGTGGGTAGTATTTCCTAGTATTTTTGCTTACTTGTGTGTTTTGTTTGCTTTTGTAGGATGTTAGTGTCTTGGCGAAGAAAGAAAACAGAGGTACATCACTGCTTGTAAAAGTGTTCTTTTTTTTTAACCGTTTGTCATGCTAAAAGTATTTTTGGGCAGTCGTGGCCTGGTGGTTCGAGTCTTGGACTCGTGATCCGAAGGTTGCTGGTTCGAGACTCGGAACCAGCGGGAATACCACGACTGAGGTGAGTCCCTTGAGCAAGGCACGTCCCCCCCACTGCTCCCCGGGCGCCGCGGCATGGCTGCTCGCTGCTCCGGGTGTGTGTTCACAGTGTGTGTGTGTTCACTTACTGGATGGGTTAAATGCAGAGCACAAATTCCAAGTATGGAACACCATACTTGGTAATACGTCACTTCACTACAGTGTGTGCCTTGACCTTGACTTTAAGTATACTGTAGATTATGATACGTTGCATAATACACAGTTAAACAAAAACAAATTGTGCATTTAAATTATATAGTTCATTACTTCCTGGAGGGCATGAAAACAGACTCTTGAAGCACTAGAGCTCTGCTGATACTCACCTCCTATAGTAAACATGTTGTGGTGGACAGAACCACATTGTGGAAGTTTTTTTTGTGGCCTACAACCACCACACACACACACACACAACTTTTAAATCGTTAAAATATTTTTTTGATTTCTTAAAGTATAAGTTTGGGATGAGAACTTGTAGCCAGTCTGCTGTAAGGTGCAGGCAGAGGGCAAGCAGGCATTAGAAATACTGCTGAAAGATGACAGCAACTGCCAGACATACTTTAACCTATACCTCTGGTCTATTTTTTTTATTGGGCATTACAAAGTTAAAATATACATTATTCACGCATATGACAAGAAATCCCTCATAAGAACAAAAACAAATATCATAGTTACATTTAAACATTAAAACAGGAAAGACATTTCTCCAACATTTGTTTTTAGCATTGTCCAAAGCTTAAGAAATGTTACCCACATTTTTTCTGATGCTAGTGTCTCATGTTTGTTGGAGATGTGTGTGTGTGTGTAACAATGAGGAAGTCTGGGATCACCGATACCAATAAACAGGAAGGATGTCACAGCTTTGGATGTCTGCAAGTTTAAATGATCCCTCAATAGTCTAACATATCAAATTTCTGCTGGTGTAGCTGGAAAATCTGCATTTGGGGTTTTGTAGCCATAACAAAACACTTTGAGGAGATTTAAACCTTACTTTCGTATTACTAATAATTATTTAAATCCTCAATTCTGGGGCATACTAAAAAAATATTTCATACTGCATAATGGGTTTATTTTGTGATAATGGCTAGCCACATGTACTTTATCCTGATTATTACATGGTTATTTGCCAAATAAATGGACATGGAATATTGATTCTCTTTGGAATTATGTAATTATGTCTGAAGAAAGAGGCTGTATAGTGTTACAAGTACTAGCGCATGGTTGTCCCAGACGGCCGATTGTAAACGCTGATTCTCAGTGATCGATTTTGTGGCCAAATCATTTTGTGACTCCTAAAAAACTTTTTTTTTCCTCCACAGTGAAAATTGTTGAGAAATTGACAGCAGCTATCTTGGATCTTGTGGAACTGTACTGTAGCACCTTCAATGCTAATTTTCACACCATGCCGCAGAGCAGCAAAGCAACAGCCCCAATACAGGAAGCAGGCATGGTCACTAATGTCCTGTCCTTCAGCGTATATGCGGCTCATCGCGTTCCCATCACGTGGGCTGCCAGGTAACGATACACTCTTGATCAATCATTCTGTGAAATTTAGTATTTGGTCAAAACATTCATCATTTGTTTTTAGTTTATATGTGGTTTATGATGTGATGGTATCAAGTGAACACTTGAGCTGATCTTCAGGGTCAAGAGTTCACATTTGCGAAACGGCGTCTTGTTTGCTTTGCAAACGCATACAGATTGGAGGTCTGGAATTACAGGTTTTTGAGAATGCTTTTTGTAGTATTATCTTTCGTACTTGCTCTATTTTGCCTTTTTGTTTGCACTAAAATGTTTAAAGGAGGAGTAACATGCAGTTTCTGACACTCTTATGTTAATCTTGAGAACTTATAGTGTCGAATCGAATTGTTCATATATCTAATTAGTATTTAGTCTCCTCACATTTACCGAAGACTGATACAGCTTTACGATTGTTAATGGAAAAAGCAGAGCTCTCGCGGACAGTGAGCAGCGCTCCTGACCAATATCCTCATGAGGGCTTCTCCTGATGCCCGTGCTCTTCTCTGATTGGTGCCTGGCCGGGTTTTTACCAGCGAAAGGCCAATAAATTACTTTTTGATTTGTTGACGTCTGCAAGTTGAATATTTAAGAGAAAAATTTCCGAAACCTCTGTCAGCAGAAATATTGTGTACAGAAATACTCATTTGTCTAAATGGATGAATATATATTTGCATACTTCTCGTCCTTTAAAACAGCAAGCAAATTGCCTTATGTGGCATTTTTTGATTCAATTACACAATGGAAAAAGTTGACCATAGTGAAGAATGAAGTAAAGGAATTCTGAATGCAGCTATCCACCAGCTGTCCACTGCTGATCCCCTTCAGTAATCCAGCAGGATTATTCAGCATTACGGTGAAGATAGCGTGAGATCTCTCAAGAGTGCCAAACCTTAATTTTTCCACTTCCCATCCTCTTTAGTAACCAAGAGCAGTATAAAATAACCGAACTGTGGTGGCTTCCACCAACATGGTGACAGATGCAGACCAGCCCTACATTTCACCACACCACATCCAGTCGTTGAGTAATAAAACTCGGCCCTCCCCCGCACATTATGGGAATGGTCTCTCCCGCCCAGTGACATGGATGCTCTTTGTCTTGCTCCGATCTGATGCTGACTGGGGAAACAAATCATTAGAAATGCGTGTGTATGGGAACTCGGGGTGACCTTTGACTCCTGGGGTCTGGGTAAGGGGCAAGCTGGGTACCAGGCACCTGTGTGGTGGTGATGGAGGGCTTCGAATCTCTTACATGCCATCTGGTCCAAGCAATTAGTGTCAATCAGATAAAGACCTAAAAGGGTTTTAAAGAGAACTACTTCTGATTTTTCACATTTTTATTCCAAATAAATAACGTTAGCATTCACTAGCTTGTTATTCTTACATCTCTGGTATTTCATTTAGCTTGGGAATGATTTTTCTTCCATTTACGTCAGCCTCTAGAGAGTTGATTTATACTTTGTTTAGTTTTGGGATTTAAAGTACAAAGGTTAAAAATAGTGGCAGTCTACAACAGTCTTATCTAAGCTTCAACCTCAAATACAATGAACATAATAGTTTTAATAAAGCCATCAAGCCCTAACTCAAGGCCAAATGTCTCTGTTCATGTAAAAACACAATCCCCTTGAGATCAAAGTTCTAATAGTAAGGGGTTTTCTCATGACTCTCATAAAATGACCAAATAAGCACATTTTGTTAAAGAATGAGCACATTATCATTTATGCTTTCTTGAATTTACTTGTGTTGAATTGATTTCTTGAATAGCAACATCAGTGCTTTTGTATATAAAGGAACAGTTCATCAACATGTAGTTTTCATTTCCTCATACCTTTTTAAACTTAAACCACATACTTGTTTCTGTGAAAACCAAAAGGTACTTAAATTCTTAATTAACTGGTTCCTCATACATACAGTAACAATGATTGACTTGAGCTTTCAAGTTTCGAAATGTATATAAAACAACTTAAGATCATGAAATTGTTTTTCTATGAAATATGCATTGCTTTTTAAGTGGAGGGCATGAAAACGGACTCTTTAAGCACTAGAGTTCTGTTGATACTCACCTCCTACAGCAAACATGTTGTGGTGGGCAGAACAGGCCAACTTGTGCGAGTCTTTTGTGGCCTACAACCTCCACACACACTAAAAAAAGAACATCTTTTGTCTTTTATTGGGTCAATTTTGGGACAAATCTTTATATTTTATGTCTCTTTTGTAAAATACATCAACAGCTATGAAAATTTCTTCCTGTCGTGTTCGCTTACCCATGGGGGTGTGGAGCTCTGTGCACCCCAGCATACCAGTAAAAAGCCGGTCAGCAAATATCTTTTCCACCTGGTGGTGTGGGACCAAAGGTGAGCTTACTCCAAATACATTCTACAGACTCTTTGTTGTTTGTGTAAATTGATGGGTTGAACTTGATAACTACTGGGTTCATGCTTTGACGTTTGAACTCAAGTACTTTGTAAATAAACCAAGATCTAACCCGGGGCGACAATATTTAAACGGCTCATCCAGTTTAGCTTCCTGTAGCTATTTTTTGTCTGACTTATTGTGATTGTATTGTCACAGTATTTTGGTAGACAATTGAATGTTGTTTTTCTCCATCCTGATGAATATTTTTAGGCTTGGTTATGTAGGTGTTTGTACTTTTATAACGCAACATGTAGGTGTTCCAAATAAAACTGTCTAAATAAAATACCGACTTCTTCTTTGTATTGCATACATTTATTTTTACTTCAAACATTGTGTCGGAATTTTAGAAGTGAAATTGCTAATTATTTTATTTGTCTATTCGAAAATGCAGAGTTTGCTTCCCCGTCCAGATCAACCAGTTGCCCAGAGAGTCGCAGCTAACAGTGACGCTATATGCCACCCCTCTACCACCCCCTGGAGGGGCGGAGGAGAAGAGCAAACAGAAGCGCAGTATGGAAGCTCTGGGATGGGTCACCATGCCCTTATTCAACTTTAGACAGTAAGCTAGAATTTGTCTTTTTCGAAAACATATTATTGAGAAATAAAGTTGCATCACTTTCTGGAGGGCATGAAAACAGACTCTTTAAGCACTAGAGTTCTGTTGATACTCACCTCCTACAGCAAACATGTTGTGATGGTCAGAACAGGCCAACTTATCCTAGTTTTAGTGGCCTATAACCACCACACACACTAAAAACCTTACATGTTTTATTATGTCAGTTCACAAGAAAGGGTGTATTGAGAAATTCTGAACATTAGATATACCAGGTTTATGTTCTGCTTAAGGTTTTCTTTCTTTTCAAAGCATGACGAGGATGAATGAGTTTGACACCGCCAAACAGAAATATTTCATGAATGATCTTTGCAGCTTAATGGCGTTGAATCTAGGTTATGTGTCATTCTCAATTTAATGTTTATGCGTGTAGTCATCCATGTCTTTGATCTTCTGGATCTTTTTACTATACACTGTAAAAGGTTTCGTTCTTAAGATGATTGACATGTTAGCTTTGTCTGAGTGATTCATATCACGTTTCACAAAATATTTACCTTTGCTCACTACGTTCATTTTTCTTATAAGCAAAGTATGTATTTATATTTACTCCTTGTTCACATCCTTTTGCCGCTTGCTTTCATGCATCATGCGGATGTTAGGTGTTGTTGTTTAAGCTAATCTTGTGTCTCTCTTCCTCAGTGTCCTGACGTGTGGGAGGAAGCTGCTCGGTCTTTGGCCTTCAACCACAGGCAGTGGAAATGCGCGATCCAGCACACCCAACTTCAGCCAGCCAGATAGCGTCATCCTCCAGGTTGGCCTTTTCTCAATGTGTATCATACAGTAAACCATCTGCTTATCATACTTAATCCATTACAGTAAACCTGACTCACCCACAGTGCACTTGTGGAATTCAACACGCACACCCTTTTTCCAAACATTGTCATTTGTCTTACTGTCGTCTTTATTTTGCTAGATTAGAAGGCTGCAAAGTGACAAATTAACCAATATCTGGCATGAAGATAAGCCTTCCTGTTTAAAGTACCTTTATTATTAGTCCCAAGGGGATTGCTGCATATGCGCAAACCAGATGGGCTGTGTGAAAAAAAAATGAATTACATGAGTTGTTCATATAAAGCAAGCAGGTTAATCCTAAACGTATGCTATTAATCTCTGCTAAGGTGTCCTACATTGAAGGTATGGTTAATGCATGGTATTCTAATTGGTGGTTAATGCATGGTATTCTAATTGGTGTAAGCAGGGTTTGGCTGGTCTGCTAGTGGAAGTTTAGGAAGTGTTTTGTCCCTCTGCCTGCAAAAGGTCTTAAAAGTAGGTCAGATAGCTCTGCAGAATGAAAAAGAGAAACAGAACGAAAAATATCACAACTTTAGGACCCATCTAAACACCCTTGGGCAAAACGGTGTGCAAAGAATACATGCCAGAGACTGCTGGACCGGTTTTAATGATGCATGCCATAATAACACCAATTTACAACTGCTGTTGTAAAGCTAAGTGTTGTTGATCAAAGTAAAAATTTCAGTCATATTCTGATCGGAAAAACAGAAAACTTACTCATTCGCTGTAGTAACAAAAGCGGTGCAGGAAACTGTGCATTAATCTGCATGCATCTGAGCAGTCCTGACTTCGCATCCTTCATCACTATCTTCACTATCACTTCCTTCACATGCATTTTGTTGGTTATCCTGTTTAAACAAGACCCCGCTACACTAAAACCTATGCCGTTTCACGGCCTAGCCTATTTAAAATTCCCACCCCACATTGGCCTCCCCCATACAGGCACTCAAATTTTTTTTCTACAATCTCTGTGTGCCAAGCCGTCCCATGGCAGTGCCAACAAGCCTCTTTTGTACCCGAATGGCACGGCTTTGTCCGAGGGCATTGGGCTGTGCAGATTAAACCGAGAGCGCAGCCTGGTCCTGTGCCAATTCAGTAGGCTCTGGCACTCATTAAGGTGCCGGGGTTTTCAGGTGTGTGTGTGTGTGTGTGTGTGTGTGTGTGTGTGTGTGTGTGTGTGTGTGTGTGTGTGTGTGTGTGTGTGTGTGTGTGTGTGTGTGTGTGTGTGTGTGTGTGTGTGTGTGTGTGTGTGTGTGTGTGTGTGTGTGTGTGTGTGTGTGTGTGTGTGTGTGTGTGTGTGTGTGTGTGTGTGTGTGTGTGTGTGTGTGTGTGTGTGTGTGTGTGTGTGTGTGTGTGTGTGTGTGTGTGTGTGTGTGTGTGTGTGTGTGTGTGTGTGTGTGTGTGTGTGTGTGTGTGTGTGTGTGTGTGTGTGTGTGTGTGTGTGTGTGTGTGTGTGTGTGTGTGTGTGTGTGTGTGTGTGTGTGTGTGTGTGTGTGTGTGTGTGTGTGTGTGTGTGTGTGTGTGTGTGTGTGTGTGTGTGTGTGTGTGTGTGTGTGTGTGTGTGTGTGTGTGTGTGTGTGTGTGTGTGTGTGTGTGTGTGTGTGTGTGTGTGTGTGTGTGTCCCTTCAGTCAGGACCTGCCTGTTCAGCCGCCCCACCTCCAAGATGCATCTGGCACATCTGGGGCTCATTAAGACTCCTGAGTAACGCACTCGCTCTCTTTAGCTTCTCTTCCGTTCCTGTCCGTCAGCTCTCCTCTGGCTCCGTTTCTCTGACCTAATTCATGTTATTATTCGATCTTCAGTTTTACTTTTTATTGCTTTCTTTTTTGATTAAGTTATTCAGCCTTGCCAGTAAGACTAAGGAGAATAATCAAGTAGTTTATAACCTGAAGCTAGGAATTAATTGATACCCTTGGCTCATGATTCAATACACAGGAATGGGTTTATTATTATGAATATCTAAGGATATTTAAAATATGAAAATTACAGCTTATTGACAGATTGTTCCCAAACACATTAAACAATTATGCCAATTTTTTTAAACATGACAAAATGTAAAGCTATTAAAAACTAAATTGATCTATCACTAAAAAGTAAAATATACAAATATAAGAAATATTTCATTTACAAATAGTTAGATATCTTAATATCTTTTTGATACATCTTGTATTTTTATTACAATATGCGGTGTATTAAACACGATTAGCACGTGGGAATGTAATGTGGGAATGTAACCATATATCAGTTGAAGTGAATATTAAAATAGTAATACTGGATTTATAAATGAATAAATATAAAACTTCATGGTATCTTTAGGAAGAACTGCTTGTTTGTTTGCTCATGCACATGTCAGGATAAAACCTGAAATGGCATTAAAGAAATGTATGCTTCTGAAGTTTAGTTTATATGGGTTAAATTTAATTGTCCGTCATCTTTTCATATGATGATATAGGCATTTATTTTTTACAATTAGTATTACTTATAGATTGTATCAAAATCTACTCGAAACCAAATTGTGTTTTTTTTATTCAATGATGTTTTGTAATCTGTAAAGCTGCTTTGGAAACATGCAAAACTATAAAATGCAAGATAGAATTGTTTTGGAATCTGTTTATTTGCATCATATTCATCTCGTTTTAAAATGTTTGCTATTCCCATTGAAACAAACAGACTGATCTTCTTAGCCTATTGTCCAAAGAAAAAAAATAAAGCTGCTTCGAGCTTTAACAAGATGGCAAAGGGAACTAGCATTCCCAAAGGAAGGTTTTTGTATTGGGTGCAGTGTGTAACAAGAGTTCCAGATGGTCCATTTAGTGTGAATGTCATGAAGCTGATGAGGAACTATATTGTAGATCAGCTGTGGTGTTTCTGCTCAGGTAATGGCTGTAGTGTAATGCTGAGGGGCATTTGGCAATAGGGATTGGATGTGTTTCAAACTGAACTAACAGATGCTCATGTGTGAAACCACACCCAGATGTTTGATTGAAAGCTGTTGTGCTTATATGTCCAATGCTGTTGTTTCAGCTTGGTGTGTTAGTTATGTTTCATTTGGCATGTTTCTTATTAAGAGTGCAAAACATACAGTACAATAGGGTGGACAAAAAAAACAAGAAACGAATTTGCAAAAATGACAATCTAAATTATTATTATTATTATTATTATTTTGTTTAGAAATAATAGAGTAACCAAAAAATTAAGTAATCGAATCAACCGACTATTATACTAATGATATTGATAACAATAGTATTTTGTGATGTGGTAATACCACTCATGTTTTTATAATTTAAAAATGTTATACATTTTTAATTATTAATAATCCATGTTATAATCTTAATTAAACCATTACCTGCCATAAAAAACATCATCCAATCAATATCATCTTATTACTGCTTAGTGTTGGTGTATTTTAGGTTGAAAGCCTTAACTGTCACTATAGGTCTTGTAGAAGTATAGCTATGACCCTTAACTTCAAATGATTTGCCTCATAAATCTTATCATGTTAACCTTTCGGAGCACCTTTAATCTTATTTAACAAACTCTTTTGTTATAAGGTGGACTTTCCGACTTCTTCGTTTGAGGTGCGCTTCAGCACCCCACCTCCTGCAGAGTTCAGTCCAAAGTACGACATCTCCCGTCTAGACCAAGTCAGCCAGCGGCAACTACATGATGTCTTGCATAAGAAGTCTCTTTTCTGGTGAGTCAGCTGTCTGACAGAGCTTCTGCCCTGTCCTTCATTGTGATCTAATTATGGCTGGTTCATTGTGGACTTCTGTCTTCCATATGTATAAGGGTTCCTACACGGAGGTCATTGAGTTTTTGCTAAGCTTTTAACATTATTGTTTGTTGTTTAAACTATTTCGGCAATTTAACAGTGGTGTATGAGGTAGATCTTACTAAACTGGTTTGGGTGGTAAACATTGATAAAGGATCTGGGTATGTTTCTCTAATGTTATCTAAAGCCGATGTCAATTTTGACATTACTGATTTTAGTGTTGTGGTCGTGTTGACCGGGATGCAAACATTTTTTGTTCAGTTCTTCATGGATCACTGATCCTGAAGGCGGCCAACAACCTTTTAGAAAACGGTTTTCTTAAAATGACAATATTATTTTTGACTGAAGGTAAAGGGTTAGTTAAATATAAATTGAACCATAGAAAGTCATAGAACTAACAAATATAAAGTCACTTATTTTCCACTAAAAAAGATATTTCGAAGAATGTAGGCCTGCAAAAAGTGCTCGGTCCCTTTTGACAACCCTTGTCAAATTGCCAGCATTGGTAGTCCAATAACTGATTATAATCATTTGTCCAAATACCTTTATCTGTGTTCATTTGTCCAAATACCTTTATCTGTGTTCATCCAAACAAAGTCGTACTGGTTTGGAACAACTAGAAAGCAGGTAATTCATGACAGATTTTTCATTTTTGGGTGAACTAACCCTTTAAACGACAGGGCATTCCATAGAATCTAGAATGATGGTCAATGTAGATCTGGAGATCTACTAATTTATCTTTCAACTGGAGTTCAGCTGTTATGACTCATTTAGATTTTGGCGTCAGTCAGCATGAAATCTCTATTCCGCTTTCACACAAGTGTTTCCATGTGGGAAAAGGAAGAACAGAGATGTTGTGAAGTTGATATCAAATGTGCATGAGAGTATGGAATCTTACTGCTATGGATGTTACTGATATATCCTCATCCTGTCCCAGCATTCCTCTTCATTTAGTCAGTCACCCTGATTCAGCCGATGGAACTGCAGCGTTTGTGTGAAATCAAGGTCTAGATTTTAAAATCGGAATATACAAGTAATCTATAACATTTCCAAAGCATGGTTTGGAAATAAACAAACATCAAAATATTCTCAAAGCAAATTTTCATTTTAACAAATGTATCATTCTTTAATGTCAAACAAGCAAAATAAAATGTGATAACCAAACAGCAGTGGAACCAGGGTACCAGTTGACAACATTCTCCATTATAACTTTATGTTCTGTGAAAAACATGCTCTTCCATGTTTGCAGTATGAAGTAGTTATCTGTGTTCTGCAGAACTGATCCTTTACAATAATCACTTTGTTACCTTCAGCTGTATGCAGCTGATGTAGATATCTCCAGCTGTTCCCTGTTCCTCCTCTCCCAATATTTTTATATCTGTAGTTCTCAGCCTCAAAAACATGTACTGCAGTGTAAAATCTGGAGCCACACCAGCTTGGAACTATTCAGTCATAAATTGTGTTCAGCTCTCGGATCAAAGGTTGAAGGAATAAGTCGGTTGTCTCACCAAACGTAAATGTTTAATCATGTCATATTATTCTTTCAGTTAAAAGAATGTTTGTGCGTATTGTGTTTCTTTGCCGGTGGCTAAGGAAACTCATTCAATTGAGAATCGAATTGCTCTTTGTATTGTAAAGTGCCTTTGTTCCAGCACAAACAATAATCAAATACATTATCACCTAGATGTTCAAACCCATTAAATTGCGCTGTCATTTTGTACATTGATTCACTGATGGACCGCACGGTTGCCACGGGCAACTGCAGTCGGGAATCAATACGACTCTAATCCCATGTGATTTGAGGGATATGTAGGCCCCCAATGACCATACTGCTGTCGTGAAGAACATGGGTGGGAACATGGGTAAAGCTTTCTGAAAGCCTCCCCCATTATATGGAGTTTATTCTGTATGGATGCATGCATGGCGGTAATATGATCCCAGTGTCCTTAAGGCTGTCATCCTTAAAGGGTGAAGCCTCTCCCCGAATATTACTTTATAAGCTGGTAGAGAAACACAGAGATCTTGTAGTACTTTAGCAATGGTGACTTGGCTATTCAAATGAGCTGCCGTCCACCGTTGAGAAATGTCATCATGTGTCAACACCCAAAAAGCAAGAAAAACGTTTTTTGCATAATTTTAAGCATGCCATGTATGTTTAGGTTATGGCTTCAGATGCACATCTCATTTATGACTACTGTCCTCAATGTATTTGTGGTAATGATGAAAAACGTTTTCATGCAATATTCTTTGGCTGATTTATTTTGCAGTTTTTAGAACTCAGGGTCTGGGAAAAAAACAAAGATAGTTATTTTCCATCTTTACTGCAGAGAGCCCACGCAATGACCTTCCTCAACAGGCTTCACAGTCTTAAACTCCTTTATGTGGTTTTAATCGTGTTAAAATTGAAAGATTGCTTGCATAAATGCTTTATCAGATTAGTCTACCTTTTCTTTAAACTACGATAGCTCGTTCAGTAATCATGTCCGCTTGTCTGGAAGCTGCATTAAAGCCTCCAGATGTAATGTTTGAGTTACTCTGTTTGAGTTCTTCTGTGAAACGTCTGTTTAGGTCTTCATTTCCAACAGTCCCATATGACTGAACATTTTTGATGTCTTCATACACTGACTTCCTGTTTCCCTGTCCCATATCCAGGTTGTCTCCCGAGGACCGGCGTCTGCTGTGGGAGAAGCGTTATTTCTGCCATGTGGAGGCCAGCCGGCTACCGTTGGTCCTTGCCAGCGCACCCAGCTGGGAGTGGGCGTGTCTGCCTGACATCTACGCCCTGCTTCGCCAGTGGGGATGCATGAACCACCTGGATGCCCTGGGCCTGCTGAATGCCACGTGAGTTTTACTGTAACCATGTCAACATCTCTGTTGTTAGCAGGAGGCTAAGTGAAGCATGAGTTGGCAGCAGGGTTGATTTGAGTAAACTAAATAGAATTGACCTTTTTGCCTTTGTCCAGCAGATTTAGCTGAAACTGGATCAAAGCGTCAGCTAAATGCCTAAAATTAAATGGCATCTGATATCTATCCCAAAGCGAGGAGACAATTGAGTGGTATATAGCGATAACAATAGGTGAAAATTGTTACAAGAAGTTACCAAGTTACACAAGGCATGACAGTTAATGTTACTAGAGACAAAATCTTTAGTGGAACCACTTTATGCATGTTTATCATGTGTTTGTACTTCTTTTTGTTCTATGTTGTTTAGACATTTATGATTGATTGCATTTTTTTAATGCTTTAAACCAGGTTTCCAGATCAGGAGTGCCGACACACGGCCGTGCAGTGGATGGACTCCATCTCTGATCCTGAACTTTTAGATTTTCTACCTCAGTTAGTGCAGGTAACGCAGGCCATTTCTACTTTTCTTGCTCTTTCGTATTCCTGTGTTCCTTATATTTAAACCTATTGCCCCTTCTTCAAATGCTTTGTTTTTTGTTCCCCCCCACACACTTGATTATAAGCTTTAAAATGCTTCCTCGTCTTTGTGTTTTTGTTAAACAGGCTCTGAAGTATGAGTGTTATTTGGACAGTCACCTAGTGCGGTTTCTGCTGAGGAGAGCAATTGGGGATATGCGAGTTGCTCACTATCTCTTCTGGTGTGTCATCTCTCCCTTATTTACATAGTTCATATGTTCATAAGGACTATTTACATTACAATTAATATACTGTATATGTCAATGTGAGAGAGAGAGTTTGGTACAGTGAATGTATGAAATTGGTACACAGCGCCATCTTCTGAACAGATGGAGTAATATTCTCTTATCCAAAAGTTTTCCAGTGAAGGACAAACATTTAGCTTTTAAAATGATAGTTTAACCAAAAAATACAATTGTTTCACAAATATTTTGTACAGCCCTGCCATTTCGAACCTGTGTACTTTTCTATCATTTGCAGAACACAAAAGACATTTTGAAGAAAGTTTGGAATCAAATAGGGACTGCACTCATTCACTTTATATATTTTCTAAAAAACAAAACAGAATTGAATGAAAGCTGCCGAGGGTTCGTTTATGAACTTTCTTGAAATAATCATATTGTGTTCTGGTCGGCAATGACAAGAAGCAGAGTAAGGGATAGGTCAACAAAAATGAATTCTGTCACAAGTAATTATTTTAAGACAGTTAATTAAACATGTATATCGGAAATCTCTGAAAGGCCATGAATTAATCAAATCTAAAAATAAAATGCATAAACAAAGGGCTTTCCATTTATGTACCCAGTTATAAAGTATTTAGGGTTGTAATAAATGCTGATAAAAAGTTTTCACGGTTTTACAAAATAGGGCCGTTTTGTAAAAGTAAATGGCATTAAGGCATTTAAAACAGTGTTTCTCATAGTTGTTTAAAATTTGGCACGTATAAAAATAAAAAATGTATTTGTACCGCCAACATTTCTTTTTAGTTAGGTCAATTATAGAATATTTTATAAGGTGGAAATAGTGTGAAAATTCTGAAACCTTTCCATTGTCATCATAAGTTACATCTTCAGAGACTTTGTGTGTCATCATAAGTTACATCTTCAGAGACTTTGTGTGTTCCTATGTTTAGGTTACTAAAAGATGCCCTACAGGATTCTCAGTTCAGTGTGAGGTACCAGCATCTGCTGGCTGCTGTGCTGTGCTGCTCTGGTCGTGGTTTAAGGGAGGAGTTTGATCGGCAGGGCTGGCTGGTAAACATACTGGCTAAATTGGCCCAGCGAGTCAGAGACGCTTCTCCTTCATCTAGACAGGTCAGCCCTAACATTCCTCTCTGTACCTAATGGAAATTACACTTGGTTTATATAGATCAGTTGTTGGGTATAGAGTCTTTGATGAAGTGCTGAATACACATCTATAGCTCATACCATTCCAGCAACATACTTAATGTTATGTGTCATTTGAAAAAATGCCCCTATCTTTTAATTAATGCATGACAATTCTTGCTTTGGTGATAGTTGTTTACATCACTTGTTGTTTTTTCCGGCCTGATGTTCAGGCTATTCTCAGGGAAGGTCTTGAGGAGGTCAAACAGTTCTTTACTATAAACAGCAACTGCCGACTCCCCATCAGCCCTGGCCTGCTTGTCAAGGGCATCAACATTCAGGTATATTTATCTTAAAAGCACAAAGACATGTTCAATGTAAATGTTCTCATGATTATATAAAAACTCTTTCATCCCTCTCTTTATAGTCCTGCTCCTACTTCAACTCCAATGCAGTTCCTCTGAAGCTCTCGTTCCAGAATCAGGATCATATGGGTGACAACATCAACGTGATCTTTAAGGTACTTGCTGTATCTATACAGTTCAGTTTCTCTGATTCTTTCTTTGTCATATGTGGTCACACATACTCTCTCTCGCAGTCGGGCGATGACCTGCGGCAGGACATGCTGACCCTGCAGATCATACGGATCATGAACAAAATCTGGATCCAGGAGGGGCTGGACATGAGGGTGGTCATCTTTCGCTGCTTCTCTACTGGGCGGGGAAAAGGTAAAACCTCAGGCTTAGGTTTGCAAACTTTTCTGGAATTAAACGCCTCAGTTTCTACACAGCATGGTACTTGTTGCTTTTCTTTAGGCATGGTAGAGATGATTCCCAATGCAGAAACCCTTAGAAAGATCCAGGTAGAGCATGGAGTAACCGGCTCCTTTAAAGATCGTCCGCTGGCAGATTGGTTACAGAAACACAACCCCACTGAGGAGGAGTATGATAAGGTAGAACTCTTTTACTTCGCATTTCATTTTATTCGACTAGCCCAGTGGTTCCTAAACAGGAGAACCTGGGTGCGAATATATGATAAAGAGGGTGCGACAAGGCTATTGGAAAATACCTGCCGTGCTGCCCCGTAGTTTTCAGCATAACTGCTCAATGTGTGAAGCTCTGCTCATGATGCTATCCTCTCTTGACTGTATGCTCTGAAAGCAATTGCTTTGTAGGAATACGCATTAATTTAATTACTGGTATAAAAAATTTGATTATAATATATTGATATTTAATATTTATATATTTTCTGTCCAATTTTATTATTACTTTAAGTAAATGTCTTATATTATTTGCTTTTTTTTTCAGTATCATTTAAATTTAGTTAAGTCTTACAAAATGACTATATCGTTGAATAAAATAAACAAAATTATTACAAAGCTGTTTCAGTTTCTCCAAAAATCTTTCGATTTTATCTACAGGGGTGATACAAGACCCCACTGTGAAAGGATTTTGCTTATTTCACGGCTACTTTCCACTAATTTAAATAATTTAACACAAAATATGAACTTCATCATATTTTATTACCTCAAGAGGACTCGCAGTACTAGCTGCAGCTCTCTTTTATCGGTTGTACTGATTTTAAGTCGTAAAATAAGAGTACTGAGAGGTAAAATTTATATTGGTAATGGGAAATGCTGTTAGTCGAATAAAATCATGAATTAATGACCCATAGTAGTTGTGCTTTAATCATAATAAATTAATTTTTGAGAGCCAGGTAAACATGAAGTAGTTGATGGAGTAGTTGACATGAAGTAGTCTACTTCAAAGATCGCAACTACAACAAAGTGAAAAAATATGAGGCATATTTCACTCTCTGACTTCTTTCAGAAGTTGTTTGTTTATTTGCATATTGGATTGGGGCTTGAAATTTTTTTTATTCTGCAAAATGGGGGGTCCAGCAGAAAAAGTTTGGGAACCACTGGATTAACCGATATGCATAAGCATGCAATAGTAGTGTAAAACATTTCAAAAGCTCTACAGCTGCTCCAGTTGCATCAGGTTGCATCATGTTATCTCATGTGCTAATAAAGTTGATGTGCTCAGAGATTTGGGGAAGCTGGAGTGTGTAGTTTCTGCACCACTACAATCACAAAGTAGAATTTAATAAGTATGGATTGTTTCGTGACCATCTCAATCTCCCATCGCTCATTCACAGGCTGTTGAAAACTTTATCTACTCTTGTGCTGGCTGTTGTGTGGCTACGTACATTCTGGGCATCTGCGATCGGCACAACGACAACATAATGCTGAAAACCAGTGGACACATGTTTCACATCGACTTCGGCAAGTTCCTGGGGCACGCGCAGATGTTTGGCAGCATCAAACGGTAGGACAACAAAAAAGAGCTGAAAGATTTTCCTTTGTCCCAGTATTGGACTTGTTCTTGCAGAACAATGTAGAATAACGAGTTTCAAGACCAGTCAGGATTTTGCAACAAAAGGAATGTTTTTGAACCAAAGCATGCTTAAGTATTGATAGTAAATGTCATCACTGATTTTAATCTTCCACTTCTATGCAGAGACCGAGCACCTTTTGTGTTTACTTCTGACATGGCTTACGTCATCAACGGAGGTGACAAACCATCCAGTCGTTTCCATGATTTTGTAGACCTGTGTTGTGAGGCCTATAATCGTATCAGGAAACACGCACATCTGTTTCTCAACCTTCTCGGCCTGGTGAGTTCACAGCAGTTACTATTTAAATCAGGGTAGATTGGTACGTTGATGTTTTTTTATTGATTTTTTTTAGAATTGGATTGCATCTTTAGTTTCTTAAAATAATGCTATAAGTGACCCCTTGTTTGTCTGCAGATGTTGTCTAGTGGGATACCCGAGTTATCTGATGTGGATGATTTAAAGTATGTGTATGATGCTCTGCGACCGCATGAGTCTGATGCGGATGCGACCATGCACTTTACCAGGTGATGACATGTTTTACATTATTTCTGAAAACGCATTGAAAAAATGTAAAAAATGTATAGAACTGTCAAATATTTAATCATGATTAATTGGCTCCAGATGGTATTCTTCTGCTTAATACATGTCTTTGTTCATTGTATATTAATGGCGGGGTCTATAATTTCTGAATAGCTGCACGATTGTTTTTTAACTCAGACCCTTCTCGGTTGTGAGCATTTTTCAGAAATCATAGATCCTGCCATTAACTTTTTTTTTTTAAACACAAACACATTTGTATCTGTTTGTTTACATGTATCTAAATATTATATTGTTGTGTGAACATGTGTGTGTCTGTGTTGTACATAATTGTTCACGCACACAAATTTAATAAACACCAATTTTTATTCTGGATCAAGTTTATATGTTGTTCTCCAAGGTTAATGGGACAAGAATCTCAACGTTATAGTTTTCGACCTTTATCTATTTATCTAATGAAATATCTGAATCGTCTCTCCTGTCTTAGGCTGATCGAGTCAAGTCTTGGCAGCATGGCCACAAAGCTTAACTTCTTCATCCATAACCTGGCACAGATGAAGTTTGCATCCTCAGAGGAACGTCCCGTTCTCTCATTTGCTCCGCGTGTCTACAGCCTAAAAACGGATGGCGTGATTTGCAGTCTGTTTGTGTGCAGACATATAAAAATCTGTACCCCAAGCAAGGGCTATGTAAGTCAACTGCATTTGTGCTATATTGGACACATGTCACATTATGATGTAATGAGCCAATCATCATATTTTCCTCTGCTTGCAGTCTTATGTAGTGAAAGTAGAGCGGGAAGGTCAACCAGGAACAACTTTAGTTCAGAGGACCTTTGAAGAGTTTCATGAGCTTCACAGTAAACTTCAACTCATCTTTCCTTCCTCAAAACTACCCAGGTTTGAATGCTTGATACATGTGAATTATGCCAAACACATGTTGCAGCTTGAGCTTGCAAAAACTCTGTAGTGGAAAATAATGCAGGTTCCTACCATCAGTGGATATATTTAGTCTGTAAGAGATAAGTTATCAAACTAAATGCAAGCTACACATTTAAATTTCTTCTCAGCATTGCCAATCTGGTCCATTTAATGTCATTTAATCCCCTCTTAGCTTTCCCAGTCGCTTTGGGATTGGTCGATCCCGAGGGGAGGCTCTGGCAGACAGGAGAAAGGAGTCGCTCAATGGCTATGTATGGCATTTGATCCACGCTGCTCAAGAGGTGGCACAGGTAACTTTTGACACTGTTTTCAACACTGAACCCTTTTAGTAGCTACACATCATTATTGAAGTGAAAATATAAATGAATATAGATAACCTAACAATGTATCCACACCAACTTGTAATATTATTGTCTTAAGAGTCACATTTGCCAATAGAAAGATTCTACCCATTGGGTATTTGTTTCAGTTTGACTGGCATGTATCTTGGACCTCAGCCACCTGTTCTGTGAAACAGACACGTGTTGTCTGTAAAACGCTTGCTCACAGGTTTCTATCAGTAATGAGTCACATCTGACATAACCAGCTGCCAAACTTAAAACGCCTTCAGTTTGCTTATGCCTGTACCGTGTCCAACCAGATCAATGCTAAGGCTGCTCCCCTTCTTGGTATTTGTTTGCTTGTTTATTTTGGTACCTGCCTAAAAAATCTGTAGTGTACATCCATCAGTAATATAATCATCTCCTGTTACTTTCAGTGTGATCTTATCTACACCTTCTTCCACCCACTTCCAAGAGACGAGCGGGCAGCAGGTGGTGTGGGAACTATTGTCAATGCTCTTCACAATAAGCCAGCAGGTTTATTTTCTATTTGTCTCCTAACCACACACTCTTTAACACACAAGCACACACCCATGTGAATATTATATAAATATTAACTGCTGGATGCTTTACATATGATTATTCCGAAAATAAAGTGTTTTAATCTACCATCATGTCAAATTGTTGGTGCAACAGTCATAGAGAAGTAATTTTTATCCAATCAGACGAATAGAAATGTTGTGACCAAAAGTCTGACTAAGTGTCACACCCTTTTGCTCGCTTATTTTATCTTTAACTGCTGGTGCAACATGTGTGCAATCAAATAGCATGTGTTGACATAGGTAAACTCAACACGAGCTAGTATTCTGTTTGTTACTGCCTGAGTTTATTGCACCTTGTGTCCTCACGTATGAGAATTGACTGCCCTTACCTTGGATAACTTGTATGTTGACTAGACTTTCTTATTTGACCTCCATGTAGTACCGTGTGGTCCAGTTCATCTTCCTTGTTAAGGTTGTAATTTTCTCAAAGAGAACTGATCGTTAAGAATTTTTTTAAAGTGCAGTGTCTTTAAGTTTAAGTTGACATCCTCTTGATCTGGGTCGCAGACACTCATTACACCTTATTGACTTCAACACTAAATGTTGTTTCTCTGTCTAGATGTGAACTGGGCTCCTGTACCTGGTAAAGTGGAAGGTGAAGTGAAGCTCTCAATTTTGTACAAGAGCGAGAAGCTGTTTATTATGGTGATGCACATTAGAGGCTTGGTGAGTATGGAATGAGTGAGTTTTTATGTTTAAATTAGCAGGTGAACGATGGCATGACCTTCATCCTCAAAGTATGCCTTGGTTTATCCTTGGCATACTTTTTTTAAACAATTTGAGAACCACTGCTGACTAATATCTTATGTGTTATGCGCTGCCTTTCTTCAGCAAACTCTGCAGGATGGAACAGATCCTGATCCATACGTCAAACTGTACCTCCTCCCAGACCCTCAGAAAACTAGCAAGAGGAAGACCAAGGCTGCCCGGCGTACATGCAACCCTACTTATAATGAGATGGTAAGTCAACAAAAGATTTTGTGAATCTTTAGTAAATCAGTTTATTTTACTCAATGACATCATCCCCCTCTATTTTTCTGGTAGCTTGTGTATGATAAGATACCACGCGGGGACTTGAAGCAAAGAACTATTCACCTGCGAGTATTAAGCGAGGGAGCATTCTGGGAAAATACTCTGCTGGGCGAAACCATCATTCACTTAAAAGACATCATACCAGGCCATCGCTGGGTGGATTGGCACCAGCTGGGCTCTTAAACTGCTTATGGAGAACACTCAAAAACTGGCATTCACCTCCGTGGACTCGGACACAAGTGAAACTCTTCACTTCCAATCGATCACGTGCATGTGTTTTTGTCAATCTTTGCTTATGGGTCGGGGAGTTGAAGATGCCCAGTTGCTCAGAAGGCCGTTTCCCCCAGTGGGGGCGTGTGTGTTTTTGATTCTCCTACACTGGAGACATTAAGACTCTGTGATGAGGTGTCATCACTTCTTGTGAGGTGTGTGAACCATGTTAACCAGACCTTGGATTTATGAAAAAGGTTCTTGTTTAAGATGGGACAATAACTGAGGGGTGGGGGCGATCTGTTTGAAGTCTGCTGTCCATGTCCTTTTTCTGTCCATGTCCTTTGCTGTCGAGAAACGCTAAAATTTAAGTTATTTTCTTTTTAAGATATTACTGTATTGCAGCTCAATTTTGAGCTATCCTGTGTCTTGTGACATTGTTTATGTTTTTTGTATCAGATTTACCTTAATTAATGTGTGACTGCTTTCATATTGTAAATTATAGGTTCACCATGCTTGCAACACTTAGCTGAAAAAATTAAAAGAGAAAACATTAATAGTAATATTTGGTAAAAAAAAACGATTTAAAATTTTGCAATGTCTGTTTTGTGAACTTGCAGTGGAATTTTCACAAACAAAATACTTAATGTACATTTTTGGCTTGATTTAAAAAACAAGTGTTTACATAAAAAAAAAAAACCCAACCAGGAAATGCATGACCACTGTTTTAAACAAAAGGATTGATGAATGCTATTTTCTTTTCATATGTATTTGTTTGTTAATTTAAAATATGATGTCATCCAAGGTTATGACATTGGTTACATTGATTTTGTTTTGCTGGAACCGGAGTATAATGGACAAGAGATTTTTATTTGAATATGGTTGATTTGCATGCTGTGAAATACTACTGGATAAATATTGCTTTTTTGCATTTGTTTGTCAAGTACATTGACTTCACATTTTCCAAGTTTTATTGGTTAATTTTTTTTTCTTGGTTACATTAAAAGGGAGTAAAATGAAAGCTTAGACTGTAGTATGTCTGCTAGTATTTACATTCCTCCTTTTAATGTCAAATGGCATGTAAATTTAATGCTAAATATACCATAGTAGCTTCACCTTTCCTTGGAAACCCAGTGTAAAGATTTTCAATTCTGGTTTGCTTTACTTTGCACTTAGTTTAAATTTGAGAAGAAATAGCTGAAAGTAGGGATTGATTAAAACTAGTCCAGTTTAACCAAGTGACATTGTTTTGAGTAACAAGTCATTTAAAAATAGGTTTTTGTCTATGAAAAGTATGTCATGGCAGGAATATTTTATTGATTTAAAAATTTAAATGACAAACAAATTGAAAGCGAAACCCTGTATGTTAAGGTGCTCTAACAATACAATTGCCTTAACCAGGGTGTAGTCTCATGAAAGCTGAGTTCTGTAGCTTTTCTAACTAGACAAATCAGCTCCATTCACACGTGTTAAAATGCATTTATTATACATCTTTTTGTAAGTCAGTTTCATTATTTCATGACTTCTTAACTATTGCATGCAGTCCCATAATGTAAGAAACGATCTTTGGAAATGGTATCTTTGTTGTCTTGAGTGTAGAAGAGTGTGGGTTTAAAAATATGGAACTTTTATAACATCTGTGACCTTTAATTTTATTATTTGAAGAATGTAAGAGTAAACCCAGTATTGTGAGGATATAATTTTGATGTGAGTTGTGGATATAAATGAGCTTTATTTCACTTTCATTTTATGAAAAAATGTAATGTGTTCCTTCTAATTTGAAACAGTGTTTTCTATCTTTATTTGCACTTAATAAATGCACAGGAAAACTTATTTGGCTACATTTGATTGTGTTATTCTTAAGCAACCTGTTGCCTTTATTTTTGAACAACCCTGCTTATTCAACAAATGGGGCTGCAATTAACAAGTTTAAATGATGAAATAAACATGAAATGTCTGTTTGTCTGATATATCCACATCAGTTAACCTCTTTCAAACATGTACCATTGACCAAGGCAATCTGCTTTATCCCATATGCTGTTTTGGCTCACCCTGAGGTAAGAATTTCATCAGGCGTGAGTTCATCATGAAGACTTAATTGCCGGTCTGACCGTAGACTGTTCTTCCACATTACTCATTATTGTTCAGACAAATCTCTAGAAACTATTGACTCATCCATCCGTGTTAATATATGTTAATACATCCCACTGAGAGAATGGTTAATTAAGACAACCGGGGAGTACAACTCAACTGAAATATAGCCTGTAGATTAAAAATCTGACATTTTGTATAAAAAGAAAATGCACAGAAATATTCCAAAAGAGCTTTATTTCCACTGGAAATAGAATGTTTTTTTGAAAAAGTAAGCTGGTGACGTATTTTCCCTCCAGCTCAGCTCAGGCGCTCAGTGTATTTTCCACGCTCTGCACCGGCACTCTGCGTTTTCGGGCAGGTGCTTCGGATTCAAGAATTGAAAAGACCGCTCAGATCATTTTCACTTTTTACACAGCCGTCCAATCACACTGCAAGGCAGGTTCTATGCTACTTTCAACATAGATCAACAACTGTACAACGGCTTAAGACAACAATTATTCAGGAAATGATATTCCTTGTTTTCGTCTTTATCGAATGTTTAACACTGTACTATTATAACTTTGTTATGTAAAACAATACTAGAATGAATGTTTCACTTGCACTGGGACTGCCTAGGTAAGACATAACACAAGCATTACTTTTAGCAGTCTTGCTTAAAGCTTACCACTACTATTCTATAGTCGGCCCTAAAATAAAATGATTTTCTTCTATATATTCCATATCTTAGCAACCACATCGCACCTTAACTGAAAAATACTATGCTTTCAAAAACGCTGTTCAGACGCCCGCAACCAGCATTTAAAGTGGCGATCATACCAAACACGCTTTAACGTATAGAACTTAGAGTGCGCAAAACTGCTTTCTTGCTGACTGTTTGAAAAGAGCTGTGTACTGCGTTTTTCTATGTTGGACGCTTGAACATTTAAGTTCATCGTGTGTACAATTTGTCTCATTCGTGCCACTCGCGCAGGGGGAGGGGCTTCTGAAAGGGGAACTCATCAACTTATATGCGGAAAAGTAATTTTATTGTAATATAAAGCGATTTAACTTAATGTGACGGCTTTAGTTATAGTCTCAATATGTTTATAGAGCTCATATTGAGGAAAGGGAATTTTTTTTTCTTTACCAAATTTCTTCCAGTATATCACTTTTATTCATGTCTTTGTTAAGTATAATGTGGATTTATAAAGCTCTGTTTCCACATAAAGCCCTGCTGACTTTATCCCCCATGTGTCCCAGGCTCCTGATTGGTTAAAACGACGTGAAATTTAACCAAAGTTAAATTTTTAAACTTGCGCCTTAGGAAATTTCCCCGCGTCTATTCGCGTCCCCGCATTGACATAACATGTAAATCCCTCGCGCCTGATGCTCTTTTCACGTATAGAGCTCATATTGAGGAAAGGGAATTTTTTTTCTTTACCAAATTTCTTCCAGTATATCACTTTTATTCATGTTTTTGTTAAAGTATAATAAAAGTATAATGTGGATTTATAAAGCTCTGTTTCCACATAAAGCCCTGCTGACTTTATCCCCCATGTGTCGCAGGCTCCTGATTGGTTAAAGCTCTGTTTCCACATAAAGCCCTGCTGACTTTATCCCCCATGTGTCGCAGGCTCCTGATTGGTTAAAACGACGTGAAATTTAACCAAAGTTAAATTTTAAACTCGCGCCTTAGGAAATTTCCCCGCGTTTATTCGTGTCCCCGCTTTGACATAACATGTAAATCCCTCGCGCCTGATGCTCTTTTCGCGTGTTGTGTGAACGCGTCATAAAGCTCCCTCACCACATTTGAAGCCCCGCCGCTCCATTGCAATCCATCCGAACAGAAGAAAAAAACGCATAACGTCGTAAAGCTCTTCTCTACGTGGAGTTTAACTTTTTTCCACACGATGTTCTCAGCGCGCTCGAAAACAGCATCAACGCGCCTTGACAATTCTAGGAAGATTGAACTTTCACGACGGTCCCTAAGCACCGCAAGGCGTGCTGAACTTTCCCGACACTCCCTTGCAGCCTTTTCTGATGAAATCTCTCCGCGTTAGCACAGCGGCTAACATCGACGAGCGATCGACACGGAAGCGAGCAACGGAGAAGTCACCCGAGCCCCTCCCGCTCTCGATTTAGACGTCGAAGCCGTTAAGATACAAAAATTCAAAAACCGCGACGGTTGGTCTCGACCCTGAGAGAAGATTGACAGCTGACCAAACTCTTTCTTCCCTCACCAGACAAAATGGCTTTCGTCTCGAGCTTCGCCCTGGAATACTCTCGTCTTTATTCTTCACACTTTAAACATCTTACCTGTCCTTCTGTTGTGTCTTCTATTCCCTCAAGCAGAAATAAGTTGTGCTGTTTTCTTCAACAAGGTTCGGTTGAGGTCAATATGGACGCTGAGGGGATTTGCTGGCGCCGGGTCGACGCTCAATAATACAGTTTCATGCACCCTACATAGTGTTAAACTGTACTTATGGACACTATCTAGGGCTGATGCAGTAATAAATAAAGTGTTTTGCTTTTCTCGTAGCTAACATTTAGCCCAATTTTCTAACAGCAAGTCTTATCTCAACTTTATGCAAATTAGCTCGCTCATGTTAAATATCGGCCGCCTTCAGTTGCCGCCATTTTTAAAGGGGAGCACGTGATCAGAAGTATGACGTCACACTTCTCCAAAGAGGACGCGGGTCATGACGGCTCGTGGGTCAGCTTGTTTTCTCTCGTGTCTAGGCCGGCGGCGTCTCTGATGCAGAAATACCTGCCCGGAAGAGGCCAAGCGGCTTTCGATACGCCGGCGAGTTTGGATCCCTCTTTGCGAGTGGCGTACCTCGGATGCCGGCGGGAAAACGCGGGAGACCCGGGGTCCGTGGCCTGGCTGACTCGGGGTTCGCTGAGCGAATTGGGAATCAAGGACACGCTGAAGAAGGATCTCGACGCGCAAAGGCAGTCGTCGGTCGGATACCTCGGAACGGCGCGGAATTTTCTCAGCCAGGTGCTTACGAACGTGCAGGGAAAGAACTTCAAGACGGAAGGCGTTTCCCGTGTGGATACGGCGGCCGTGTGCTCAACCAACATCCGGCGTTGGGATGGACTTGAGGGTGGCCCTCAAAACTGGCTGTTGAGCGTAGGACAAAGTACAGAGACCGGCGCATGCGGGCGGCATTGTGTGGAGCATCACAGCGTCGCCTTTTGTCACGGTCACTCGCAGGCTGCCGTCGCCATGACAACTGAACTTTGTGTATGTAGGGTTGATGGAGCGCTGGAAAGCGCTGGACACCTGTGCTCCAAAGAGCCGGTCCACAATGCCGGCCTACGCACGGAATCGCTCGCCAATCCACAGCAGCTTCCTTTAGTAAAGGATCGGCAGCAAAATGACTTTCAACCTCCGGTTTGTTGTAGAGCTTTCAGTGAGGTGGCAGTTCTGACACCGGATCAGGATAATGGCTATTCCAGCTTGGAAGAAGAACACTCAAATAGTAGGCTTCGTAGTATGAGGCTGCTTTCCGAGGAGCAGGAGGTGTCAGATGGACATGATTTCTCTGGGGAAGGCTCGTCACAGAGTCATGGTGCTGGAGATGAAACTGTTGAACGGTCTTCTAGTGAGCTGGTTGACTGCGAGGAAGAACCTGAGAAAGATTCGGAGCTGACCGATACTGAGAAGACTTCCGAGGGAACATCGGCTGAGGACATACCTGTTTTGCCCGCTCCTCAATGTCAAAACAAGAATATCGCCTATATCATGGGCAGCCCTTGCAGTGGAGAATCTGAATCTGAGGATGATAGCGACTGGGACAGTAACGATGATGATGGGTTTGACAGTGAAGGTTCGTCCCACCTTTCAGAATCTGAAGATGACAGCGACGATGAATCCGATGAGGACGAAGAGGAGACCGACTCAGAGAGACTGTGGAATTCCCTGTGCCAAAACAGTGACCCTTACAACCCTAGGAATTTTACAGCTCCAATGAGGACGGCCTCCAAGCCAAACCCGGCTACAGAATCCCCGGCATCAGAGTCCCCACCGGCGCAGATGTCCTCCCACCTTTCACCTACGTCACCCCCGCTGTCCGAAAATGAGTCGAGTGAAGAGGTGGTTGACGTGGATGAGGATGAGAATTTAAGATTGTGGAATTCTTTCAGTTGCTCGGCAGACCCCTACAGCCTCCTTAACTTTCAGGCCCCTGTACAAACTCAGAAGGCCGGTCAAATGAAGAGTGGTACCCCGTGCTACAAAGGAGAGGAGGCTGAAGAGAGGTTGGACAGCGGGTTTTCAGAGATTTCCTCCGTGCCCTCATGCTCAAGTGTTGTCATGGGCATTCAGCAAAAAAAGGTTTGTACAACATCCTACATCACGTTCATTTTCTTTGTAACTAAAATTGCTTGTTTATTGTGTTCATGTAAAGTTTTGTTTGCAGCTGTTGTGTGTTTAAGGGTGGTGTTGAAGCTTAAGCGCACTTATGCAACTAATGTGTTTGGAATGGAGGAGTTAATGGATAATTCACCTGAATCACACACCTGTTGTCAGGTGTGAAGTTGCTGCCGATGTCAAGTCACAGACTGTACATTCACTTTAAATAACCAAAAGGTTTCAAATGGACATGTCTACTATAAAACTGGTAATAAGTCAGTGTTAGACTTGGGAAAAGTAATTTCCTAAAGAGTTCTTCATTTTAAATTGTCAACAAGCATTATTAGTTTCAATGTTATTAAAGATGGTCTTAGATAAGATGTGACTTAATTGTCTCTCTGGAGGAAATTGAGGCATTAAACAGGGCCAGTCGCATAATAGATTTAGATAAGAAATACAATATAAAACTGAATTGTAAGTGCATAATGAAGTGTGCCTTACATATGGTCAATAAGAGTAAGATGACTACATTGTCCTCATCTTAGACTCTGCATTTGTTTTTTATAATCTATTTATTTACTTGATACTGTAGTTTGTTAAACGCCTAAGCTAACAACACCTTGTTTTCTTTCATAGTGTTATTTGGCTTTATATCCAGGCCATATTCCTTGGCAACATGGCTGTAAAAGCAAGCCTGTGAAAATGATGTAAAGCCATGCAATATCATTTTTATTTTTTCTCTCAGCCTGTTAGAATCTGATGCAATGGTTCCATTTTGCCGTCTCCAAGGAGACAGGAGTTAGTACTCTGCCCATTACTCATTATCACTTGATGGTGTGTTGGATTTCATGACTCTGGCATCACGCTAGTCACAGTCATTAGCTTTGGTCTGGGGATAGCACTCCGCACCAATCAGATAAAGGGAGGAATCCATCATGTTCTCTCAAGTTACTTCAACAATTAAATGTGCAATAACAAATTACTTGGAAATCCAAGTCTGTAAAAGTGACTCAGGTAAGTCCAAAAAGAAACGATGAGCACCATTAATGATTCTCTAACCTTTGCCCATGTTCTCCCAGGAGCACGGTGACTTTTATTTGTTTGAATCCAGTAAATCTGTTTTGATTTCCTGATGTTTTTTTTAACCCATGGTTTATCAGCCACTGTCATAAAGTTTCAAACGATTAGAGATTTAGAGAAAATATGGAAGCATATGGGTCACAGAGAGTTTTAATGGCACAGTATGTACTGTTATATGATTCTAACAACTTTGTGTAAAGCAACAAAATCTTAAATGATAGATGAAACTTTCCAATGTCTTTAAAACTCTTTTTTCTTGTACAGGTGCATTTTGTGGAAGAGGTAGAAGAATTCTATGCCAGCAGTGATGAGGATCGCCATGGCCCCTGGGAGGAAATGGCCCGGGATCGCTGCCGTTTTCAGCGACGTGTGCAGGAAGTCGAAGAGACAATTAGCTTTTGCCTTTCTCCAACGTTTCGCTTGGACGTTTTTCATAGACTTTTCAATGCTAGTTAATTAAATGCCTTGTTTGTTGTTTTGACAATAAATGTTAATGAGTATAAAATAGTTATCAAAAGTTTAATTTTAATTCAGGGCCCAAAATGTTCCAAGGGCTCCCAAGTCACAAATCCAAGGAACTCTGAGGTTTCTAACTTCACTTGAGACGCTAAAGGTCCACGTGTTTTGTGCAGAACTGTTAAATTCAATATGGAAGTATATATATATTTTTTTTAATGTCCTCGCTAGCCACCCGGTCCCATCAATCCCTTACCACAGTTACTTCATTTTAAGGAGAAGATAAACTAAGGACTCCCAATATAGTACAAAAGAAAGTTTCAAAAGAACTGTTTGTTTGAAATGTTTCTTGTTGATTTAATATTTCACAGATATGCGCAGAAATGCACAACTTCACCTCTATGTGGGACACTACATTGATAATTTTGTTAATCTTACTATGTATAATTTTGTGTATGAAAATATAATTTTGCTGTGCTGGTGCCGAAGTATTTTGGAGGAAAAAGAAAAGTGGATACAACCCATGTGAAGTGTTAGCTTTGCATTTCTGTCGTTTACCACCAAGCAGTTCCTTTTACAAACCCCTAGTGTTGAAAACTCAAAGCCAAAGATAACATGCGTCTGCTCTGGGAAAGATCATTAAGCCAGGCCTCAGTATTTGAAGCTACAGGGGCACGATGATCCCCCAGAGTGATGACACTCATTACCCAAATTAAACCTAGTGGTATTTAGCTGGAGCTGAGCAATGCTGCAGTGTCTGTTCATGTGTTAGAGTAAAGATATATGGATGTGGGCCATAGTGCAATGTATTTGCATGATCCTAAATGGAAAGATCGTCTTTTCCCTGAATATATATTGGACAAGCATCTTACTTAATATGTGGAAATCACTGTTGTGTAACGGGGAATTTTCTCTGTGAATTTGAACTGTGGCAGCTGTGACACAGTAAAATCTTGACTATAAGGGTGAAACGCAGGGACAAAATGCATGTTTTGGATTTGAACGATATAACATGCTTGATGTTGAAGCATAAAGGTAATTTGTTAATCACTATAATTAACGAAATGCATTTTATTTTTCTAAGACATTTTAGCAGTTAAGCATCTTGGATTTGTGACACAAATAATAGTCCTAATTTAATGTTTATTAAAAAGTAATGCAAGATATTTGACTGTTGTTGTTTCTTGTTACCCTTTGTGTTAGACTGTATCCGATCATATAATGCACAAACTTTGTAGCTGGTGTGCGACATCTTATCTCCGGGGCAAAAAGATAGCGAGACGTGTTTGTTTGCAGAGGAATGCAGCATTTCTGCTCTTATGTATTTTTTGTCAGCTTCTGGATTTTATTATGCTGTAATTAACCTTTTTAATTTTATTATTTTACTAGTTGAAAAACAAAGCAACACAATTTAAGTTTATCATTTCTGAATAAGTACAGGCTTTACAAAATTTGTAGCGTCCCACCGTAACTTCTATAGGCTTCCTATAAACAACCGTATTTACATTTACATTTATTCATTTAGCTGACGCTTTTATCAAAGCGACTTACAAAAGAAGGTAGTAGAAAATAATTACCATTCAAAGATAAACTAACTGTATTTGTTAAAATAGACTGCTAGTTAATGTTCATATTCACCATAACGTTTGTAGAGAAATATAAGGGCTAAGAGTGAATGATACCAGACAAAGACACGTGGAACGTACAGGGAATTCAGCCAATGAGATTTCAAACAGCCCGTACCGTCCCGCCTCTCTCGCATTTTCATTGGTCGACAGACGAGCACAGGAAGTGCAGTTGAAAAATGTAATTTCTGTATTAAATATTACAATAATATTTTTATTACACATTTAATGGTTTCCAATCTACGTAGACTATTTTTAAATTTTGATAGATTTTAAAATGAATAGTTATGATTTATTAATTATTTATGGTAGTCCGCTAGATGGCGCCATGTTCAGTGACACGTGGTAGAACTTCATCTTTATGTTGTCAAGATGGGCAAAAAACAAGAAAAACATCTCAGAAATGTTTAAAAAATCCTCCATAATGACTATATACACTTTGTAATCCTTAATTAAACGCATTCTGAAGTGTGTGACGTCAGACTTCCGGCAGATCTTCAGATTTGAAGCTCAGTGATGAAGTTCAGAAGATGAGTTTTAGGTGTGAACTTTATGCTTTGTTTATGCTTTTATATTCATTACTTTTGATGATTGGAAGTGTAATATGTTGAAATGAACAACACATCTGATGCTTTACTCTGACTGAATATTATAGGGAAGCTTTAAATGAAACACAACATATCTGCAAACTATATTCTATTTTTGTACAACTACATAAAACACGATATTAGTGAGATTTCTTGTTTAAAAACACGTTTTGGTCAGTGTTTACCAATCATTAATTCCATTCAGGCACTAGAGGGAGCTGTACACTAGTGATGGGCAGTTCGGATCTTTTAAAGATTCGAATCTTTTGAAGACTCGGCTCTTTAAAGATTCGACTCTTTTGGCTCGGCTCCCTCAGAAGATCCGGCCCAAATGGATCTTTATTTGTTATACCTTCTTTTCTATCATTATTAAGCAGTTGTAAATAAAATGGTGTTATTTTTTTTTGCAATTTTTTGTAATTTTTTTGTTCATAGTTTGATATAAAAACAAATCCCTACAAACAGAGTAATTTTTTTAATTAATTTTTTTAAATAATGAACAGATTTAACTTTAAATAAAAGTTAATATTTTTTTCAATTTAAAATAAAAGTTAATATTGTTTTTAGGATTTTTTTAAAATTTCTTCTATTTTCACTTATATCTGTCTCCTCCGCCTCTCTCTGTTGCTCTGAGTATTAAACTTTCTATTATGACGTGTGCATAATATAAATGATAAAATATTTAAATACGTTCAAAGTTACCTTTATTTATGTAGCGCTTTAAAACAAAATACACTGCGTCAAAGCAGCTGAACAACATCGGTTAGTAAAACAGTGTGTCCATAATGCAAAATGATAGTTAAAGGCCTTTCATTATTAAATCCGGGGATGTCATCTGTGAAGTTTAAATAGTGTCTGTGCATTTATTCCTATACAAACAAATTACTGAAAAACACTGAACACTATTATTGGACTGTGTTCTCCCCTTCCGTCTTTCACATAATGGTATGATGTTAGTCCGTCTTTCCATACATGTTGTCCTATCCAAATAAAGCCCTGTCCCTACCTGCATATAAAGATTGCGTTCTTCCCGACGATAATCAGCTCTTCTCGTTCTCTACAAAGAATCGACTGTTGAAATGTTTTCATACTATCATTATAACTTACAATGTGTATACTTGGGTCATATTGAATGAGACAAATGGCTTCCCTAGGATGGCTCTTTGTTGAACCGTATCAGAAGCTGTGACCTCTCAGGCTTGCTGAAAACAAAACACAATGTAATTGCTGTAATCTTTTGTATCCACAGTTAAATATCAAGCTCGTCGACGTTGTGAACGTAAAGTGACGTGTGTTTATGGAAGGCCTTTGCTCTGTGGAATGTGAGGTATTAGAGCCGATGAAATCCAGCTGTACATTCAGCAGCTGAAATATGAGCATGATCACCTGCCACTGACTGCACGCTTGCTGAACTGGGAACAATCTTTCTCTCTTGTGTGGACTCTCTCTTTTTTAGGTCAATATTTGTCTTCATAAAATATTTCACCAAACATTTCGGGACTAATTGTTACCAGTTGTTGCACATTCTTTTTTGCACTTTCTGTGCATGACTTTACATTATGATGTTTAAAAAGAATGTGTTTCGTGAAATGTATTTTTAGATTTTACGATTGAATTCATCTTACACATAGAAGATTAACAATCATGAACTGACCCTTTTTTCATTTCTTTCTTCCCCAGATCAAAAAAGAAGATATTTTGAAGAATGCTGATAACAATCGCCACACTTCAATTCATTCAGCCACATCTCTCACATCCTTCAAGAAACGACCCGAAAATATTTTCCGGCAACACTTGACAGGAACATGATAACCCTTGCCAAAAACCTGTTCTCTCTCCTGACAGGTATTGTCTTACTTTGTGTAGCCTGGCAACTTGATTATGGCATTTCTTCCTCTATTGTTATCTTTTCAAACGTTGTTTCCTCAATCCTTGTAAGTTTTTTTTTTTTTTAGAAAAATGTCTGATTAATTCTTAAATGCAAATTACTAAACAGCAGTGGCACCCATCCATTTCTATTGCATGAACACAAAACCAATGCAAGGGAATGGGTGCCAGTTACCAGCATTTTTCATACTATCTTCTTTTGTGTTGTACAGAATAAAAGAAAGTCATCATTTGAAATGACATGATAGTGAATGAATGATGATCACTTTAAATTTAATTTCAACCTCAATGAAACATTAAAAATCATTCAGCTTGACTTTTTCTTTAGGTTTTGCTCGGTTCAGAAAGCTTTAGATCATGGATCTAAACTGGGTAAATGAGTGCCATTGGTGGCCCGTCCGCCTGGGGGTGTGCTGCCAGAGATTACAGGTTTGTAGCCCCTTCTTTCTTTTATTAATCGGAAAAACCTCAGCTGTGATGCAGCCACCCGCTGTTCTGCTGTACCCATCAACGTCATGGTCCCCCATCCATCTCTTCGTCCTTCTCTTCCCCTCCTTTCATTTTCTAACCGTAATGATTGACAGCGTAGAGCGAGTCATGTGACATTGAAATGCCCAGGGATTATCAGTGAGCATGCTCAGTAGTGTCCCTCCTCCCCTCCCTTCTCTGTTTCTCCAGTATGTTGTCACTCCCTCCTTCATCCATCCTTTACAGAAAAGGGGATGCTGTTATTGTACAACATCTTACTGAGGTTTTCTGCACCAGCTTGCTGTAGGATTGTCTCTGAAAGGAAATCTATTGCTATTCTTCTATTCAAAGTCGTCAGTTGATTTGTTATTTTGTGTATGTGATATTATTATTATTAAAGTATTTATTATTTTGTGGTGGTTGCATATCCAAAAAATCAGCTGTCAAGAAGTAAGCAGCTTGTGGCAGGTAAGTGTTTTATTATTTGTTTTATGATGGATTCACTTGTGTTTTTTTGTGTCTGTATAATGCTTGTTTACCAAACGTTGCTTGTTTATAAGCATGCCCCTACGTTTTATTCATATGTTGTGGGTAAGTTTGGGTGAATGTTTTATATCCAATAGAATTATTTATTTTTCTCTGATTTGACGGAACATCATGTCCAGCGTGCTGAATGTTTTGATCTGGTTGGTCCTGATTGGTCATGCATCATTTCTTGGGTGTTGCCCGTGGTTACAGATGCTGGGGTCTTACCAGATGGGCTTCTTCCCTCTCTGTCCCCCCAGAGTGCCGCCACCTGTCTGTCTTTTATCTTCTGTATCTGTGTGTCTGTCTCCTTTCTGAATGCTGGGTTTGTTTGAATCGAGCAGAGCTGTGTTGTGCTGTCCGGCATGCAGAGTAAACTAAGGCAGCATTGAGCAAACTTGAACATGTGAGCTTTGCCAAGCCAGATCTATTTTGTTGGACTGCGCTTAGATTTAGAAGATAAACTCTTTTGACTTCAGCAGGCATTCTGGTTAGCTTTGGTTGTGTAATAGATTCATTGTAATGCGAGTGTGTGGTCTTGATTTCGGATGTGTTACTTTTTGCAATGTTATATTGCGGAACCAATTTATTTAGTAAAATAAAAAAATCGGACGTTGTTGAATTGAATATGTTATGATGTGTATTTGTGCGAAAGCCATTAAAGCAGTGCTTTGCCCGCCAAAACCCAATACATGTGTTCTGGAAGCACACTAGCTCTCTGTCCCTGACACCACATGCTGCAGAGATATGTTTGTGGTGCCACTCGCTTTCCCTCGCTTCTGTTTATCTGCCACGTGATTGGTTTGTGCAAAAACAATGCAATTTCACTGTCTGTTTCTCATTGGCCAGGCATGTAGAAATTCTGACGATAGCTGGTAAATAAAAACACTGATTGTAGTTTGTGCACAGCTGTAAAAAAAGTTAAGGTAAGGTTGGATGACAACGAAATGACAAAATGCGAGAAAGTGGTTTGCCTTGGCCCATTTGCCTCTCTCTCTCTCTCTCTCTCTCTCTCTCTCTCTCTCTCTCTCTCTCTCTCTCTCTCTCTCTCTCTCTCTCTCTCTCTCTCTCTCTCTCTCTCTCTCTCTCTCTCTCTCTCTCTCTCTCTCTCTCTCTCTCTCTCTCTCTCTCTCTCTCTCTCTCTCACTCTCTCTCACTTCACAATCTCAATTTCTTGTATGCGATGGCCTTGCTCTCTGATGCAGTGCTGATACTTTAAGCGCCCAGGGCGAATACTGAGCAGCGAGGAATGCAGTGTTTCTACAGCAGGGTTTATTCTGTAGATCTGCATATTTTAATGATGAAACAGTTATAGTTTGAACAGTTCACCCGAAAAAGAGAAGTCTGCCATCATTCTGTCATGTGACCTCATTCACTAACCTGTTAACAAAGAATAAGTTATAATTCGTGGTGTTTTGTTGAACATATGATCAGATGTTTTAAATAATATAGGACATAAATTGTATATGCTAAAGGAATATAAAAATTCAGTCATCATTTCGTCATGAGACCCCATTGACTATAATAGTAGGAAATTATACTTTATTAAATATAATTTGTTTTGAGCGAAAAGTTCATCCTTGTATTTTTTCCTTCTAAGATTTCTAGTAGGGTGTAAGAACTATTCCGTTTACAGC
Source organism: Triplophysa yarkandensis (assembly GCA_033220385.1). Lineage (NCBI taxonomy): Eukaryota > Metazoa > Chordata > Actinopteri > Cypriniformes > Nemacheilidae > Triplophysa > Triplophysa yarkandensis. The sequence continues at coordinate 9,249,388 of CM065662.1, read as the reverse complement.
ATTGATCCAAGTCATATATGTGACAACTGTAATTCATGACAGAATTTTCAATTTAAGCTGAACTATCCTTTAAGATGACTGCATTTATTACTGTAAACAAAAATAACATTGAAATGTAATATTTGTCAAAAAGGTTTATAATTGTTAAGGTCATGTTATCTCAAAAACCACTTAAGAACATAGAAGTACCAAACCTTACCAAAAATGTTTATCTATTACTGAGATGTCAGTCAAGATGATGTGGATTATTATTATTTTTTTGTTTCATAACAAATCCTTAAAATATGATGATGCAATCCCAGCCTCAGGACCTGCACTGATTAGGGGGTTAAAATTGTCAACCTTCCTCTATAAGATATAGCAGAAAATATCTGAACTCGGTCAAAAGTTGAAAACAAGTGGTGTTGAATGTGTCGAACTTTCAATTTCCGCACAAGTTTGTTTAGTTCTGCGGGCACAGATTCTGTGTGGGCCTGTCCATGAGTCATTATAATGATCAGAATTAATTTTGTGAATTGCAAAAGCCAGACTGGTGTAGGAGTGGCCATGGCACATATTCAGCGTACTCACTAAATTGATTCATGGATAATAATTGAAGCAAGACCAGCTAGTACCACGTCACTGCATGCTTGAATTCATTTAGTTTGATTCAGTGTTGTCTTTCAGCATGTAAAGTACGTGTAGAAGAGAGCACAGAGCTCAGCTAGACATTTTCCAACAGTGTCCTTCAATGTGGATTAATGTGAGCCAGACGGTAAACGAGGGGTTGTAGAAGGTTAGCCCATGTGCAGAAAAAATCCAGAGATTAAAGAGTTAATCTGCTCACTCATCACCTTTATTTATCCGCTCCCAAAGGGGTTGGTATAGTAGGTAACCCACTAAATATACAGCAACTCCAAAAATAGTTTAAATTTTAATAATTCAGTCTCCCGCTTGTCATTCAAACCTATATGACTTTCTTACTTACAGAGGTCACTATAGAATATATTTTGAAGAATGTTGGTAAACAGCTATTGACTTGTACTGTTTTTTTGTCAGTGCAATAAAAGTGATGACACTGTTGGGTTACAGTACAAACTGTCTAAAAATATCTATTTTTTTGTTTTGTGCAGAAGAAACAACAAAACTCAGTGGTGCCATTTTAAATATTGTTTATTTTTTTATTATTTCTTAAAATATATTGACGCAAGAAGATAAGTTGGATACATTTTTGTTGTAGATGCCAACATCTGACATTTTTTAATCTATTTACGGAAGTAAATGTTTTTGGTTAGGCTGCGGCTGGTACAAAACTGTGGCTACTGTCGGGGGTGCATGTTAGAAAAAGAGGGCGATGATAATAGGATTGAGGTGAAAGATTGAGACATGACAGATGGATATTTGCTGTGTTTCAGGTGCATTGTTTTCCCCTGGGCTTCCATCATTTTCTTTCTGTGCACCCAAAACCTGTTTACTCAACACCCACCCATTTGCTTGTTTATGGCTATCCTGCATAGAAATAGATGCTTATAAATATTTGATAAATTAACTGGACATCTGAGAATGGCTGCACGTAGAGAGGCAGATTGTCTCTGTATTTGGCCTGTTTAGAAGGGGGGAGCAGGTGGCCTGCCAAAAGACGTGCCAAACTCGCCACATACTGCGCTCGACTGGATCCTTACCCTTTAACTCTTATTGCTGTCTCCTCCACACCAATGCCTCCATGGGTGTTAATCCCTGTTTGGATCATGGGGTGGTTGTTTCGCTTGCATTGTGCTCTGTTTGGTGGCCGGGATGTTTGGTTATTTATCTGACCAAACGCATTGGATCCATCAGTTTCTGTGGTATAGTTTTCGGGTTTAAGGTTCTGTGTATAGTTGATAGGACAATGATAGGACATTGACACAAATGCCCTGATGTTTACCTGCTGTGACAAGCTATTCTACTGGAATGATTGAATTGTTCAACTGGAACTAAGCTGTTCAGCTGAAATGGTTTGGGACAAGCAGATAAAGAGTATGTCAAACAACAACCTGGTAGATCTTATCATGGTATGGTCTATACAGAATGTTATCTTTATAAGACAGTGCTGTTTCGATTAGTTCATATTATAATGTTAAATTAATACAAATTATTTTAAGTCATAGGCTACCACCAGTTTTTTTTATTTTATTCCCCTTAATTTTCTTAATGTCATGAAGTCATCAAAACAGAAACGAAGGTTTCATTCCATTTAGGTTTATCAGATTCCTTCTTTTTTACTTTGTAAGGGCAGTTGATACTAAGTGCCAGAGTTGCCAGATTTGCATTAAAAAAAAACAATTGCTTATCAAAACTCAAAAGACCCCAGACCAAAAGGAAAAAAACATAAACAACTGTAGTCCGGAAGAATGTTTCAGTTTTTAACACTGTAAAATTTTTTTTTATCAAAATCTAATCAATGGAACCTACAATACAGTATCAATATGCCGAGCAAAAATATTTAATAATTCATTTCGTGCGTAAGATTTAAATTAATGTAATACATTAAAAAGGGCTTCTTGACCAGTATTTTTATCTTGTTAAATGTCTCGACATTTGGTTATTCTATGTATTTAACACAGTTTCTTCTGGAAATTATTGTACATTAGTAGTTATAATGACAGTTCATTAAAAAAATAACAGTTGGTTGTATAAATTTAGTGTAATCCGCTCACTGCAAAAGTTTTAAACTGTAGACTTGACAACCTTGCTAAATATTTGCCACAGTAACCTATAGAATGTTATTTAGTAGAATTTAATCCTTAAAATCGTATGCGTGTCCATTAAACTAATTGTTAAACACCATTATTAAAACCTAAAGGTAAAAGGAGACTCATTGTAGGAAAGAATTGATGCACACCAACCAACATTATAGTTGTAAAACCCTGTTTGTCCACGTCTCCCCATACAGTGCACTATGCATCACATGATCAGTATGATTCTTGGAAAAAGTTGTATAGTATTACAAAAAATTGTAAGAAAAAATAGTATTGCAATCTTTTGTGTCATCATCCACAAAAAAACGGCATCAATGCGATTTTTGCTGCGATTTATGTGAAAGCCAAATCTGTTATTTCCAAAAAGCCTCCATTAAATCGTAACTTTCGTATAATAAGTTTAAGCAAAAGATGTTACAAGAACACCTATATAACTGCAAAAGAGTTAAATGAGCAAATTGGACAGAAAAGCTGAGATATAATTAGGCCAAATGTCATAATTTAACGGTAATGTAATCCTAATCTTTACAGCACCCGTGATCATTTCCTCTGCTCTGTATCTATTGGATGTGGATCCGAGCCCTGCAGACAGTATTATCTTCTTCAGTGTTGTAATACAGAAAGAAAGAGCCACACAGGAAATAGACCCATTAGGATTTGAATGGCTTTATTCCTAAGAACAGCGTAGGACTAAACCAGACTCCAGGACGCCCTCCCCCATTCTCCCCAAGGACCGATTCAAAAGCCTTCTTGACTTCTTTATAAACATTGATGCAATATAGTATTTACCAACACTGCAGTTCTTTATATATCCACAACATTGTTAATATGCGTGAACGTTTAAGAATGCGTTTACATAATTAGTCGAATGTAGGTGGAAGCCTCTAATACATTTTGGAATCTCTTGAGGCTTGATGGAAGTGATGCAGTGCTTCAGATGGACTAAAATGTAATATCTGGCTATCTGTCATTACATGATTGCTGAGTCTCTGCTATTGAGGCATACAATGACACTCGCCTCTGGAACACCGTACTCTGTCCTTGTGCAGTGACCTCGAAACATTAATGCAAACTTAATTGGACAGACTGACATTTGCAAGTACAGCGATGTGTTTGGGAAAAACCGGGTTCACCTTTGAAGAGCCTTGGAAACCTGATAAAAAATGTGCTTCTCCATGAAATGAGAAGGAAAAATCAAACAAAAGACACAGAATAGCTCAGTTGACATCATGCAGTTCTATCTGTCTGCATTGTTAGCATTTATTTTAAGGTACATCAGTATTATTCATGTTATTCCAATACCTTTTGCTGCTTTATGTTCTGAATCTAACATCAATGATATCCTAAAATCCAGATCTGGGATGCTGACTTGCTGAGTTTATTTGTGATTCTGAGATTAAAGCAAGCATTTGATTTTCAATCATTGAGAAGAATAAAACCCCTGTTCTTTTATTTCCTACAGCTCTTTTGTGAGGTCATGTTTGAATGTCCTGATTTATAGGAGTAGGACATTTTATACTCCTAGAAAAAGCCTAATCTCACAGTTTAATCTTTGTTTGAAAAGTTGCCATTTAATTCAGTAATTCAATCTTTATCTGTAGAGATTAAGCGAATATAGATGTTCAGATGATTTAAATACATCAAGTCAAACTTAAAGTGCCTTTAAATCCTATAGCTTTGAAGCCTTCTTCATATGGTGTTAAGTTAATCAAACTGTCTTTTATGACACACTGGAAAAACGCGTTGTTGAAACTCCTTAATTTCATAATGTACACCGTTTTCCATAATGCAAGAGAAATTATGTTAAAAGCATCTTCATTTAATCACCTTAAACCGATGTACATGATAAAATGTAGTTTTTTAATTTTCTATCCGATTTTATTTTGATAAAACAATTGGCACTTAAAGCTTTGAAGATAATGAAATTTACTATTGAAATTAAGTAAGTGTTAAGGTAAAAAAAAAAGATTTCACCCAAAAATATTGCACATTTGAAACTGTGCATTTTTTTTTTTATTAAAGAAATCCAATTACACTGTTAATTTGAAGGAAATTAACTAATACATTCTTAATCTATTTGTAATGTGACACTCAAAAAAAAGGCGTTGATCAATCAACCATTTGTAAAATTTTGTCTATTTTTATTTTTTAGATTGTAGATGTTTTGTAAGAATACCTAAACTATGTAGATAACTCATCTTGCACTTCACAAATACTTCATGAATTTCAAGTAATGAATTATGGTTCATGATGTTAACACACAAATATTAAATATCTAAAACACATTTCATACTGTCATCACTAGCTAAATGAAAATGTTTTTATGAAAGTGCACAAACTGGATCTTTGGCCAAATGTATTTGTGAAGCACCGAAACCAATAGAACACAAAGCCTGCCCAATGTTTTTTTTAATATAATTTAATCCTAATCCTTAAAATCCACACACGCAAAAATCAAGCCATGGGACCAAGTCTGAGAATTAGGACAGCAGGAAAAAACTTCAAATGGAGCTGAAAGCATCTTCAGTATAGCGCCGCCAGGGGGTTTACTGCGATAACCGTTCACAAAACTGTTCACAGAGGTTAGAAAACCTGATCAGCTGGCTTTTCGGATTATGTGAACATTACACCTGTTGTGTCAACAACCTATTTGTTAACACGCAAATTTAGGCTCCAGTGAATCTCTTTCTGCATTAAATGATCCATTAGTTCATCTTTTATATCATATATCCTGTGCTATTTTTTGCTAAATGTAAGCTAATCTATACACACCTTTTCTACATTTTTTCTTGAATACAACTGTGCGTGTGGACAGGTTAAGCGTGCACGTTGACTCCTAAGGAAACAATATGAGTCGGACTTAACAGAACCCTGATTTGTCAGACAATTGAAGAATGTCAAGGTGTGGCCTTCTTGTGTTCAATAACTAACGCCATGCCTCAAGTGTTTTTGCTCTTAAGAGCTAATTTTTCCATTTTGAAGTATTACGGGTGTGTGAGTGCTCACCTCATAGGAGAGAAATGAAATACAAATGAAATTGGAAATAAGAGATGTCACCTTTCTGTGCCTTTAGGATCCAAAGGAGAGCAGTAAACTGATAACGTATTGACTTTGTACACCGGCTAAAGCATTTTGTGTCAGGTACGGTTCTAAAGGCCCACCGATTCGTTCAGTTGTGGGATATTTAACAACTGGCTTCATCCTACTGGATATTCTGACTCATAACAACAAGATCTTTTAATAATGGACTTTATGAATGTAAGGTATGTCACTTTCTGTTACTGGAGATTCATTTACTAGTTTTTTTTTGCAAAATAATATAATTTTTATAAAGTTTTTATGCTCAAATCATACTTCCGTTATATCTATTATCGTCATATTCAGTGTTTCCAAATATTGCTCTGTTGGCTTCAGCATCCCAATGCCGCAATGTTGGCCTTACCAGGAATTATTAATTATCTATTATTAATACCAGGATTTTATAATCAGATGATCGGCAGTAAATATACAAGCAGCAAAGCTGAAAGCTGTCACGTTGGTTTTATCCTTTCATAGGTTTCATTTACGTCCTTTGCAAATTATTCTCATGTCCCGAAGCAGTCTCATTTGAAAAACAGTACTGCTAAAGGTTCAGTACACCTCAAAATGAAAATTCTGTCAGGTATTACTCACTCTCCAGTTGTTCTGTTTAAATCCTTTGTTTGGTTGAACACAAAGAGATGTAGAGACGAATGCTTGTAAACAAACTGTTCTTGGACCCCATTGACTACCATTGTAAAAAGATCAAACATTCTTCAAAATATCTAATATAAAGTAGTAGTTTTTCCTTCTATGCCAGTCAATTGGATTAACTTTCACTTTTAAATACGTCTTGTGTTATATTTTGGGTTGTGTAATGAGCTGAACTATGACAAACAGCCTGTGAGAATGATGGGATGTGGGTTTATAATGTCCTGCTGTAGTTTATGTTCCTATAGTTTAATTTCAATTTTAGAAAAGACTAATTTTCTTATTGACAGGCCCAATATGGAGTTGTCATTATTTTTTGAAAAGGAAATGAAATAGAAATGATCTGAGATGTAATGCATACAATGCATTCTTTCTTTGTCCCTGCATCGTCTCTCACATGTACAGATGAAGAAAATGGGCGGCGCTGAGGAAGGGGCCATCATTCATTGGTAGCAATAACAGCATACACATAATTGACTTGAATAGGATCTCCCGCCCTTCCTCCACTCCACACAAAGCCCCACACTGCGGTCACCTCCTTTTGTTAAGCTTTCTCCTCTTGTGGCATCCTCCTCGCCACGTGCCAAGTGTTTTCGTCACAGCAGATGTCAGACACAATCTGCTGTAATCTCCTCTGTCGGGACTAGCGTATAGTGTGCTGATGTACCTTGCAGCCTGGTTTCAATGAGTGCTGGATCAATAATGTACATTTGAGCAAAGCTATGTTTGTTCTTATTTTTAAAAAGAATGTTAATAAGGAAAATTAAAATGTTTAATTAAAAGGATGAACAAATCATTCTATTCCACACTGAAGAACCTGTAAGGCTCGTGTTTCTTTTTTAACACCCTCGGATGTTCTCAAATAAACTAAAGAAACTAGCTTTTGTCCATAATTTATTCACCTTTCAGTTGTTTAGAACCTGCACACATTTCTTTGTTTTGATGGACAGACAATGATATTTGGAAGAATGCTTGTATCCAAACGGTTCCTGGAACCTGCTGACTGCCATAGTAAGAACACATATTGCTATATTTGTTGTTCTGTTAAACACAAAATTAGGTTTTGTGCTTTTGGAGAATGTGGGACATTCTGGTATAGTCTGGAGTTCTGGGTTAATATGTCTACCATATTTATTTTTCAGACCATAGTAGTCAATAGGGTCCGAGATCGCTTTGCTTGCAAGCATTCTTTCAAATATCTTTCATCAGAACAAAGAAATTGATACAGGTTTGGAACAACTTGAGAATGAGTAATTCATGACAGATTGTCATTTTTAGGTGAACCATCCCTTCGAGAGGTGCTCGGTCATGCCAAGAGACCCGCTGGGTAGACGCATAATAGTCATTTAAGGATGACCCATTGGTTGTGAAAATGTGTGTTCTTGTTCTTTCCTCCTATCTGTGCTGTTTGACACCGTCCTTCTTGTCTGTTCATCCTCACTTTGTGACCGTTATATAAGTGTGTCTGCAGGAGCAGTGGTGATGTTGTTCTAGAACTGCCCATTCTAGTTGCTGTTTCACGGGTTGCCCTCTGGTTATCTTCCCCAGAGGGTTTTGCTTGATATCCACTGCATAGCCTTAGGCTTTGTTCTTAAAGCATATTGTAATACTGTTTTCTGAATTCACAAAATATTCGTTTGACCTATATCATGCCACGTATCCTAGTATGATGCAATGCACTTGGTGTACCCTTTCATGTTGAGCGTGGCAAATATTAAAATATACATTTTTTATAATTTATATATTTATGGACAGTGTAAACATTTCATCGACAGTCATTTTTATACACACTAAAAGGGATAGTTTCAACTAAAATATAAATAATGTCTTCATTTACTCTCCTTTGAGTTGTTCCAACTTCTTTGATCTGACGAAGACAGAGAAAGATATTTGGAACACTGCTTTTGTCTGTAATAGTGTTTTGACCTCATTTTTCTGTTGAACACAACATGAGATATTTTGTAGAATGTAGAATTGAAAAACATTCTGGGGCACTTTTGACTGCTAAGGTAGCAAGTGGGGTTCAAGAAAGGTTTGTTTATAAGTGTTCTTAAGTGGTTTAACCAATCAAAAACACTTTTACGGGTTTGGTAATTCATTTGGATGAACGATTCCTTTTATTAGTACATCATTTAAAAGGGATATTCCACCATAAAAATTAACATTCATTAATTATTTACTCACGGTTATGTCAAACCTCTACGATTTTCAGTTAAATATTTGGAAGAATGATGATAACCAAACAACGGCAATGCCCATTCACTTTTATTGTACACGCACAAAACCAATGTTTGTTTAAAAGCATACTATCAAAATATCTCCTTTGGTGAAGAATATTTTTATTGGACTTATACAAAAGTTTTGATCTGGGGAATAAATGCATTTTTATTTTCAGGTGAACTAACCCTTTAAAAACAAAAATCTTTTATTGTGCCGCTCAACTGGTAAAACCACAGGTACTTATCAAACATATAGCTTTTGTAAATGGCTTTGGATTAAAGCATCTAATCTAAACGAAAAGACACGTGACCACTTTTTCGTTTGACTCTCCTCAGTTATGAGTCAGGCTTAGAGATTACTAAAAGTCATTTTCAATCAACAACTTGTGCAAGCTGTTGTGCAAGACTAATGAAGATTTAAGAAAGAGGACATGTGCATTTTATGCATTACCGCCATCCTTCTTTAATAGTGTTCAGCTCTTAATTGCTCAAGACAAATCTGCCGTCACTGTCAACTGTCATTTAGTACAAGTCTTTAGAGGCAAGTTTATCTCGATGTTGTGTTGGGCAGAAGTGTTTATGTTGAGAGGAGGATTCTAAAGAAAATGGGCAGGTTCTCCCTTTAGGAAGGATGCCAGTACACAGTGTGGGAGAGGATACTTAACACGAGTCATCCTTTCTTTTTCCGTTCTGGGCTTTGAGGGAAGCGGAGAGTATTTGCTAAGTATATTAATGGAACCGCTGGAGCTTCGTCCCATCGGGTGCAAGCGGCCCTTGGGGTCATGGGCTCAGTCGAACTTGTCTCTATAACTTGAGTTAAGCAGACCTCTGAATATTTGAGTTGGATAAAAATAGCCTAAATGTTTTAAGGACTAATTTGCTTTATACATGAATGAGATTTGGTTCTTCGCTGTGCCCTCCAGATGCTTCTGTCCTGATTAGAACAAATTTTGACCCTAATGATATAGATGACTGAGTGAATATAATGACATCTAGTTTTTTACATTCTTGTAATCAGACAAATGTGTATCTTTTAATGCAGTTTATTACACTTTACAATAAGGTGGTATTTGTTAACATTTCTTAAAGTAATGGGTCACCTGAAAATAAAAATTGTGTAATCATTCGTTGTCACCCTCTTGTCATTTTAAACCAGTATTGAACACAGAAGAAGAGATTTTGAAGAATGTTGATAATCCATTCACCTGCATTGGTTTTCATATAGCAGCTGTGACACCACTGTTGTTCAGTTATCAACTTTCTTCAAAATATCTTCTTTTGTGCTTTTCTTTTGTGAGTTAGAAACCTCAATTTCTTCCACTACAGGCTGTATGTCAGCCATGATATATCTCTACTGCCTGCTGAAATGATGTCTTAAACGTGTATTCTTTCAATCCCTTGAATGTCTGTATTTTCCTCTCACTTGTCCTTGACTTGGCCTTCGTTGTAGCTCTCAGCACACAAGGCATGTCACTGCATCGGTAGCTTGGCTACTAGATAGTCAACATTATTAGCATGCACTTAGCACACAACCTGCCGCCCATGTCCTTTACCCTTATAAAATCATGTTTGACAGGCTGTGAATGGTCTCTGCTCATCTGTCCTGATTTACCACAGCTTTACTCTAAGGGCATGGGAACAGAGTCTGGTCTCATGTACTCACAGCCATCCAAGTCAATAAATCCCTTATATGGATAAATGCTGTCTTGTGTAATGGCACCACTTCCATATTTTTTCAGATAAAACCACGTTCTCTGACATTTAATAGTTGATGGATAGAGATGTCTTGCTTGAATACAAAAGTAATAGTGTACTCCAATAGAACTCTTTGTTTCTTGTTGGGTGTTACAGTGGAGCCCTGTTTCATGATGTAATGGTTTTGTTATTATGGAGATGTCACGCAATGTTGATACTTTTTGAGTAAATAATAGATCTCTGTCTTTTTCTTAGATTTTAGACCTTTTGAGAAATTCAGGCAAATTTATCGTGAGGTTTCCAGTTTTGTTTCTCTCAGGTCATGAGAGTTTTTTGTATCAAAAACGTTAGAATTTTGACTTGTTGCAATGTCGATCAAAGGCATGTACACCATGTACCCTGCAAGACCTGGTTAATGATTTGTGGACAATACAAAGGTCAGTTTGCTCAACACGTTTCTAGATCAGGGGTTGGCAACTGTATATACTGGCACAACTAAAACACTATCAATCTTCCTTTCTAGACGACATGTTTTTCCTTTTCAATTTTAAATGTAGTCTTTATAAGTGTTTAGGGAAATTATAATTTTTATTATTTCTGGGAAATATAAGAATATTTCACCAGATTGCAAATAAAAAATATTGTTTATATTTGCATACAGTTCAAAGTTTTGCGACACATGAATAAATGTTTCTCATTATTTAAAAAAACGTTGATCTCAAGGTGTATGCCTAAATGTCTGAAACAAGATTAATAGTCATATCATCTGGTCATAACAAACCTTATATTTAAAAAAAAAAAATTTGAAATGGAAGACTATGACTGACTATTACAGAAAGATGAAATAAGAGCACAGAATGGACTCCTTTAAAATTCTTAAAAAAATCATCTCAAGGCGATACCTTAAGTAACTGATAGGCAAATTTTAGTAACATGTTGGGATTAGTATTTGTTGTAACATCATTATCATAGTTCCCTTTTGTTTTTTTTCATAATATTTGTTAATATTAATAAAAGTTATTATTATTATTATTATTATAAAATGCGGACAGAATATGAATGCATAATTAAAGTGATGAAATAAAATCAGATTAAAGTAACAATACAAATGCTTCTTTATATGTTTTTAAAATTACTTTAAAGCAACACTAAAGGAATATTCATATTTGCAAATGTGCTTATAGGAAAAGTAAAACTTCTAAACTTGATTTCTCTCAGTTTTTGTGCTTTGTCTTACTTTCAGTTTTTCTCATCACTGTTGGATACCTCCTGACGTTCAATGTTGATGATATTCAACAGAAACCGAATGACAACAACAATCTAAATTTGCTGACTAAATGAACATGCCCTCTTATTTTTCTGAGGCTGTATTCCTTTGTAAAAGTTCTATATGTCAACACGTGATATGGTTGACCTGGTCACCCGCGGGTGCAGAAAAGGTTCTTTTTATGTTCTGTTAAAACCAGGTAAGACCAGTTTAAAAAGAGAAAGAAAGACCTGAAGGATAAGCAGCCGGGGAACACACAACCTCCGCAGATCTGTGAAGATCCAGTAACAATAGACCCGTTTCACTTGAACAAAGCAGTTGTCATGGTATTTTCCCCTCATTCTCTCCCGAGCACCCGATTTAGTTACAAAGCAGATCATTTCGTTTGCAGATGTGCTGTGTAGGTGAAACTTGATTTTTTTTCACCGATATCCAAATGAACCATTTTATAGGACGAAATATTAAAAGTTTTTCCCCCGTCCCAACAGGCATCTGCATGGATGTCGGCAAACAATTCAACGGTAGTGGGTCTGAAAACACTTAACCTCTAACCTTAAGAACTGTGTAGCTCAAAACACAAGTGTAAGTGTGGAAAGGTCCCGGATTTCTTTAGCGATTTAGCCCAAGGGTGTGTTTAGAGTTAGAAGGAAACCAAACAGCTCGGAAGCTTTGGAGTGCTTCCATAATTGCTCACAGACGTATGCGCCGAGATACTATTTGTGGTTATAATAAGAACAATTTAAAAGCTGCTGATAATATTCTTAAAGAGACCTCCATGTTCTTGAATGAGGTCATCAAAATGTGTGTTCATGTACCCGGCACATCAGGAACAATGGTCAAGCAAAGAATAGAGGACAGATTTATCACTGCTCATATCTCACATCTTTCATGGCTCTCTGGGGACCGCTGTCTTTACTATGACTATTAGCCCGGCCTAAATGCTCAGCCTCTTGTCTGGCCACCGTGCACCTGACCTCAGTCCTTTTCCCTTTTATTAAAAAGATGTTTCCATGGCATCCTTCTTTCAAAAGGCTTCAGAAACCCAAGTGTGAGGAAAAAGCTTATACTTTCTCTTTCAGGGCCCCTGTGGATGTACAATTTTCCTATTTATTTTCAACATTGAAGTGGGAGAACTGCTTTTATTAAGTACTGCCCTCCTTCAGTACCAGGAAGAGATTTACTTGGAGGTTGATGAGTGGAGGGACGAGGGGGAAATGATCGTCTGAGGGCCACCGGTGGTTTCAAGTTTCACCTTCCTTTACCCCGAAGCCTTTGAGCCTTCAGTCGCTCGCTCACTCTCTCTCTTTCTTCCTTTCTCCCCCCTCTTCCAGCCACCCCCCTTTGAACCACACCACGCTTCAGGAGCTCAGTTAGGAGAAGAGGAGAGAGAGGCAGAGAAGGGATCACATCGCGACGGCCGAGAAGCTGAGATTTACTGCCACCGAAACTCCCTGAAGGTAGGAGATACGTTTTCTTGTTAGGGAACTCCAGTCGGGCACTAGAAAGAATGGAAAGTGTCCTTCTGGGTGTCGTGTACATTTTATCCGTTGGGCTTTCTTCGATGGTTGCTAAGGCACAGATGTGAGGTAATCAATGGATGCATGCGAGTCTGCAGGCGTGCATGTGCGTGTTCGGTAGAGGATACACAATACGAGGCGTCTAGACAGAGGTGCAAGCTTGGGGTTGTTTAAAGGCATTCTTTGGAGATGAGAAGCATCTAGAGTATGTAAAAGAGAATGAATAATTCTTGATCTTGGTTATACGAATGTAAAATACGAATGCTCATATTAGGATTTTTGTCACCCATAGGTGAACCGATTTATTTTTGTCATGGTCATCCGATACCGATTCTGATGAAACAAATATAGAAGATTTCTGATAACTGTTGACATTTTTCACAAGTTATACTATAGATGTTGCCTTTGTAATAATCTTAACAGTAATTATGTAATATATGTAATGTAACTATTGCTATATCACAGTCCTAAATAATCACAAAAGGAACCTTCATGTACGTCCTCGCTCGTCGACGATATTAATTGAGATCGGTTATAACAACGGCCTCGTTTAGTAAGTACCGATAGAGTCATTAAATGTTATAATATAGATGTATTTGCTCATGCTGGTTCTACAAAGCTAGATATACTGACTCACCTGGTGATTCATCTTCAGGTGAGCCTAAAGGCAGCAAAAACAGATCATGTGCAGAAAAATATAGGCTCACAGGCTGGGACAGATGTTATGTTAGGTCATAGCGATAGCCAGGTGTACGGTATTCCACAGGTATGTGTCTTCATATCCTCAAACCAAAGAAAAACAATAATTATACACAAAGGTCAGAGGCTGCGTGTCATTTTTGGAAGGTGCTTCACATTCCTCTTTAACTTTGTATTTACGCTTTTCCAATATGACAGAGCACCTGGTTTGTGAGTCAACTATCTGTTCAATGTCAGAAATGTAGATTTTTAAAACTTTTGTTGCTGTGGGCAGTTGATATACATCCTTTCATTTTGGGTTTAAGTCATGGTATATGCCATAAGATATTAAAATGAGAGGCCATAAACTCCCAAACGTAATTTTAGTGAGCGGAGGAGCTTAGTGGTGAAGCTGCGGCTCAAGACATGCTTATTTAAATCTAAATTCAGATTTTTGGGGAGTATGCAGATGTGCTCATTTGCTATGCCATCATTGATGCATTGGCATAACATCACATTGAAACCGCCTTCTGCAATGCATTGCTAGCACTTATGGTTATAATAAATAACTTTTTTACTTATTGTGTACAACATTGCATAATCACAGGTTAAAATATGATCCTTCTGTCATTGTTACTGTGGCATGAAAGGGTAGAGTCAGGCATTAAGTAGGCTCAGCAGTCGTCACATTGACCGCTCTCTGGAGTGGGCTGCCGTCTCTTGATGTGACTTGCACTGGGTGAATAGTCGCCTCGGTGTCTGGATCGACAGACTTGGCACTGCCTGACGGATCGAGAGAGGTGAACAAAAAGCTTTAGGATGACAGGCAGAAGAGGAAAGAAATGCCCACAATGCCTCACTTGTGTCCTGTGTCTTAGGAGCTCTTTTGCATCTCTGGTTGGAGTTTATGTGAGATTTATGTTGATAAAGGGGGGTATGAACACACCTCTCTGTAAAATACTCCCTTTAAATGAAAACAAAATAACAAAACTCTTTAAAGACAGTCTAATGTCTGAAAGTCAAAACCAACTTTTAAAAAATCTTTTTTTTTTTTTTTTAGGAAAATTGCACTTGACAAATATCACTTGTCCCATGTTTTGACAGCAGAATTAAAAATATTTATTATTCGTATTTATGCTACATAAATTGTATTAATATAAATGTATCTGCATTATTAGTTTTTTCTTTTTTTTTGCCGTCATGCCGGGACACATTTATTATTTATTTGTCAACTAACCAAAAATATCTGAGAATTCTCAATTCAAAATACATGTGCTTTAGAAGAAAAGGTCTATGACTAATATGTTTATTCTAGTTTACGAAATCGCTTTACGAATATGGCTGTTCAGATGGACTGTTTCATGGACCTGATCAGACAATGACATTTTAATTGAAATATTTATAAACTATAGTCAGAATTTATATTGCTTAAAATGTATATATATTTGTGTGGGGGTTAAATATAACATTAAATTCATGGATGGAATTTAATGTTAGTACATGGTAATAGTTTCTTTTTAGGCTTGCTAACTACAAAATCATTGAAATTCTACACAGAGATGCTTAAAGAAGCCAGAGCTCAATAAAAAGCCAAAAGGCTGTTGTTTAGAAGAGGACACAACCTTAAAGAGCAGACGCAGCGAGATGAAACTGCAACTTGTATTGTCTGTTCTTGATTTACTCCTTAGGGCCATCTGGGGTCCTAATTAGCCTCAGTGTTATTAACTAAAGTCAGTTTACCACAGGCGTACACACACACACGCACGCACGCACGCACACACACACACACACACACACACACACACACACACACACACACACACACACACACACACACACACACACACACACACACACACACACACACACACACACACACACGCACGTACGCACACAGACACACAGACTCTTCAGTTTGTCTGTACACTATCTGCACAAGTCTCTGACTCCCACATCTCAATCCCTGGAGCATCATTTGGATGGCTAATATATGAGAAAGAGCAGAATAAATGAGGGGGGGCACATGAAGTCCTATCATACAGGGATTCAGGAGATCATTTTCACTCATGGCAGTTTAGTGACATGCTTCCTTTGTTCCATGGAGCGCTTTGGCTATTTTAATTGCTCTTTGAACGCTTTTCTCTCGTTCTGCTGGGCTGCTCTTTTGGCATGGAGATATTTTTGGCAGATGTCCAGCTGGGGAGCTGCTATGACTATAACTTTGCTGGGAATGAGCGCTTAATACTTCTGAAATACTTTGCATGCAGTATTAAAGCAAAAATAAGTAGAACTAACTTAGTGTGGTGTTTTTGTTCAATTCATTGTTGTAAGACTCACTCGATTCCTAAACGTAATCCTCACCCAAAAATGAAAATCATTTGATTCATTACTCATTTTAAGGTCATTTCATGCATATTTCACGTTCTTTCTTCTGCAGAATGCAAGAGAAGATATTTTGAACAATTTTGATAATTCGCACACATTCAATTGCAGAGATTTTGTGTTTATTTTATTTTGTGTTATGCGGGGAAAGAAAGTCATATAGGTTTAAAATGACAATAGGGTAAAATAGAATTTTGGGTAAACTTAAATCTATAAATTGATAAGAGGAAGAGTACATTTAATTTATGCATAAACTATGCTATTCCTTTAAAAGTCTTTTGATTGTATATTTAAAATCTTTTATTTAGCCTTCTATAAGTAGACTTTATCCACTATTCTATTGTCTGTTTTTTTTTAAATCATGCTTAAACTCATGACCGGAAGTCAGCTTCTCTGGGTGCATCTCTTCGGTTTTCACGAGAGCCTCGTGATTCGGATGTGATCATTTACGCTGATCTGTAAAACTCATCCAGTAGGGTTGAATTAAACAACTTTTTCCTAGATCTGAAAACTTACATCCTTCTGGAAGAATATATGCCTACTTGTATGCTTGTAGAAACCTGCTAATAACAACCCTCGTATATTGCCCCGGGGAAAGGGGAGGAACCGAACCAGAGTTAAATACCTGTCTGATGAGACGTCAGTAAAGATAGAATGCACCTTTGTCTAAACATGGTTGGGTGTCATCTGAAGGGGTGTCGACATCTTTTTAAACTTTGTACGAGACTCGTTCATGCCATAATTACATTCAGACGTGCAGAACGCCATCCAAAACAAATCTACACCCAGCGACGCTCCTACAGAGCCCAATCCATCTGGATGTAACTGTTTGTAAATATTTTTCTGTACATGGAGAAAAGCTTTCCATCATTTTCTGTGAACTGCTACTAACCTGACCCGGTCACTGTAAGGAGTCCGGGATAAAACAAAATAATGAGCTCTTAGAGAGTTTTTTGAAGGAGCTGCGCATGTTGTTTCTGAATTGTTGCCAAGAAATAGCTTTTTTCGTGAACACAGAGTAATTAATGTGGTTTGTATTTGTCTCGAGAGACAGCTGGATTGTATTTGCAATATGGCCACAGGGTGTCAATGTTATGCTTATTGCGAAAGTGTATATCACACTGTTTTCATAATTGGTTTGCAGAAATATAAATCTCATTCTGTAAATATCAACTCAATCCTTTAATTTCAACACAGTAAAAATGTGTATGATGAAATAGGAGGTTAATTGTAATGGGTACATTTTACATAGATTATTATTATCCTAGGAACAGATAATAAAGCCAATTTTTCACAGTGATACCAATTGTTTGGTGGTTATGCAGCATGAACCTGCAATAACTAAATTCTAAAGATTAATTAATAATGTATTAAAGCACTATTATCAATGAATGAATAAGTTAATATTATTTTATGGATGTTATTAATTAATATAATAAATATTTTTACATCAAACTGATCATGTATGGTCAAAAAATTTCTAGGAACCGGGCCAAAATTCATTGCACATTCCTGTCTACTTTTGTTTGACAGGATAGTCTGATCATAGGCTGTTTAAACTGAGACAGATTACTATCTGGCATCAATATATCGGTGCATCTCTAATAGGACTGCATAAAAACAAAGCAGTCAGTTTCTACTTGTCACCAGTTTACACCTTAAGAAATTACAATAAAGTCTATAAAATGGAAAATCAACCACAAAATTCTTATATCTGAGCAGCTACTGTACATATTTGCCACCTGATGTTTTTTTACAGCTCTATCCTTTGCATTATTCCTTAGCACTTGACAAACTTTATCAAGTCACTTTTGATTCCATAGGATTTACATCTGCAATCTGCTTTTTCTTTGCTATCTAAAATAACTAATCCATTAAAATACATATTTTTATATTCATTTAAAAATGCATAAATTCAATCAAGTGTTTTAAACCTCTGACTAAATAAATAGTCCAAACTCTCGTACAGTGGTTCCACTGGAATGCACTTGTCGTCTCTGTTATCGGTGCAAATTTGTTCCTCTCTAGAGATTCTAAAAGTAGTGCAACCAGGGATAAGATAAAAGGTTTAGTGCTCTCTTCCCAGTTGGTTAGTCCACTCAGAATAAGTGGCATATAGCCGCAAATAGCCTAAATTCCTCTTGTACACAGAACCTGCCAGTACCTGTTCTTGCTTAAAGGGAGTGTTTAATAAAAAACCCAAATTCTGTCATTATTAATTCACTCTCCTTTTGTCATATTTGTGAATCTGTGTTTTGTGTATCACAAAGGGATATATTTTGAAAAATGATTTAGTAGTTTGTATCTATGCAGTGAATGTAAGTAGAAATCAGTTTTACTTGCTTATGAACGTTCTTCAAAGTCTCTTATTTGTGTTCAACACAAGTAATTGGAAACGAACAGGTGCCCTTCATTGTTACAAGAAGAGTCAGTTGTGGACATATTGGTTTACAGATAAGTGCTAAATTACAAATTAATGGCCTTGAATAAAAACAAAGGATTGTGGTGTTGGAATGTTTTAATTGGCCTGTGAAGGAGGAGATTTGGGACTCTTACGAGACGCTGGACCCCAGGCAATGAATCAAGCCGCTGTGTGGTCGAACTGACAGAGCTAAATAACATTTCCCAGCAGGCCTCGCCCAAGCATACGTGTGCCTCGGATTATCTCGCTGTGTTGAAAGGAGTCAACGCATGTGGGACTGTTTGTATGTGTTAGTGGATCCAGAGCGGCTAGCCATCTGTGTGGACTCATACTTGATCAATTTGAAGGCCAAGAGTCATGACAGGTTAATGTCTTACCTTGGCTAAAGCTCAGGTTAGAATTAGAGGTGAAATCACTTGAGTTTAACACAAATTCCTCATGTTGAGAGATATTTACAGACCACATCTATAGTGTTCTGCTGTACTAATATATTTGCCTCTGGATATACTTAAGATTTAAGATTTTCTCCTGGGACGTATTTGTACACTAGATAAGGAAGATTTCATTTATAACTAAATCCATATTCTGTCCATTTAAATAACAATAATGTAAAAAATATTTATTTAAAAATATATATTAATATGTATTTATTTTATATATATATATATATATATATATATATATATATATATTAATAATGTTTATATATAAAAAATTATTTTTATACTTAAATATATTGAAGCATTTTTCTAGAAAACCAATATATTATCATAATATTATAGCAATATTTTGAGTCTCTTTAAAAATCTTGCCATTTAAATAACACTGATGTAAACAAAATCATATTAATTTAAAATATTATTTAATAATATGAAATTATTTTAATAAGTTAATGTGTATAAAAATTCATGATATATGTTATAATAAAGATGCATTTATTAATTCGTATTAAACTTGGATGTCGTATTAAACTTGGATGTCACATTTTTAGCTCTTGTCTAAAGGATGACCCTTAAGAAATAGGTTTTGCATTCCAGGGAACATTTTGTGTCATGTGTTTTGTATTTGTACTGTACCTGGTCGGCTTGTTTCGTCCCAAATGAACAGATTGCATGTTGACTCTGTTTGAGTGTGTGCTTGTTCTGGTTACATAAGAATAACCACATGCAAATGTCCCCTAACCACACACATTTGCAGTGTCGCACTAACACATTTACACACACAGACCATCCTGTTTCCAATATATATGTGTGTTTATGCGAGACTAGAGAGCTGGCACTAACTCCATGGTGACCAGAGAAGCATAAATAAGCCACCTGTCTAAAAGCTGGGTAGGGCTGGTGTCCGAGCACACGCTTTAAAGACAGTCTGTAGGAACCCATACATGGACACATTTTCAGTTTCCGTTCTCATTAGGTTTGCACTATTTTACAAATGAGGTTCTGTTCGGCCGGTGTGTGTCACTGTGGTCTCATTTGGGCATTTTCTTTCTTGGCATACTTTTGTAGTTTGTAATCCATAATTTATAATGCTCAATGTATACCATCCTACAAATGTTGATGTTTGTGCCAGAACTCTTTAATTAGTATAACAAGGACATTATTTACCCATAGGACATTTGTGGGTTACAGAGCTGGTGTATGATGAGGTGCGAACAAGGTGGTAATTGAATAGGAAATGGATATGACCTTACTTGGTAATGCCACATGTCACCACTTGACATATTACTGAGATCTAGGGGTGTGGGATTAAATGATCTCACTGAGATGTCAGACAGACCCCATGGGCACCAGCAGATGAAGCCTAGGAACAGCATTAATAATTTTTCCGTATAAATAAATAACTATAGTATAAAATTAAATATAAAAAATAAAATTAAGTATAAAGCAAAGTATATTTAAGTTAAGCTTTACTTGCTAATTTACTTTTTAATGATTATTACTATTGCTTATTATTTATATTTATACAATATCATCTTAATATAATTATATACTTATATACAGTTACATTTATCTGTTACTATTTGTTATCATCTATCATCAAATAAACATTAAAATGTATTCATGATTTTAAATATTTGTATATATTTATAAATAATAATATTTATATTTTAAAATGTTTTATACATATTTTATTTTAAATGACATTTATTTAACATTTTTATTTCTCTGTTATCATTGCTCTTTAAAACAAACAAATGTTAACTTGTACATCAGTTCTTTTAGTTTGGTGTCAATCTACAAAACTGAGTAACACAAAGGCCAAAAATCCATTTAATTTTTTGATTGATCCTCATCTCTGCCCCAATATTGAGATGTCAAGGTCAGTTTTGCCTGCCTCCCTCATTTTGAACTTCTGTATGTAAGAAAGCAGCCAAATTGTCTGATAAGATGGACAGAAAGTCATGAGGAATGTGATGCGGAGGCCAATTTGAGTGAACAGCATTTTGGAAAACAACTGGACACAATTCAAGCCCTTATGGGACATCCGTGGCAAACAGATGCAAGGATGAGTTATGGGGACATTCTTTATTAGGATTTCTTTTGAGGGTAAAGAGCTGGTACCTTCTTTGTGTAAACTGTATCAACCCATAACAATTAAAAGGGAGTATTTGAGTAGTTAGATCAACTGCGTTGGACTAGTTCTAAGCC
This sequence comes from Triplophysa yarkandensis, assembly GCA_033220385.1. Taxonomy (NCBI): domain Eukaryota; kingdom Metazoa; phylum Chordata; class Actinopteri; order Cypriniformes; family Nemacheilidae; genus Triplophysa; species Triplophysa yarkandensis. The sequence continues at coordinate 9,228,111 of CM065662.1, read as the reverse complement.
CTGATAAATCTGTGGAGGATTTGTACAAAGGCAAAATCATGTCGCAATCTACATGTTTGTGGACAACTATTGACCTCTGAAATCTTGAACTTCACAACAGTACACTCGTTGGCAAAGACTCCACATACTCATTAGCTTGTTTGTGATTCTGATGAACTGTTTCTGGTAGTGAGTTGTTGTAGTTCCTGTTATCTTGTCATAGGCCATCCACATTCAGTTTTAATGATTAACATATAAAACAAATAGTGGACTGACCATTGCAGGTTTGCCGAAAATCTGAAACAATAAACAAACACCATATAAATAACCAGCATAATTATTAAAGGTTAGTTCACCCAAAATGAAAATACTGTCATTATTTACCCAGCCTCTTGACATTTAAAACCTATGTGACTTTCTTTCTTCTGCAGAACATATTTTGAAGAGATTTTGAAGAATGTTGGTAACCAAACAATGAACACAACACCTATTGAATTCCATTGTGTGCCAAGATAATTCTCAAAATGTCTTTTTATGTTGAACAGAAGAGATAATTAAATATATGTTTGGAGCAACATAAGTAAAATATCACAAAGTTATTATTTTGGGGTGAACTCCTCCTTTAAGTGTATGTCCTAACATTAATATTAACCCCAAAATTGAAAACTCTGTGATTATTTATTCATAATACATTCTTATCATTTCAAACCTGTTTGACTGTCGTCCTTCAGCACATCAAAAAAGAATATATTTTGAAGAATGTTGGTACCTATTCACTTTTGGCATTGGTTTTATGGGTATACAATATACGTAAGGGAATGGGTAACTCTACTGTTTGGTTACAGCCATAAGAAAGGTTTGAATTACAAGACATTTCTAAATGTACTGTGCCTCTTGATGTTTGAACTCCCAAATCAAATAAAAGCATATGTAATCAACGGTCCCTAAAATGGAAAATCGAGCATAAAAAGTTTTGACCGAACTCCACGACGGATGTCTAACATCCATCCAAACCACAGATGAATTGCCCTACTTCACCATGTTATGTAATGTTCTGCAGCCCATTAGCATTGAATCAGTGGCCCCACCTTCACCGGCTTTGTTGTTGGCACAAAGTAATGCAAGAAACACTTTGTTTTGTTAACCCATAAGGTACGAGAGGCTAAGGGTTAAAGGATGGTCTGCAGGGCCAATCAGTGTTAATGATTAGAGTAGAAACAGAGCTTCAGAAGTGAGGCGGCGGGCAGGGGCTGCGCTGTGGGTGTGCGTGGGGGATTCGTTGGGAGAGAGGGAAAGAAAAGCCACTGTGCTTAAATCCAGCTGGCTGCTTCGCCGGGAATGTAATCCATATGTGCGGGCGGGTTCAGCTTCAGGAGAAAGAAAAGATATTACCCGCAAAGAAGCGATTGTTTCTGCTTTCCTTGTTCAAATTCTTCTCATACTGGCCTCTGGCTACATTTCAACGGCCGGCATTGAGAGAAAGAGAGGTGAAGCCGAACGACAAAGTGAAAGATAACTGGAGCAAAGTCTGAAGGAACTGTGGAGTGAGGTTAAAAGAAAGAGAAAAGAATGGGAGAGACGGAAGACAAAACAGAGGAAGGCATGGTGAGGTGGGTCATCTTTATTTAACAGTTTGTGCCAGTTTGCATGCTGAGGTGGAACTTTTGTGCTGAGCTGTTTGGATTATGTCTGGATGGGAAGCTAGAGGAGACGTGTGTATGCGTGCATGTGTGGCATGTGCAGGACAAATAGAGGGGGGCGTGGGACTTCTGCAAAATCCTGGAATAAAGTACATTTGGAGATATTACATCAGTATCCAGTGGGGTTGCATGGCATTTCCTGGGTTAAATGATTTTAACATTGACTCATGAGTGGTTTGAAATGGGTTTGCTTTCTTTGCATTGCTCTCTTTTGATGTTAATGGATAACCATTTAAATTCTAAACGTGCAGCTTATCAGGGTGGTTAGTTTGCTTATCGTGCATTTGTCCGCTCGCTCTGGTCTTGTATTGGAGGTTTAAAAAATAATTAAACTGACTTGTCCACTTGTTTGTCTTTGAAAAAGAAGCCCACCTGAGATTATTTTGGTCCCAAGCGCACCGCCTTCAGCGATTTCGAGTTTTCAGTTGCATGACACTGACAATGAGTTACTTGTGTGCCACAACAAGAGACGAGGATCAGGTTTAAGATACACCTCTCCAGTCCTAACCCTTCACCTGCTGGTTGAACTTTATCACTGATGACTCATCTTGTATGTGTTGTTTGTGTGAGAGCATCATAATGGGAATATTTTGGAAAGGTTTGAAAGACTGATGTGATAGGTCACCCAAAAATGAAAATTCTCAACCTCATTTCAAACCTGTATAACTTTTTTTCTTCAGCAGAACACAAAAGATGATATTTTGAATAATGTTGGGAACCGGCGACCCCTCACTTGCATTGGTTTTGTGTCTAGATAACAGAAGTGAATTGGTGCCACTTCTTGTTCGATTTCTAGCTTTTTCCTTAATATCCTGGTTATTGTAGAGAATGTAGAGGAGAGTTTAAATACAGGAGAACCTCCAAGTGCTGATTGCTTTTGGAAAAGAAGGCAGGCAGGATTTTTTTCGGCTGGAAGAATTTAAACGTAACCCTTAAACACACTTCACTGGCTGTAAAGTTCAAAGCACAAAGCGCAGTCAGGCAAGAAAAACAGTTTGCGGTGTAAAACAATAAAGTTAGCAGCTTGAAAAATGCCAAGTATGAAGAATCAGCATCTCCTGACAGTACTGCCATGGAATAACTGAATGGGAAAAATTATCAAATTTTTTTATATTTGTGTTTCATTTGGGTCTCTACTGCTTTTATAAACTCTCCAAATGCATATGCTTAAATGACTCTTTTGGATCTTTCCCCTAAGTTGACGTTAGCCTTTAAACAACTTGTTCGGAAAGGAACTGATCCGGCAAGAATAGAGGTGGTGAGATCTTTTAATTTAAGAATGATTTTGTGCAAAGAACTTTATAAACATACATTTTTTAGCCCATATACATATCCGAACTTCTTAAAATGTGTAAAATATGTCACCTTTAAAGTGAGAGGTTACCCAAATGGAATATTTTAACTCTCATTCCAACTGTGTATGACTTTCTTTCCTCTGTAGAGCAGAAAAGATGACATTTTGAAGAATGTTGGGAATATGGCTGGTACCTATTTACTCTGGGTATTGCTGTTTTTCAGTTACCAGCAATCTCCAAAATATCTTCTTTTCTGCTCTGCAAAAAATAAAAAGTCATATAGCATGAACCCCTTCAAAACCAGCAAACCAGAAAATCTGGAATATCTAAAAGACATGCTTAGACTATTTAACACCGTTTTATCGAGCAGATTTCTTTGACCCACCAATCCTTTTACACCTGTAAAGGTGTCTCCTGTCATCTAACACCTGAATTAAAGTGTACTGACAATACCTGCAAGGGTACAGAGGTTGGCAACATCGCCAATCCCTGAGGCTCACTGCATTACGCCAACTATCATGAGCTCTGAGGTGAAATCTGTTTTGTCTTGATTTGTAGTTCCCCACTGTGAGTATTAAACATCCCATTTGCTGATGGCTGGCTGGCTGCCAGTCCATTTCCTTTCTTGAGCCCTCACCGAAGAATAGGCATGTGAGAAATGAAACGTGCATTGCCCTTTGGAGATGGTATTGTGTTTAGGAATGTTCAGCAAATGCTTTCCAGCTGTTGGGAGTGTATTGGTATGTTGACTACCAGTCATCCTTTAATAAGCATCTTGGAAAAGTCGTCCCAAAGTTTGTTGGCATCATCTCATGTTCCCTTTGAAATATAACAGTAGCAGGACATTGATAAGTGACATCCGTTGTCTCTGCTTTAGCTTGGCCTAATTTTTCTCAGACCTGATTCAGGAACAGATGTACAAATGGGACAAAATTTGGCTGCTGTATGTCCGGGGACCAATCTGATCGGCCTGCGAGAAATCTGGTCTACCATTTGCTAGCTGTGCGCACCAAAAGTAGTTTGTACTTTCAACTTTTGTAAATGACAATACTGATCTTAGATCTGCAATAGATCAGAAATCTCGCATAACAGAAGCCAATTGAGTTTTTGATCCCAGACAATTGTGTTGTCCCTAGAGAAGCTCTTGCAACAAGTCAACTTTTATTTCACACTTAAGGCACATCAGGCTTCTATTGAGAGCTGAGTCAGGTTTTGTCAGCAATTGATATGGGTGTCCAAAATATGTTTAATTGTATTACTACTAGAAATAGGATGAGAAAGGATCTAAAAAATAGATATTTATGTGTTTAATATTTGCACTCTTCGGATGGTACATTTGAATTACCTTTATTTTATATCTATGCCCAGGCTGGAGTCTTTTTTCTGTATTTTAGAACAGATAAAACATGTCCTACATAAATATATTTGAAGGTTGTATGGTTTGATTGTTTTAACATGATTTATTGACTTCAGCTGGCGTTTCCAAAACACGTTCCCTCATAAACTTTAGTTTCACTGGAAAACTTATTGAGTTTCTTACATTTGGATTTATTTTCCACATGTTATCAGCAGAACTGGCCTGGATTATACAATGGGAACAAGGTTTGTGTTAGACCAAGAAGGAAATTACATGAAATAATAATAGAAGCTGTGGGTGTATTTCAATCTCTATAAACCAAAGACCATGCCAAATTTGTGGCTCTTATCTGTGAACTATTATAGATGTGTTTACAGAAAATCCACTGTAGCTTCAAGAGCTCTCAAACCTGTGTGTGTGTTTGTGTGTGCATACAGTATGTTTTTTAATGAGATAACGCATGACTAACACATAATCATTTCTTTAGAGATCGTTAGCACTTAAAATTATTTTTTCATTTATTATTTTTCTTCAATTTAATTTAATCTAATTTAATTCAATTTCATTTCATTTACTTCAGTTAATTTAATTTAATTTAATTTAATTTAATTTAATTTGATTTGATTTAATTTGATTTAATTTGATTTAATTTAATTTAATTTAATTTAATTTAATTTAATTTAATTTAATTTAATTTAATTTAATTTAATTTAATTTATGATGCACTGAAATGTAGTGTAATGTAATGTATTGTAATGTATTATATTAATTTCATTTGTTTAACTTTTAATATTTAAATCCACTTGTAATAGTTTTTCCAGCTTGTGTTTTGTTTTGTTTTGTTTTGTTTTGTTTTGTTTTGTTTTGTTTTGTTTTGTTTTGTTTTGTTTTGTTTTGTTCTGTTTTGTTTTGTTCTGTTTTGTTTCAAACAGCTTATTGTCTCTTATGCTAAACTGTTTCAGGTCTAGAAATCTAATATAATCCCAGTATTACCTAGACTGTTGAGCTCACAACCCATTCAGTGCCACTCTTTTAACAACTTGCAGCAACTAGAACACTTTTTATTGTGAAATCAGAATTCATCTGAAGCCGTCATGGTGTTTGTCAAGCTGAAAGGCAGGTCGTAGGCCACATTCTTCATATGATGTCCCAGTGATTGTGTGTACTCACATTCTTGTGCTTTAACGCCAGTCTTAAGCCATGGCTTGTGCTTGGGGATTTGTTGATTCCCTTGTGTTCCTAAAAGGATCTTGCCTCACACTTAATCTCTTGTCTCCTGAGTATAAACGTCCTTGATGGACGCTGGTTAAGTTGATGGACCAGAAACTGAGCCACGAGAGGTTACCAAAAGACCCACGATTGCTTCCCTAAAGAAGTCTGGTGCGTTGGCCTGATCCATTATGGCTCTCATTAATCATTTCCTTTAAACCTCTATTTGCTTTTGCGAAATCTTTCCTGTCTGGAACATTTGATCTGTTTTGTTAAATATACATAGGTGTGTTACACATTTTATTATTGTTGCTTCCTGTAGTTTATCACAGCATCATTAATGTCAAGGTCACAGGATGGATTTCAGGAAACACAAAAATGAATAAAGTTTACATTGAATGAATAGTTCACCCTAAAAGGAAAATGGAATATAATTTCCGTAGTAGTGTTTGGTCGTACTATGGAAGTCAGCGGTGACCCAAAATTACTTGGTTACAAACTTGCATTTAAGTCCACCCGGTGGACAATAAGTTTTTACAACAGAAAATATCTTCATTTGTGTTCAGCAGAAGAAATAATTGTATACAGGTTTGACTAACTAAAGGGTTTGCACAATATTCATATTTGGGTGAACTATCCCATTACCTGCACTGTGAGATGCATGAATATACACATCTACCAAACACATACATTTAAATCACAAATTCACTTATTTTTTCACATAATCTTTTATTTTAGCCACCTTAAATGCTAAACCCTTTTATCCAAAGTGAGTTACAAAGCATTATACTATACATTCATTCTAAGAATGGGAAATCCCTCGGATCTTACCCATGATTTTGGCATTGCAAGCACCATGCTCTTACAACTGAGGAAAGAATTGTTTTGACTCCTGTTCTATTTTTAAAGTAATTGCAAAATCAACCATATCATACTTTGCATGTATCATGCCATACTTTGCATATGTGAGCAGACAAACAATTACTTGATATCTCTGACCATGAAAAGATGAGAAACAAAAGTTTGTCAAAGAGGAGAATACTCGCACATATCTGATGTTCGCATCTGTACTCGTCACACATCAGATTTTAAACTTGTCAAATATGTCAATCTCACTTTGTGCATGACTAACACCACGTCAGTTCCTTATCACAGTTATGAAGAAAGACAGTTGCTCTGTAAGATTTTTGTTCTAGTGAAGAATTTGTTGAGATCATAAAAGTGTGTAGAACATAAAAGTCTGCACAGTTTTAGAGTCTTGTGTGATCTCATAACACTTTTGCTTGCCAAGCTGAAATTGTGTTATTGTGGGATTAGATGACCCATATCTAACTTGATCTGATTTAACAATAGCACCTGCTATTGAACACTGTTTCAGAGCTTCTAAGTTTTATTCATTTTTTTCAAGTGTAACTGTCAACAAAGGTGTGTGTGTAGCTGATACCTTTAGTCCAGGTTGCATTTGTTTGTTTTATAAGTGCACCCGGATATGATGTCATTATTTGGCTGAAATCATAAATGTCTCAATTATGAGTGATATCAAATAGCAGTATGTTTTATAACCATCAGAAATTTGATTAAAAGAGTACACATTTATCACCATGCGTCATTTAAGGAAATCTGGACATTTGACAAGTCTATCCTTAGCTAAACATTCATGGTTCCACTTTAAGTTGTGTAAGTACCGAAGGCTCTGTTGAGCAATGTATCTTGTAGTTAGGAAAGAAAGCATCGGTCAGCAATGTTCTGGAAGGTGTATTGTTTGACTTGGGCCGGGAACGCACAGATCCAATCTGTGTAGATATATCAAAGAAGGAGAGAGAGAGAGAGAAGGAGAGAGAGAGAGAGAGAGAGAGAGGGAGAGAGAGAGAGAGAGAGAGAGAGAGAGAGAGAGAGAGAAGGAGAGGGGGATGATATTTTAGCTTTGGCCAGCACAATTTGACCGTGGGCACTAATCTGTCTCTACGGTCATGATGTCATCAGGGCATGTCCGACAGATTTACAGTCTGCAAGACATCGGGCAGAGATGTTTTCTTGCTGTGATGCTTGACTATTTTGAATCTTGGGTGTCTGATCATAGTTTTCAGAAAAGCATGGAGTGTATATCAATCATGTGCTTTATTTGTTTTGTGGGTGTGTGTGTTTAAGAATGAAGTCAGAAGTGAAGTTTCAGTGACAAGATCATTTATAGTTCTGTAGCATCTTCATTGGGACTGGGTTATCTGATCTTCAAAGTGATAGTTCAACCAAAAAGATACACTCAAGATGTTACAAACACAAATTCATTGAATTTGGATGAATGCTTGTAACCAAACTGTTCTCATTGACTAACATAGAAAAACTCTTTGTTGTTCTAAATTTTTCCTACTATAGGTGTAAGCATTCTTCTAAATGTCTGTCCTTCAGAAGATAGAAATGTATACAGATTTAAAACATTAAATTAGGAAATATTTTTACTTTTGGGTCCCCTTTAAAAACGTTAAACAAATGAGAATTTATATTAACCCTCATTTCATTTCAAAGCAGTATTTTGTTCCTCACCAGAACAAAACTACTACACAAAAAGATGTTTTAGGTAAAAGAGAAGCAATTCTTCACATGAATATACTATAACACTGCATAGTGACCATATAAGATACATTATAACACATTAAATACAGTAACAAAAAATCTATTCCACGTTTTTTACAACTTGCCACACATGATCACTACGAACTGTCATTAAATGTTTTTTAAAATTTAAATTTTAGTTGAGTGGAAAAATAATATGCACACACGCAAGCCATGCCATGCGGGTGAGTAAGTTACGACAGCGTTTTCATTTCTGTGTGAACTGTTCATTTAAAGTGAGGTATTTAATGCTGTTGAGTTAAATGAAAAGCCGTTAAATGGACATCATGCCACACTGAGCACAATACTCAATGGGATAGTCCGGAGAGAAGCGGTGTCAGCATCCCTCCTCCAGTAAAGTGCATTGATCCATTTGGGTGAGCCTTAACAATCAATACAAACCGCAGCTCCCATCATTAAACAGACACAGGTAAAATCCCACCTCTGCTCTTTTATTTTACTGCTGCTTATTGCTGCTCTCTCTCTCTCTCTCTCTCTCTCTCTCTCTCTCTCTCTCTCTCTCTCTCTCTCTCTCTCTCTCTCTCTCTCTCTCTCTCTCTCTCTCTCTCTCTCTCTCTCTCTCTCTCTCTCTCTCTCTCTCTCTCTCTCTCTCTCTCTCTCTCCCCCTCTCTCGGATTACAGTATTTGAAGCCCTGGGCAGCTCTTGGCAGTTCATATTGTGACTGTAGCTTTGAAGAACATGAGGGGGAAGTAGTGGAAACTCCCTGTGTCGGTTCCCATGATGCCTCCCCCAGAGGACATCCAGCCAAAAGCAAATCTAGAAGTCGCTCTGGGATCCCCCACACTTCTATCACAGATTTTTTAACTTTCAAGTAAAAGTATTCATATTTATTTGAAACGTACCTAAATGCTCTTGACACAACATATTTTAGACACATTATATGTCTTCCATTAGATTCGTTGACCTTTTTATATTACTTGTGAACCTAGATACATTTTTGAGTTACACAATGATATGGAGTCAACGATTTTCTGAGAATTTCTGAGAAAGCAAGCATTAAATTAGATTTTACCTATTAGTTTCACTATGATTTTAATCTTTATCATGGTCTTACTGAATTAACTGAATTTTTTAAAATGGTTTTAATGTAAAAAAGTAATCACAAAAAACGACCTTAGTTGGCTTTTTAAAGGCTCACATACACTTTATTGCCAAAAGTATTCACTCACCCATCAGAATAATCAAAATCAGGTGTTCCAGTCACTCTCACTTTAAATGCTTCAGAATACCAAGACATTTTGGACAATTCCATGCTCACAACTTTGTGGTTTGGAGCTGTCCTCTTCCTTTACACACATGACTGTACACCAGTGCACAAAGCAAGGTCCATAAAGACATAAAGGGTCTGGTGAGCATGAACTTGACTGGTCTGCATAGAGTCCTGACCACAACCTGATACATCACCTTTGGGATGAATTAGAACCAGGCCTTATCGTCCAACATCATTGTGTGACCTCACAAATGCGCTTCTGGAAGAATGGTCAAAAGATTCTCATAAACACATTCATTAACCTTGTGGACAGCCTTCCCAGAAGAGATGAAGCTGTTATAGCTGTAAATTGTGGACTGATGTCATATAGCTTATGGATTAGGAATATGATGTTCATATGCAAGTCGATGCAGGTGAGTGAATACTTTGGGCAATATAGTGTACGTGTGTTCCCCAAACACATGTTTTTGTCATTGAATTACAAAAATACAACAAAAATACTGCCCTAGTTTCTTTATGTTTTTCCTTTCCACATTAATTTCCTTTCACATCAAAAATCACAGATGGGGAATGTGTGTGTGGCCTGTGTGTGTGTGTGTGTGTGTGTGTGTGTGTGTGTGTGTGTGTGTGTGTGTGTGTGTGTGTGTGTGTGTGTGTGTGTGTGTGTGTTTGTGTGTTTGTGTGTTTGTGTGTTTGTGTGTGTGTGTGATGTCCTCAATGTGGAATGAGTCACAGGATGTGAAAGTAAACATGTGTGTGCATTCTCAGGATTGCATTCATCGTAACACCTTTCTATCTACCAAAAACAATCTATTAAGGTTGACCACAAAAATTATGGTTGACAGCGTTGTGACAGTTTGTCATTATTTCCTTGATTGCAATGTCCGTGAAGACATATTGCATGTTTGTGTGTTTTCCATCTCTCCAGTTGAAATAGTCTCAGTGGAAATCTCGCCGTCTGAGCTTTTAAAACAATGGATGATCATGTTTCAGCCGATCGCTTTGTGGTTTGCTACGAGATACCGTCGGTGTCAGCTCAATAGCAGCAGTGCTTCTGTCTAATTATACATCCCCCAGCCTCTCCCGCTTTTTATCACTCCACCCCCTCTTTCCTTTCTCATCCCACTCATCCTTTGGCAGTCGGAATGATGGCAGGGAGGATGTGGCCATTGTGATGTGGCAACGGTGATGCTGCGTGCCGCCACCATCTTGGTAATGACAAGGTCAGGAGAGGAGATTGTGATGATGTTATCTCAGCCAGTAGAAGGATTGAACATGCAACGGCACATACACATGGCCCTTTCATCATAGCCTGACCAGCATCATTTTAAAATAGAATGTCGGAGAATAACATCGCAGAGATGTTCGTCAGTGTAATGACTCCTCCTGAATTTTTATCGCCAGTTTTCTTCCACCTGATAAGTAAAGGTAATTCCCATCATCCCTGGTTGATTTGAAAATCTTTTTTTCATTCTGCCTGATGCTATGACAGAGATGAGAGTTAAAAGACAGACGTGCCAAACATCTCAATCCTCCATGTGCGACACAGCTGCGAGAGGCTGTCAGTTGTGATGTTGGATTTGCTTGCAGCTGAAACCTGAACTCCTGCCAGGTTGCTGAGCGCTCACGGTTAGGACATGATGGTTCCTGTTGCAGAAGCATGACATCATGAAGTATCAACTGTGATGTTCAGGGTTGACTTGGCAAGCATGTTGTCAAGTGGGTGGTACGTGTCTCAAAAACATGAAGAAATATAAAAATAGTCTAAGCTGACATACAGTTCCCTGGTCAGATGCAGTGGAGTAAGAAAGACAGAGGCTGCCTATGAAAATATATGAACTTAGCTTTATCAGAATTTGACATTTATCATACTGTGTAATGTTAACATTTATCTCTGACAAACATATATATATATATATATATAGAAAATGTGTATGCACGGTACACAGAAATATGTTATGTAAATGCAATCTTTTATTTTGGATGCAACTTTGGACATTTTATGTTAAATCCCAAATTCTGTGTAGTCTTTAATAATTTTGCATTTGTAAACACATTCACATATAAATAGTTAAAATATAAAATGAAACAATTAATTAGTCTATTTGTATTCAATTTATTATTCAATTATTTGTTAATTGAATTAATACATGTGCATATTTCCATCATTATATCAACATTTAATGTTTATAAATACAAAAAATGAACTAGTACGATGAATCATGAATAATCGTGAATAATAGCTTAACTTCCCATGTTAAATCCCAAATTATGAATGTTGCCTCAAACATTTGAATGCCAACGTATGTTCTCAATTCTCATAAAAAAACACCAGAGATCATACTGTGACTCACTTTTTACAAAACAAACCCAGATTTCTATATTAAATCTATGTGAAGACAACACTTTACATCCACAATAATAATTCCACCTCCACACAATTACATAAATCACAAAAAAGATGTTTATGATGTTCCCAGATGATCTTTGTGTGGGAGTTCTTGGAGACTCCACATAGATGTATTCCGTCCATCTTGCAAGCCCATATAACAAAGCGACCCTGGCTGACCTCCGTTCTCTCACTGTAAGGACGATTTTAATTTGAGTGTATGCCCTTCAATACCAAGCGTATGCTGAAGGACAGTATTAACAGCATAACCACAGCAGGTAAATTGTTTGCAAATGGATATGCTTTTAAGACCCGCCAGCTAACAGCGTGCCACGTGTGGTGTTGTAGAGGAAAAACCAGACACAGGTGGCACATTCCAAATGAATGCTTAGTCTTTATATGCGAGGTTTAAAGAGGATCACGGTTAATAAATAAATCACTCTTTCAACACACTACTTGGATTACTGCAGTCTGTACAAATGCAAATATTGACGCGTTTATGTTTTTAGATTCATGCATGTGGCATGTATGCAGACCCATTCAACAGACATTTGCTTTATCCATTTTCCTTGAAATCGAACATCTTACTTTGGTGTAAGAGTGGTACGCGTGCTGTATGTGGGGGGTTTAGCTAATCTTCTTAAAAGGCAAGTAATGCTACAGTAGTCTGCTGTTTATGTATGTACCTGTCATTTCCGGCCACAGCGGGATGGCAGGAGTGAGACCATCTGGTGGGACCAGTTCAGTGTTGGATGGTCAGGAATAGAAGGATCACTGCTTTTTTTTGTGGATTTTACAGCTCTGATACACCTATGAGATGTGAAGTGTGAACAGACTCCAGCAGATGCCACAGGCCTATGTGAATGGAGTTTATTAGTTATTAAGAAACGCTTTATATTTCATCAACACTGTGGGGTGAGTAGTAGTCTAGAGGTGATTTTTATGATGGGAAGGTGGTGTGGGTGGTTGCCAGGGTGTGGCTATGTGTGGATACTAAGAATTTGTTTGAGGACCAAAAGAAGTAGGGTTAACCTTTCGCTCTATGAATAAAGACAAGTGTTAACCACAACTGTGTTGGTATTATAGGGATAGTTCATCCAAAAATAAACATAGTTTACTCACTTCGGAGTTTTTTTTAATTGTTTTTCATTTGTTTCCATTTCTTTGACCTTGTAACCAGAACGTTTTTGGTTACAAGCATTCTTCCAAATATCTTTATCTGTTCATCGGAAAAAAGAAATTCAATCAGTTTGGAACAACTAGAGAGTGAGTAATTTTTGGGTGGTCTATTCCTTTAAATGAAATTATTTATAGGGATAGTTGAGTTGCACAGTATTGTTAGACTGGACAGATCATTATAAATATCCATAATAATACTGTCTGAGAACTGTATGTAAATGTAAAATGTATGTATTGTTAAGAACATACATGCAGGCTTTATATTAAATAAAAAATAAAAATTTATACACTCTGTATATAAAAATACAGTAAATGTTAAAATATAATTGAAATTATTTAAATATGTACATGTATGTGTAAGTGCATGTGTTTATTAAAACAAAATTCATATGCATATGCAAACTAATGTAAACACATTTTTTTTCCAGATGCACTAAATTGTGATTTATCGTTGAATTTGATATTTTTTAAAATACTTTGGGAAATTATTTTAAGTAACATTGGCATATGGTTTCCACAGAAGTTTTCTAATCTCACCTTTTTCTTATGAAGAGCAAAGATGGAAAAAATTTTATGTTTTAAAGCACACTGACGTAATTTTTAATGCGCTTAAGAAAATGAAAAGCACCATGCATATTGCCGATTGCATATAATTAAAAGTAAAGCTAACTGTGTTTTAATGTGACTTTTTCATGCAGCGTCACTGCTTGGATTTCTAACATGACTTGGCAGATTTATTACTGTTTTCTCAGTGTGCCACATGTCTAGTTGTATTAATTATTATTATAATAATTATATACCTTTTCTTTTGCCACTTTCTGCTAACAAACCTAAAGCACTCAAATCTAGATATACACACACAGAAAATAGATAATAGCTATTCAAGTGGGAGAAATGGCTGATTATGATGTATTTGCAGACAAGATTAAAGTTGATATGACATAAGCCTATACGACATTTTAATATGCTTGTCAATGGAGATTCCTGGCCTAGTGTTTTTAATGCTGAGCTGGTCTCAATATGATATACGGATCCAATCATGCCCATGCCTTAGTGATGTATGTGTAATGTGTGTGTGTCCATGGGTAAGTTTTGAGAAGCGAGGAACACAGATTAAGCCGTCCACCTGAGTAATATCTTTTGTTTTTGCCTCCACTCCTCGTTCCCATCACCACAGCCAAGCATCTCACAGCTGTCCCTGCGGACATTTGGTCATGACTCCTCCTCGGTTAGGTGAGGGGGCAGCATCTACATCTCAATTTGATCCCTGATAGGAGAACTCACGTGAGCGAGGAGAAAGAGAGAAAGTGTCAGACCACAGCAGCAACCAAATAAGCTGAGCCGAGCAGATCTGAAAGGCAAGAGAGCCAGAATGAGATATAGATGTTGAGCAAGGGACAGTAAAACAAAGAGAGAGAGAGAAAGAGGGAGAGAGAGTGCATGAAGCTGGCTGGCAACGGCACACATGCTCAAGGAGAAAAAGGAGGACAGCAATAATTGTATGCAACACCCTACAGCTTTTTATATAGGGGCTCACCGGCTCTCCGGTCACAAACCTGCTGTTGTCCGCCTCTCGTTTCTCCACCTGGTCTCATCTCACACTCTTATATGGTTGATCCGGGGGAAAATGCTGAAGTTCCGTGCGGACCGGCGAGTGAGGTACGTGAGGTGGGATAACGGGAGGGGGAAGTTTACAGCATGGGGAGTGCAGTGGAAAAAATTGGGAGCTGGAGGTCAGGGAGGACTGCAATGCAGTGCTTCCATCACAGACCTGTTTTACTATAGAATGTGCCGACCGCGTGTCTATTCTGTGTACACGTCACCGCCTCTGTTATGGTTTGAATGTCATTCCTGTTGTTAGTATCTAGTCAGTCCACGTGCTCTGACACTGACTGTGTTGTCTGGCTGTTCAGAAATCCCTTGTATGTTTGCTAATGTCTCACTCATTGATTTGCTGTCGTAGACTGTGATTATGAGATGAAGGATGTCTTTTGCCTCTATATAGGTTTATAGGTTATGCATGAGCGATACCACGTTCGAGTGGGTACACGTATCCCAACCTCATTTTACTGGCCTGTTGTTCTGGATTTCTCGAAATGATTGTCCTCTAGTTTTTAATAGAGCTCTGATGTCTGTTGTTTGTACCTTTGGTGTCAAGAGGTAGATGCCTCTAGCATGACTGTATTCTTGGCCCAGGTTGCTGTCCTCAACCTATCAGACTCTGTGTGTGTTGCGTGCCTGTGGTTATCGGCACAGCCTCTTGTGCGCAGTAGGTCTTCTTGTGTTTTGGTTGAGTAGGTGATGCCAAGAGTTTGGCATGTTACATCGCTGAACTTTTGTGATGTTTCGTGGACCGCTGGCTACTGTATGCAGCTGATAATGGCCTTCAGTGAGAGAGGATGAGAGGTGATCCTATGATCAGAAAGTCTGAAACATAGGAAATATTATTTGGTTAGTAAAAACAGATATTTCTGCACCAAAATTGTGTCATTGTTTGAATCAGTGTTACTTTGTTTGGCTTTTTAGGAATCCTAAACAAACAGGGCAACTATTTCAATTCACTTTGTTTTTCTAGACCACTTCACCAGATCAAATGACAGGCCTAAAAGCACGTCCGGTTTCAGCTTATTGTTTCATTCAAACATGTGTAAATAGAAGTTTTTTTTGCATCTATTTTGTTCAAACGTTTGTGTGGTCAAAAACTAAAACCGGAAGTTTGATCCAGTGTTAGATATTATATCGTATTTTGCACAATTTTGCATTGTTGTAAAGCAGCTGTGCAGGATAACTAATGTATAACACCAAAGGTAGTCATATTATACGTATGACCTTTATTGTGTATGATATCACTGCGTCCTTTATCTTTAAAAGCAGGGAAATCAACCTATTAAAATAAAGGTTTATATTTAAGAGTGTACGCAAGACACTTTAAAGCCACTAAAGAATCTTTTATTATTAAGAGTGTATGTACACAATAAGTGTCTTTGTATATCAAAGGATCTCTTATGGTCCGGATTCCACCTTTATGATCACAGTTTGTATTTAGTTTTTTTATATATATATAAATCTGTTTAACATAAATAAAGGTACCGCATTTAAGTGATCATCTCTAGTTGTCCAATGTCTGTGTTGTTATTTCCCAAATAACTTATGACAGGACTGGTTAAATTCACACCGGAAACTGTGAAAATATATCTGTTTTCAGCAGTTAAAAAAAATCAATTGCCAGAAAACTGACACAAGCACACATGAAAACACTTGTAGGATTGGAAAAAAACATCATCCAGAAGGAGCACACACACATGTGACAGTGACTTCACCTCAGGCCTCTGTCACACACACTGCTTTTAATATGAACAAAAGACATCTTTCCTCAACACAGACTGAATATACAGACTGTATATAACCTCTGGCACAATATTCGTCTCTAATCGGTCTTGTTTATCTTAGATATTGTGATGTGCGTCCAGACTCTTTCACACTTAACACAATCTCCAACAAATGTTGACAGCCATTCATTTTCACAGCAGTTGTCTCACATGGGCTTACAAAGAAAGTGGTGGTGTATTGATCGGACATGATGTTGTAATGTTGAATTATTAATAAAGGAGGGCTGGGCCTGCTGGTTTGAAGCTGCTCCAAACAGTCGCGCAGCTGCTTTTGATCTTATTTTCCAGACATTTTTAAGGATTCAACGATTGTTATGGTCGGTTCGGAATGCGTTTGTTAATGAGCCTGAAAACTCAAGTACTTTGTTTCTTTATCTTTTCAGTCAAAATGACCCAAATGGACCGGCTGGACACCCGCTAGTGATCCAGACCCATCTGGAGGAGAACGGACAGATACAGAAACTCTTGCTGTGAGTGGCTTTTGCTTTTATTTAATTGTTTTTATGCTCAATCTGGACAGAAAACTATTGTTGCAGGCATTTCAGAAACCCTAAAAATGTGTGGTTTTTGGACTACAATCGTCTTAGTGTAAGTGGACTGTATTTGGACAATTTTGAGTGTTATAGATGTGACATTTCCACTGGAACTCAGAGATGGATTTTTTAGAATCACATTCAGTTGTTTATTTTTTATGATCCAGAAATCTGAAGAATATCAGACTAAGCTTGAAATGCATGTGTTATGGATGTGTGCGAAAAGAGGAGATGTTTTTGTGAAACAACACAGTAGGATTTTTGTGAATTAAAATGTATAAACCAGAAGCAATAACTTTAGACATGAAATGGGTTTTAATTATTTAGCTAATAATTGAAAATGATGAAAACTTTTCCCACCAAATATTTTTTCCTCTTAAAGTTGACCTTTGCATATAATTGCATCTGTAATCCAGACAAGATTCACGTATTAGACAAACAGTTTTTGTCTAAGAATGCGATTTTTTGGGTGTATGGGATAACTATTATCAGCTAATGGTTTTCATTGTTTTTAACACAATAAAGTCATAACACAAATATGAGCAGTGCTTTACAAAGCTGCAAAATATGTCATTTAATAGTTAAACTACTTGAAATGGGGGATGAGCAATGAACAAATCCTTGAATTGTTAAATTTTGCATACACTGACAATCTAGAAATTCCAGATACAATAAACATGTCTGATTTTTAACATACCAGTTGGCACGGAATGAAAGAATCAGTTATGTGTCTGACAAACTGATTTATGGGCCCTCCCTCTAATGGCAACTATTATTGTAAAATTGCTAAAACATGAATACACAAACTGTCAGAGCAAATTATAGTGTTTCATTGACACTAAAGACTTGGATGAAATCAGAAATCTAAGGTGGAATATAAACATGGCAGCATTTCCTTTATTGCTCCATAAATTTTGATAAAAGGTTCTTCAGAACAAAGAGAATGCACTAACCTCTCTGGATACAGCTTCAGGGTCAATGCACTATTGAGCGGACAGTAGATATCACATTAATAAAGAGACTATCTCAAACACTGTTTTTAGTGGTGAATTTTATTAATATCCTACGATAAGCCACTGGGACAGGACTGCTGTTTGTGGTGGGTTAAATAAAGCTTTGATTATTAGCACAACGATGTTTCTCATGTGAATGTTATATATTGAAAAAGTTACCTCCATGTATGTTTTCCCACTTTGAACTAATGACGGAATGTTTGTTTATAGTGTCCCCGTCCGATCCGTGTGCACATACACTGCTCCATATGTGTTTCCTTATGCGTGAGGTTTTCAGTCACTGGTAATGACTTGCGTACGGCTGTAAACCACAGCATGCATGCACGAATGCCGTGCTTTCAAGATGGAGGCTTTAGGGAATTAGTTTTAAATTCTCCGTCTTCCTCCTTAGCGGATCGAAGGCTGTTGGAAAGACCTTGACTGCCCACTAAGGAGATCAATACGATTGACCTGCGTCTGCATCCACCACAGCTGTCTCTCTTTTTCTCATTCTCCTCTCGGCCTCCAATGGCATTCTTTGCCGACCGTCGGCTGTTTTAAAACTGCAACCTCAGGGGTGCGGCCTTGCGCTCATGCCAGTTGGGAATAAAAATAGCTGGTCCCTCAGTGTCTGCGCTTTAGTCTTATAAACCCTCAATTTTTTCCCAGCGCTGTTGCTCAATACATCTGTTTGACAGTGATTTTTATGCATTGAAAAAGCGGATGATGAGAAACGCGTGTCGCTTATTTCTGACACGTGGTGATGTGAGAAGCAACGATGGCTCATTGGCTGTGTGTGTGTGCTCGCAGGAACTCCGATTTGGAAATGAATGGCAAGGCGGGTGGTAGGGGGCTCTCCAACAAAGCCAACGAAACCAACAGCAACGCCAATAACGTCAGCATGGTTTCTGAGATGACCACGGACCCCCAGAGCCAAACACGGGTCAGTATGCCAGCTGTGTAGGATGTGCAGCAAGAATAAATAAGAGATCGAAAACATTTTATTGTAAGAATTCAACAGTAAATAGATTTGGAACAACGTTTGTTACCTATCTCTTGCAGGGCACGCGCACGCCCAAAAGAGCCGCCACATTTGGGAAGCGCTCCAACTCTATGCGCCGCAACCCCAACGCTGAGGTGTCCCGGCAGGGATGGCTGCACAAACAGGTACAGTTACTCACGGTTAACAACAAAGCCATCATCACCAAACAAAGTCTCAGACAGCCCTGAGACATAACTCTGTAATATGCACTAATTTCATTTGTTCGACTGCTTTAATAACGTCTGGGCATATTGATGTAGTTACAACGCCTTTTTTGTGCTTTCTTTGATTCAGGCCAGCAGTGGAGTGAAACAGTGGAATAAGCGCTGGTTTGTGTTAACCGATAGATGTCTCTTCTACTATAAAGGTAGGTGGAGATTGACGGTTATGCAGACTTTAAGTGCAGGGCTCTGGGATTTGCTTAAACACTCCCTTGAGTTATCCAGGATGTTGAATGACTTGAATGTTTTTTTTAAAACCAGCATCTATATTTGAATTGTTCATTTGGCATTGTTTCTACAAAAAAGGTTTTCTTCTTAACCTTCTCTTAAAAACACAAAAGTGCTTATCAACCATAATGATTTATTAAGTGCATATTAATGTGATTGTTCATCCAAATATCAGTACTCTGTCATTACTTCTCACACTTGTCATTTCAAACCTACATAATACAAAAGGAGATATTTTGAAGTGTGTTGGGAAATGGGTTTTGTGTCCTTTCAATAGATGTATACGAGGTGCCTCTGCTATTTTGAGAAATTTCTCCGTGACTTGGTGTAGAAGACCATGAGGTTGAATGTAGTTCCCAACATTTTCAAAATATCTTTGTTTGTGCCCTGCAGACAATTTAGGACATCATAAAGCACGGGTTTGAAATGACAAGCAAGAGTACATAATGGGTAAACTCTCACTTAAAGTTGTCAATTGTACATGAATATGGTAATCCTCGAGTACTGTGGTGTTATCCAACTACCACAGAATTGTCATCTGACAGCAGATCCCGTGGCACTACCCATCAGCACACATTAGTTTGGTTCTAGTAGAATGCAGTATGCTTATTTAATACCAAAAAAAGATGATGTCATGTTCAGACATGTATTTGTTGTGTCTATTGTCTTATTTCTCACAATCTCTCTGATGTATTCTTAACAGCCGCACAAGCTTGGTTGTCATGTTAGCCTTCAAAGTTTGAGATAAATCCCAAAGCATCCAGTTTGCAGTCTACCTTTGAGCTGAAACATGTATGAGAGTTTAGTAATTATGTTTGATTTGGTTTAGGGTAATTATACGCTATTGCATTTCAATTTGCATATTCAGCTACTTGCCTATATTGAGACAAATTAATGAAGCTTAGAGGAATTCCTAAAGCGTGCATCATGTTGGAGATCCGAGAAACCAAATTACAAAAGCCCTAAATTAATATCAATATTTACATAAAAAACATTTGGGTTAATGGTATAGGTGGAGATATTTTTTGAACCAGAGCTGTTTTCAATGGCGCACAGAAAACTATGAAAAATGGTAAATTTTGCATTTGGTGCCATAAGTTTGATGTGAATTCGTAAGTTTATTGGTTATCCCTGTGTGTTCCCACATCCATCACTCTAAGAAAGCGTCATCTTTGATCTGTGTGACAAGAATATATGATCACTTCCTGTCTCCTTTAGACCAACTGTGAAGGTCAGTCACAGCTTACGCGCACCGAATCAACATCATTCTGATGCATTGTGGGATAGAGGCGACGTGTGAATTTTAAGTATCGGTGGTTGGAGGGACAGATGCCCCGAGCACCATATTACGAAATAAATGGTGTGCTGAAAGTTATTGTGAAATGTCAGCCTATAATTTATAGGTTATAATAGTTCACACAAAAAGAAAAGTAGGCCATAATTTATTTACCCTTCAGCTGAACGCAATTTTAGTAGTAATAGTTGAAATCCTGGCTGGTCCTAGCTTTCCAATGCTTTTGACTAGAGTCTATGATTTTTTTAAACTTCTTTTCCCCCCAAGTCTAAAAATCATCGCACAGCCAATCAGCTGTAAGGATTCTATTTTTCATGATGTGGAGAGGAACATTAGCCGAGAGCGACAGAGGACGTAAGTGAGGGGCAAGGCTATATAAAAAGGGGCAAGACTCTTTTGGTGGAAGGACGTGCATGTTTTGGGTATTTCGAATGTAAACATTGACTACCAAAACTGGTAGACCCTTCATTTAACAGAAAGTAAAAGTTCTCCCAAAATTGTAGCTGTATTTCTGTCTTTCTTCTATAGATCAAAAAGATATTTTAAAAAATGCTCAAACTGACAACCATTGCATGACTGGCATCCATTTATTAGCATTGGTTTTGTGTTCATATAGTAGATTTGAGCTTTCTTCAAAATATCTTATTTTGTGTTTTGTAGAAGAAAGTCTTACAGGTTCGGCATGTCAAGTGTGTAAATGACACAAATGTTATATATTAACTTTCCCTTCAAACCACTGCGGCTGCAAACCATAACAAGCAAAAAGCAATTTACTAAAAAAAAGACAACTGGAAGTAGCTGGAGAATTTGATTTTAGAAGAGTGGGCAGCTTTACAGTTTAAGATTAACCGGGCACTCGATGGTGGGTCACTTTTAAACTTTGAACAGTTTAATTTGCATAATATCATTTGTTTTCTCAAGTGGAAAATGTGAAAATGCACTGTTATTTTAAAAACTTCATCGAGCTGTACTAAATCTAAATAATATTAATATTCTATTATATTAAGTTGCGTTGTCTCTTTTATAGTGTATTCACAATGTTTCTTGTTCACTTTATATTATATAACTCAGTGTTATTAGTCTTTGTGCATTTTTAAAAAGCAAACAACATTTATGATATCAGTACGCTTTCTTAAAACTCTTATTTGCAGTTTTAAATCCATTGACTGTGTATTGATATATGTGAACACGGACATAGCTTACAATGATACTGTGTGAGAAAATTTGAACAGAAGATACATGTTCCCAAGCTGCTACAAAAAATGTAAAACTTCTGTAACACTTATTCTTCATTTGCTTTCAAAGATATTCTTTGTCCTTCACACTTTCCTAGCTTATGGTTTCAATGTATGTACAGTACTCGCATATCATATCTTATAACACAAACGTGTTTTTTGAGTTTGTGGATGCCAATCAACTATGTGAAAACAGTAAGCTTGGCTTAATGTTAGTGTTTGTCAGGTTTATGTTAGCTCTTCTGAAGAACCTCAGGACTTAGATACCATAAATAAGGAGTTTTTTGTCAAAAATGTTAATAAATAAATAAACATCACTCCTATTCCCTGAAGAAGTCTTCATCCTCTACCCATCTAAGGGAATAGTTGTGAACACCTCCACCGTGCTTGACATTATGTGCTTGTCCCTTAGGCAAAAATCCCGTGTTTTTGTTATGAGAAAAGAGAGACGACTATCCAGCTCAGATATGCATGTCAAATGGGATTGTGTGGGAAGGCTGTTTTGTGTTCATTGTTTTTCAAATAGTGATGGATAAATATATTTTGGACAGATTTGTCCTTTACAGTCTTGTAGTTTTACATGCATGCTTTGATGTAAACATGACCGCTTTGAAAGCCACCTGAGCTTTGCGTGTGCCTAGCATGTCCATGCGTGAGACGTGTATTTACATTAGAGATAGTGTTTATGATTGCTTCGGCCTTGTCAACATCATGTGAGCAAATCCCACACATTTCTTGCTCCTTGTGAAGCTTCAGTTACGCTCGTAATGCAGAAAAGCCTGTACATTCATGGCACATCGGAACTCTATTAGCCTGTCACATTGAATCATAAAGTCTTCCCAACCAGGCCCACAATTTATTCCTAAATATTGTGAATATCTGTGCATATGTCTGCCCTAAGGAACAGGGAAATGTTAATAGGTTTTGGCTTTGTGGAGGCTCTCTACGTGCCGCAAGTAGTTTTAATTACATCGTCGGGGTGTAGCGAAGCCTGTGGGGCATCGTGATTCAACCTGGTTGACTTTGTCCACATTTCTCGGCTTTATTACTTTACACTGACTCTTCATTCCCTGTAAATGTCAGGTGGAATAAAAACACATGTTCTGTTTAAAAACAATGTGAGTTAGACAGAGGCAGGCTTTTTACAAGCATGCTCCCAATTTTTTCCCTGAGAAGCACCCAGGGACAATTTCTAACACAATCCCATAATACACCGTGCGTATCACAAGCAATAGGAAATGACAAAAGAATGCTGAGAAGTGTTCTATATAATTTGAAATGGAATACTCTATAGGTGTCAGGTAAACTGATAGGCCACAGAAGGGTTGTTTTTAAACGGTTATACATGTAATTCTTAAGTTGAACACAAAAGAAGATATTTTGAAGAATTAGGAAAAAAAACATTCTCCAAAATGTCTTTTTTTTTGTGTTCAGCACAGCAATGAAATGTATGGGTCAATAATGTTAGGATTTTCAAAAGGCCAGTGATATTAATGTATTTAAATGCTTACATATATATATAGGAATTTTTCTAATATTGGGAATAAAGTTTACACATAAATGCAGAATAAAATTTTATAACGAGTAATTTTTATGTTTTTTTCTAGATGAATTGGTCATGTTAACCATTAAAACCATAAAAACTTAATTATTTAAACAGTTAAATATAAGCCTTTTATGAGATTTGTCAGAAAAGTTGTATTTTACTGTTCTAAAAAAACGAATACAACTGATACCGATGTTTTAAAAATACCATCCACTTAAGTATTCTTAATAAGAGATTGCTACTTCAGTCACAGAAATTATGTTATTTAATTATTATATTATCTTAATTTTAAGGTAAGGATGGGTTAATGATGACAGAATTTTCATTTTTGTGTGTTACATCATTTTAAGACTGCTTGAAATCTACACTTAAAATCACCAGTTACTACACATTAAACATAAAGTTGAGAAATGCTTTACATTATTGCTGAGTTTGAAGGGTCGCAGTCAGCCGGCAACAAACACACTCCAGGAACTCAAGGAAGTTCTTTCCTTCTATGGTTCAGAGGGTCATTTATTAAAAACATCACCATCAGCACAACTCTTATGACTGGCCGTATCCCATACGTCTCCACGGATGCCCTTAATATCTTATGGCATTTTGTTTGGTAGCACAACACCCTGTGTCCTTTTATCGCCCAGCTTCCATCTACCCAGCTGTGCTGTGCAAAAGTGCTGGGAAATGTGTGACAGAGCAATTTAATGCCTCAATTGATATTCTAAACGTGCGGAGACGATGAAAAATGGCCTGCTGTTGTATCTTCAGATATGCCAAGAACAAGGAAGAGAGGGGACGAGGAAGAAGAGAGGAAACTTGGATGAAATTATTATACGTATATTTTTTGGTTTATGATTACACAAATTAGCAAAATGTATTGATTTTCAGACCTAAAGAAAGTTCTTAAACCGGCTCAACAAGTAAGGGCCTAAACTTATAAAATATCTTTAAAAGGTTTCATCAAGATTTATAATGGGTTTTGGGTGAATAAGAAATGTACATTGGGCAACATTCCAATTACCCTTATTTGCGGGATATATTTACAGGATATTTTAATTTACTAAAACGAAGATAATTTGTAGAACGTCCAGTAACCATTCACCACTTTCAAGACAACTATTAAGACATTGTTCATTGTTCAATAGTAGTTGTCACATACAGGTTTAAAGGCCATGAGGGTGAATACATTACTCCACACGCAGGAACATGTTAACTTTACATTTGCTTGACATGTGACAGCGGTTTTACTGCACGCACTGTAACAGTGACTTGAGTGAATTGGGCTGTTAAATGATCCAACATGGAAAATATGTTGGGTGGAGATCTTTGTGAAAAGTGAATTGATCTTTAAACCGAATGACACATTGTTTTAGAAGTCAGATGGACGTAGTAGAGTCTAGAGTTATGTATACACACCTACGATTACATATTTATGATTATGATGTAATAGATATGATGATAAATGAATTATAGTCATCTAAAAATAGGAAGAAACATCTCACTCTGTGGTTATACCTTGTATAATATGCAAAACAAATAGGAGAAAACAAGCAATAAATAAATTCATTTTACCTGTTAATTTACCCAGGATTTAAATCTTTGATATGGTCTTACTCAATATCACAAAAATTAACTGTTAAATTAACATCATAAAATCTCTCTCCCAAATTTATGAATATTTATTTCGTTTATGTAATGAGAAAAATGTTTAATTTAACAAATATATAGTTGGAATATAGACCTAATATCTGAATTCTAATAGAAATATTTGAGTTAGTTGTAAATACTTATTTTTCTACTTACATATAGTAGTTTGTTTTTATTTTTGAAAGCCTGTGGTTTATATTGTCAACTGTAATAATGACAGAAACATTTTTTTTATCAGTATACTGATCTTTAATTCAAGACTGTTTTGTCTGCTAGCAACCTTTTTTGTTGACAGAATAATGGCTTCTGATTGGTTGTTCAGATCAGGTACTGTTCAGCTGGCCGTGAGCCAGAATTCTTGCAGCACTGAGTCATGGAGGGCTGATAGCTATCTCTCTTGTTCTCTATCTCTCGCTCTCTCTCTGTCTCTCTCTTTCTGTCTCTTTATCTCGCTCTCTCTCTATATATCTCTCTCACACGCTCATTCTCTCTTCTCTGCCTACCTCTATACAGCACAAACATAACCTGCTCTGCCCCTCCTATCTCTCTCTCTCTCTCTCTCTCTCTCTCTCTCTCTCTCTCTCTCTCTCTCTCTCTCTCTCTCTCTCTCTCTCTCTCTCTCTCTCTCTCTCTCTCTCTCTCTCTCTCTCTCTCTCTCTCTCTCTCTCTCTCATTCACACACGAGTGCTGTCAGAGCACACACAGTACGAGGGCGAGTTCAGTGCATTTCCCCGTCAGTGGGGGTTCGACAGATGAGAACACTGGATCTGCTTGCGTCTATTCAAGCTTAAAATTTAACGACGGGCTTTATTATTTAATCAGCCAGATCCTTTTTGACCGCACACGGCTGCTCATAGAATTCTAGACTGCTGTTTGCGTTGGAATAAAATGGATATCTATTGTGGGATTTACCTGCAGTATATCTGGACTTTGCTTTTTCATTCCTGCTGCCCATCATCACCAGCATAACACAAGATAAACTATTGGATCAAGATATAGCATTTTAACAATCTAGGTTTGGGTTTGCCTCTAACGTCGGTTTTATAATGTTCTTGTCTTTAACCATGTCAGTAATGTTTCTCTGTTTGTTCCAGACGAGAAAGAAGAAGGGGTCTTAGGCAGCCTCCCTCTGCTCAGCTTTAAGATCGGACCTGTCAATCCATCGGACAACATCAGCCGCAAATTTGCCTTTAAGGTTGGTGATCTCAGAGTTATTTGGGAACAGCACAATGTTGTGACAGTAGAGGGAAAGGGGTAACAGGTAAACATGGTATTCTATGTCAGGGTAGGGCACATGCTCTCGGGCAACTTGTGATTGCTGTAATGTAGGAACAGGTTGAAGTTAAGCTGGATAGCTGTTTCTCAGGCAAAACCAAACGACTGCACAAGACAACACGCATGTGAAATGGACTTTGCATCTTTGCATGTGTTCCAGGGTATGTTTGTTTATACACTATGTGCCAGAAGGGCAAACAAAATGCCAGATTATATTTTTATCGTAATTCCAGTTGGCTGGGTTCGAGCAAACAGATCTTTAGTCTGTGGGTATACAAAGGTTCAAAGGTAATTTAGTAATATGTGAACAAATGTTACATTACAGGTTGAAACATTAAGGTAGCAAATTCAGCTCAAAGGGATAGTTCACCCCAAAATCTTCATTTACTCACCTTTGAGTTGTTTCAAATCTGTATACATTTCTTTGCTCCGATGAACACAGAAAAAGATGTTTGGAAGAATGCTTTTAACCAAACGGTTATTGGACCCTTTTTCCTCCAATAGTAGTAAAAAATGTGATATTTTGAAGAATAAAGAACAACAAAAAGCTCTGAGGGATTTTTAACTTCCATTGTCATTTTTTTACTATGGCAGTCAGTGGGGACCAAGAACTGTTTGTTACAAGCATTCTTCTATATTATCTTTCTTTGTGTTTGTCTCAATTTAAATTTTCACTTTAAAAGATATATCATTGTGAAAGTATACCATATTTTTAGGATTACTATGTGGTTGATCTCCCTTTTGCTTTAATGACAGTATGCACTTGTTCTGAATAACCTCATGATCTAGTGTATTCTAGAATGCATTCCAAATTTGCAATATGGAAATCATTTTTTTTCTTTTTACAATGAATTAAGTGATGTCAAAATACTGTTCTTGAACAGTAAATTGATCTTGTATGTTTTATCTTACCTTATTATCTTGTATTTAAAAAATAATGAACAGTTAACTTTCAATGTGGGCTTTTTAGACTACACTCAAAAACATATCAAAGCTATACACTGTATTTGTACATGTAGTATCCCTGCTACTTTATGTTTACTATCCAACGAGAAAGATGTTCCCACAGAGCACCATGTTGCCGTTTAGCTCTGAAAGACTGTTGTTGTGATGACTTAGAAAATAAGATTATGTTTTTGCTCGGCCTGCATGTGAGGCTGTATTAGATTAGACGGGGTGTATTCTGGGTAATACTTGAACTAAACACAGCAGAGGTGTTTTGAAGTGTGTTTATAACTATAACATACAGTAGGTGTGCTTTCTCAATGTGTGGGAATGTGAGACCCGTTATATGTTTACATCTTTTGCCTCTGGCCTCCTGCGGCCCCTGAGGGCTGGGCTGAAGACGCTCAAAAATCACCGTCGTGTCTATGCAGGCCTTGTTAGGTTTCTAGCAAAGCGGCTTTTTTAACACCTGCTATTTTCAAATTACCAATTTAAAAGAAGCATGCAGTAAAAGCGTCAAAATATGAGCCGTTAAAGACCTTTGACACAAGTTAAATATTATCATGAAGAGTAAGGTTCAAGTAAGGTTTGCCTCCGATTCAGCCATTTAAACATTTCTGATCATAATTGTTGCTTTAGAATTTTGATGTATTTATAATTTATTTAGTTATATTATTTATTTAAATGTAATATTTTCAATACATTTTTTTACGGTTAAAACCCAGCTTAAGTGTTTTTGTCTTCTTTTGTATACATAAAATAATTATACCAAACGTAAAGAACATTCTGTGAGAATATAACATTGATATCTTTAATATTGACTTAGTTACAACATGTCAAAGATTGAAATCAGTATAAAGTAAATAGGTAAAATCAAACTTTAATGCTTATTTTTGCAGAACATTTACCTTCGTTTCCACAGGCAGGGTCTCATATTTATATAAGTATTATATTAATATTTATAAAGAAAATAATATTAACGTTTTTGTTAAATTAAAAAAGTGGCCTATTTTCCGTGATATCATGTTTATTTTTAAACTTCACTTTCGAATCTAAAAAAGGTTTTGGTTTCTCACGTCTGCTTCTAAATTTCATCCCCTGTGGAAATATCATAAGGGAAAAAGGCCATCAATACAACCTGTTAACGCTCATCCACGTGTTCTTGAAAACATATCCGAATCTGTTCAATGGAATAAGAAAGGCTTAATACTCTTGTGCTATACTTTTACAACAAAAAGAGTCAGTGTAAACCTATAGTCTCTTAAATCTTCACCCAGGGGCACTATGTACAAGATATCACAGACCCCGGTGCCAGTTTCGGTATCACATCAACACACTGGGTTTTAACAGCATATACAGCCATGAAAGCATCATGTGGGTCATAATATATGTCCAAAAATACATATGTGCATTAAGTAGCTGACTGCTGTTAATAATTAAGAGAGAAACGCTTTGGCTTGTTTGTTGTTGAGAGAGTGAGCGAGAGAGGAATAGAGAGAGGAATAGAGAGAGAGAGAGAGAGAGAGAGAGAGAGAGGAGAGAGAGAGAGAGAGAGAGAGAGAGAGAGAGAGAGAGAGAGAGAGAGAGAGAGAGAGAGAGAGAGAGAGAGAGAGACAGAGACAGAGGGGTGTGTTTAGTCATCCGTTCTCTAGCCTGAATGGTTACATGTATCATGTTCTCTTTACAAAAAAGACAGAAACTGCTGTGACGCAGTGCATCCTGCCCAGGGTCTCTGTATTCAGATGCTTCACCTTGATGTGCTGCCACTTCTTTTATGAAATCCTCCTCAGCTGTGCCAAGATCAGAACCGATGTTTGGCCTCAGGGTGAAGGATAAATCTCCTGTTTCATAGAAGAGAGTCTTATATTTTCTCTTTCCACATTGTTCTAGGCTTTATCCAGGTGTTTTTTTTAAAGAATATAAGGTTGAAAGTTTTTCTTTCTTGCCCCATTTTAGTGTGTCTGAAATATTAATAAATGCTGGTTATGTAACCGTTATCTCGAGAGCTGAATTGCAGAAACATGAATCAGGTGACCAGTCTGCCACCATCAAACTCACAGCTGAGACATTGTGGGTTCTCAACAGCTGATCCAAGGACAGAACCAGGCCTGTTTTTAAAGCTTGTGGTATGTTCAGAAAAAGCTAGGTGTCTTTAAAATGTGTCTATATTGAATTCCGGAAGATGCTTCCTTATGTTAATGTGCTGAACTGCAGCCAATAAGGAAGAGCATCAAACCCCGTTCTGACCTGTCTCTGTTCCTGTGGGCTGTCCTGAATTTACTCCAAAACCTAATTAGTGCTGGTTACAAGCAGCTAGTGTTTCACTAACCTAGTGATGGTTGTCATGAAAATGTAATCGCCATCTATTCTCTTGTCATTTCAAACCTGTACGACGTTCTTTCTTCGGTAATCAAACAGCCCTGGCGCCTATTCACTTGTATTGTGAAAGTTAAGGACTTTCTTCTTAATATCTTCTTATGTGTTCTACTGAAGAAAGTCACACAGGTTGTTATTTCAATCTTTTTGGTAGAATGTTAGTCGTCAAACAGACCTTTCACCAATTCCCTTATATTTTGCCAGTAAATAACATTCTTAAAAATCTCTTCTTAGGTTTTAGTCAGAAAAGTCAAACAGTTTCGTCATTTCAAACATGTATAAGTTTCTTTCTTCTGCAGAATACAAAAAAGGATATGTTGGTAATCTAACAGCCTTGGCCCCTGTACCTTTATTGTGCCAGGTGATGACATTCTAAAAAAATGTATAATTTGTGTTCAACGGAAGAAAGAAAGTCGCACAGATTTAACATTTCAAATACGTATGGCTTTCTTTCTTCTGCAGAATACAAAAGAGGATATTTTAAAAAAAATGCTGTTAATCAAACAGCCATGGGACCTATTTACTTCTCTTGTGCCAGTGCCAGCAACATTCTTTAAAATATCTTCTTTGTGTTCTAGAGAAATAAGAAAGTCACATGGGTTTGTCAGTCAAACATATATGTTGACATTCTTCAAAATATCTTCTTGCTGTTTAATGGAAGATAAAGTCATTAAGGTCTAAAGTGACAAGATGCTGAAAAAGTTTATAAAGAATGAAGAAATCATGTTCTAGTTGTTTGTGAACGGAAAGCTCCACTTAATTTTGCACTTCTATGTGCTCATTTGTAATGAAACTAGAAATGACAGACAGATTCAAGAAAGACAAGAGCTTGTGTGTTGGTGCAAAGAACAGGACAGAGCTGTTTTTTGTGACACCTGGTCATTAAAAGTCACTGTAATCATTCATTTTGTAGTTCTCCACTATATTTTTGCTGTTGTCTGGCTCGTGCTTCTCGACGTGTCAGAGAACATCAGACTCCAGCAGTGGATGCAACCTCTCTATTATATCGCATGCATATCTCTTCAGCCATGTTCCTGTAGCCTGCTGGGTTGAGAGTACTCTTTTTTTTTCATTGTTATTTCTTATAAGCCTTATTAAGAAAGTAGGTGAAATGAACATTGTGTTACCCCGTACTTTACCATGAGGATGTGTGTTATGGTTTGCATGGTTGAGTTGAGGGGCAAAAGAAATACTATCGGTTATCATTCTTCATGTATCACACAAGTGTAACGTCCAAGCATGATCAGTAAGCACGAGGATCACAAAATTTGCTACGGATGACTAAACAACTACCTGTGTCATGTACTCTTAAAGAAAGAGACAGACAGAATGACAGAGGCGGCGAGATGGGATAGCAGAGGGCTGTCATTTCCATACCTGCTGATGCCGGACTGTCTGCTTCCTCTTCACAGAATAAAGGCAGAGAATCGCCTTGTTTCTCCCTGTTTACATTGAACTGCTGTAGGCGTTGGCACCTGCTGTCCGGCCTAACGTGTCCCACACAATGTCTGTCTTTCAGATGGACTAATGTTTGATTTAACAGGTGTAGACAGCTGGACTACTCGCCCTTTGAGTTTTTTCAGCCAGATAAAAGTCACAATGATTCTTTTTCTTACGTCAGAGCATGCAGCATACAGAAAAGTATTTGTGTCCAAATAATTGTAATTATTAGCGTTGACACAAACATGCATTTGTATTGAGTTTTGTGTTCATTTGTTGACACTTTTAGTTTTTATTTTAAAGGGACACTTTACCTAACTATCACAATTCTGTCGTGAATTACTCAACCTCAAGTTGTCCTCTGTTATAAGATATTTCAAAGAATGTTCAAAACTGAGATTTTTAGTGCACCATTGACAACCATAGTACAAAAATGTACAGAAAAGTATTTTTTCCTTCATTTTTCAAAATATACATTGCTATATACAACATGCTTAACATACATGAAATGTGTTAAGCTATATACAAGCTATATAGTGCTTAACCAAATACAATTTTCAACCGAACAAAGAAATCTATTCTGACTTTGAGCGTGAATTATTCATCTTAGAATTTTCTTTATAAGATTGTATATTTATATTTGAATCAAGATGTACTGTATTAAAAGTTCAAAAACATTTGTGAACACATTTTTCCTAGCACAATATATCAGAGAACTAAGACGATGGAGAGAGTTACCAGAATCAAATAGGGCCTACTAAAGAAATCCCATCTGAAACATAGCAGCAGATTGTGTTGTGGCGTACAAATGGGTCAGCGGGGAGAGTCAAAACAGTATGTTTAATGGATATTACATTCAAAGGAAATAACCTGCACTGGTTTTCATTTTGGCCTGTTTAGAAAAATGCTACTCCATTCCAAACAGACAAAACAAACACCACATCTACAACACATCAACATCGCAAAACCATTGCTATCATCCCCCACCATATGATCCTTTATCGCAGCTAAGATGCCCGGGCAACCAAAGAGCTCTTGGCTCCGTGAGAGACAACACAACAAACTCAGATTACACCGAGGCCTGCGCAGCTTGACCTTCTTTCATGTGCAATAAAATAAAAGACAATTGAAAGTCAGGTTTATCATATAATCTATCTGGTGGGTTGCCAGTAATCATGTGCGCCAAAGCAAAACATCACTATAGTAATTGTGGTTTGTTTTTCTTGTACAATCATTCCTTAAGGCTACTTCATCTACAGGAGGTTCTGTGATGATGTGCTTGGGTTATATCTTTCCATTACTGAGCTATGTGAGAAATTCCGACTTCATGAGAAGACTATACATGTAATTCATCTTCACAGACCAATAACACATGTTTTCAATAGGGTCATAATTAAACCGTGCCTAAACATAGGACTGACATACTACTTGATGTGAGCTTGTGAAGTCCAGTCGCTCGTGGTACATTCGATTTGTAACGAATAGGAGATGCTTGTGTTCCTTTGTATAGGACTTAGAGGAGGTCCGTATGTGACGCCGCTGTAAACTCGACTGTCCTAGACCATAACCGTGTCTCCAAGATACACTTGAGGAAAGGATACTATTTCAACCCACTTTTGTGGAGGTGATTTACAATGTTTTGAGTTCTCACAAAAACCTATTTTGTTTACTAGCACTCCTGGTTGATTTAAGGAAAGCCTTGGAGCTTGAAAGACTAGAATCAAGACTCTTAGTTCTAGTAAGGTGCAAAGATTGCATAACTGACCATTCGAAACTAGCGACAGCTTGGTGAATTTAGTGTCTCGCTTTAGTGTGAAATGTATCATTTGTCATGCCGCAGCAATACTTCTCACATACATTCCACACGGAGACGTTGTTACACCTGACCATGATTCCTTACAGATATGCCAAAGTTTGGTTACACAGAAAAGGGAACGTTACATTTAAGCTAAACAAACATTTCAAGTGCCAGCTAAGATCTGTTTAATAATCCATAGAGAAAAAAAGCTTCTGTAAAATCAAATGCAGATAGAAAGTAAAGAATCTGCCAAGCCCTTGAATGAATCAATGGCAGGGGAGTGTTTGACAGTTTCCTAGGGGAGAGGTTTTTTATCAATTCTAGAAAGCCTTTTACTTGGCAGGTACAAAGGTAAGACTTGTGATTGCATGGCAGGTGTTTTTCTGTGAAAGCTCTGCAATGCGAACGACTGGTTTGTTTTGATCAGTTTCCTGTTACATCAAATCCCTGTTTCAGTTTGTTGGTAACTGTAAGCAAATGACCTGGAAATGTGGAGTATTCAACCTGGGAATAAATAAGAACAGTTGAATAAGGTTAGTCTACCTGTGCAATACCTTTAAAATGCCAACCTTTTATTAAAAAAAAATGGTTTACTAAGGGCACACATGGCAACATTCGTTCAACTACCAATGTGAGGACTCTCTTTTTAAAGGATTTGTTTGATTTTTAGTGGCAATATTGCCTCTAAATTGTCACATCCATAATGTTACATATTCTTCATAAATGGACATTCAAATAAAATCTTGGAATTATTTTGGGTTCTCTAGAGACCCACAATTAGAAAAATGTACTTGTTTTACATGGAGCAATTTGAACTAAAAAAAAGTAAAGTAATTAAATCTTATTAACTCAAATGTTTCCATTAGAATTCACCAAAAAATTTGCTGTATATTACAAATATATATTTATTAAATTATTTCTTATTACTTAAACATATTTGTTAATTTTAGATAAATTAATTTTCAAATCGATTTTATGTTTTTTTTAAAGATTTTATTAGGTTAATATTACTGCTTATTTTTCTGATATACTCTAAGCCATATACCTTTTTTTACACCCTATGCCAAGTGTTCAGTATATTTGCTTCTGGTTTGTTGTTTTCAATTCTCCTAAAACCCATGTCCTTTACATGTCATATCCACCAGGCTTTCACCATGCATGATTTTTTCCTTTTTTTTTAAAACTTATGCATAGACTGATATTTTTCTGATGTTAACACATATCAGGATTTTTATAAAATATAAACAGAAAGTTAAGTGTGTTGTGGAAATACATATTCCGAGTGTTTTATGTCACATCCATAAAGCTGGAATTGCTCATCTGTTTGTATAATGAAGCTCCGAGCAAGTGCTCCTGACATTTCATCGCAAAGGTTCATATCTGCATATGAATAAAGATTTTAACCAAATCTTGTGTATCAAGTTTAATACTCTTCATTGCATTTTTGGTTCTTTTTGTTAACTATTTGTATACAAATATACTATTACTAGTAGTTTGTATACTACTACTGTGTTTTGAGGGGTCTGAATGGTAAATTCTTTAATAATGTATACATTTTTACAGTATGAGCTGTCAGCACACCCTTGGATCATGTTGTGGTTGTCTTATTCAAGCTCATTTGAGTTGATTATCAAAACATTTCTGCTTGTGATACTGGATGTGTATGTGTATGGGCCTTTTGAATTGTTTGGTGGATTTAGAGTCAAAGGTCAAGGTATTTAAGGTAACATTAATGTAAAGACCCAAAATAATCAATCCTGTGCAGTGTTGATGTTGTTTATTGTTAGGTTTTGAATGTAGAAGTGTGGCATTCAATCAGTTGTCTCTTATACTATTGATTTAGTTTGCAATGCACACATAGAGTTGTTTTTTGTGTTGCAACCATGTACACAATGAACTCTAAATTATTCTGTGTTGCCCCCATGTGGACTAATGTGTAAGTGTAGTGTCCAATTTCTACTGTACTAGAGATACACTGAAGTCTGTGTGCATTATATAATAGCTCATGCTTTTTATTTAAAATGCTCCACATTTCCACTCATCGCTCTCTTAACAGGATATTTATGCACGATATTGAGTTCTTAGCTCACTAAATCGAACCGGTTGTATTATCCTAGAGTTGACCCTCATATCTGTCCCAGTCACCTTCATGTAGTCTCTTCTCCTCTTTTCCCATTAACCCCATCACCCTCACCCATCTTTGAGGATCCATGTGTGAGTCGACTTCCAATGTGCAGATGAACACTTTTAGTAGGTAATTCTGAGCACCTCTGTTTCTTTCTATATCTGCATGACTCCAAGTAAATAGATCAGACTCACGTGGTTTATCTTAATAAAACAGAATCCTTAATAAAACTAATGAAACGGAATAAAAAAACTGATAGTGACAAAATCTTTATATAAGTTTGAATGAAATGCAAGTTTAATATTAGATTAGACTACCGTAACTTTGTGAGTCTGGTTTTGCATGCTTTTTATAAACCTTTTTAAAGGGAGAGTTCACCTGAAAGTAAAATGAATGTACTCTTTGTTCTGATGAGCACAGAAAAAAGATATTTGGAAGAATGTTTGTAACAGTAAGTGTTCTTGGACCCCCATTAACTATCATAGTAGGAAGATTATTTTATATATTTTTACATTTTGAATAAGGCACGACAGCAAAAGTACCATTGTATTTTTCCTACTATGATAGTCAATGGGATCTAAAACTGTTTGGTAACAAGCATTCCTCTAAATATCTTTCTCTGTGTTCATCCAAGGAAAAAAATTGTATAGAAGTTTCATATTTTGCGTGAACTATCTTTTAAGTTCAACTTAAGGCGCCTTGAGAAAATATATGAAAAACAAAGTTCTAGTATGAAGCATGAAACTGGAGTTGTTTTATCATGAGGAATACTATGGTGATGTCATCGCATGTCTATGCTGTTTGCTTGCACTCCACATATCTTTATGTCTCATATAAGCTTTTAATTATATTTATATCAAAAAGTTAATCTATTTGTATTCAGTCTTGTATTTCACGCACAAGCTGCAAATTCTCATTTTTTGCATTTGCACCATGAATGTATTTTTGCATGTACTTGGTTGCATCTGTTTTGCATGCTATGTTTTTTTCTGCGGTTGCAGGTTGACAGTTACAGTACAGTTTTGCCTTATGGGATTGATTGTAAAACACTTCAGTAATATTTCTCCCTCTCTCTTTCTATTGCAGGTGTGGTGTGAACCCGAGGAAGAGGAGAACGACAACGAAGAAAGTGAGGATTTAAAAGGCAGTATTGCATTCTGTTTGCAGGTAGAGCACGCAGGAACTCGAACGTATTACTTCAGTGCAGACAGCCATAAGGAGCAAGAGGAGTGGATCCAAGCCATGAGTGAAGCTGCTAGGGTCAACGTGGACCATGCACTAAGGTACGCCAAAAGCCAGGAAGATTTTCTGGATTCTGTCAAGTTTTGTGAAACTTGCTTACTTATGTATTTAAATTTTTCCCACCTTTTTTAATTATGATAAAATGATCACAATTATAAAATAAAACAAAGGCAAATAAAATGTGTTTTTAATCATTTTAATCATCTTTAGCGTTTTCGCTTTTTGACTAGAATTTACAAAATTGGTTTCGTATCATATTATCCAGCAACTTCCTAAGATCTCACCATGAGATGCTATTTCAAGGTTTCTAAAAGATTCGCCTTCTATTATGGGCCCTCATAGGCTGTTCTTTCTTCAATTTTGAGTCATTAATTAATTTTTTTTAGTTTTCTTATAAAAAAACATATTTATTTGAAAAAATTTGTTTTAGTTAATTAAACTAATTTTCTCCTGTCCTGCAGAAATAAATCAGAACCCATACCTGCATCAGACCAAACCGATATGGTATCCAAAAGACTCGAGACACATTCTCATGCAGAGAACAACGGTAATAGGCCACACCCCCATGAACCTATCAATCACGAGATCAACGGACTAGAGACAAGAGAAACCACACCCACCACCCCGGCGACCCCAAACACAGATGGCAGGATAGGGGAGAGAGTGGGACTGCCGCCCCATCAACCAAACGGATGGGGTAACTACGGCCCCCCAAACGGTTCAAGGTATCAGTCACAGGAGAACATGAGGGACGTGCGGGAACCGCACGATGAGAATGTAGTGATGCGGAGAGGCTTTGTGCCCAGGACGGTACCGGAGAGAATGGCTCAGAGAAAGAGTTCTATGACCCAGCTGCAGCAGTGGGTGAACCAGCGCAGGTCAATGGTGCCTTTGGATGACGGGCGCAGGTAAGAAAATCAAATTGATTTGAGATTCAAATTATGCAATAAGCCATGTTTAAATCACTTTTTTTACTTGTCAGTCCATCCAGGTATTACACAGTTAACCGTGGTATGTCACCGGATTATTACAGCGTGTACGGCGGGGCTCCATATGTAGATGAATATCCCCTCTACCCGCCTGGTGTCCGCCCAGAGAGTATCTGCTCCATGTCAGCGGCCTACGATCGACCTGCCCCTCGCTGGAACGCGGAGGAGAGAAGGCGTTCGTTACGAGACGGACCCGTGTACGGGCAATCTCGAGACCCTCAGTGGATGCTGGGACCCCAGGGCCCTCATCCTGGCTTTTACTCCCAACTAGATTCAGCACAGAACACCATGCGTCGCCTATCCATTCAGCCCCGTTCACGGTCCGTTCCCCGCTCACCTTCTTCTTCTTCTGGAGGTCCATATTCTCCACACAACTTCGCCTCACCCGCCCGGTCGCCCAGCACCAGGTTCAATCGAGTTCCCAGCAGAATGAGAGAAGATGGGATATACGCTGATCCCTCAGTTTATGGTTTGCGCAGATCAATCAGCTCACCCAAGGTAAATTCTAGTCAGCCGCTAAACATTATTTTGTTTTGTCTGATGTTTTTAAACCACCATGAATTATTTCAAACCCTTTCAAAATGTGTGTCTGTATGACTCTCTTTCATCTGAAGAACCCAAAAGAAGAAATAATGGAGAATGTTACCATGTTAAATTCACTTATAGAATGAGTTGGTTCCAGTTGCCGACATTCTTCAAAATATCTTCTTTTGTGTTCTGCGAGATGACACCAGAGGGAGTAAATAATGACAGGATCTTTTTGTGTTTCTCTTAAAAAATGTGGGCAGAGTCAATATAACACTAATGGGTTTTTATTTCAGTATGAATTTCCTGGAGATCGCCGCTCGTACAGTCAAGGAATGTACAACTACAATTACCCAGCATCTCCCTCTCTCCATAGTAAAATGGTAGGCTGTTGTTTATCTTTTCAACTTCTGTGCATGTGTTTAGCATAATACTGTAACAGCCTTGACAACTATAAATCAGTAAATCACAGGACACCGTAATTGGTGTCTCGTAGTCATCGAATGAATGTTGGCCTCTGACATATTCCTGCTTGTATATGTGTATAAGCGTAACACACTTCACTGTGATAATCGATGTCATGATCAGCATGTGTGTGCATCCTCTCATGTGTTGTGCTCTCTGTCTTGCCGTCCTGTGCTTTGCGGGTGTGTTTGTGCTGTATGCTGCTGGGTTTGACCCGTTGGGCTTTGCTGTTGCTTGACTGCACACATCAGGAGGACATTTTAGATCTGCAACTACAGAAGAACTTGGAGTACATAGATCAGCAGGTAGGAGGCTTAATCTAACAAGCACTAATGCGTTTCAATGCTGATGGCACATGTTAGCTCTGTTTCAAAACCTATTTAGGTGATCTTTCGGTAGATAGTAAAGACCATAGGTCTGAGGGTTTTGAAACTCGGTGGTGAAAGGTGTCAGTTAAAGTCCAGGAAATAAATGTAAAAAAGCTAAATAAATAAATCAACAAATGCGCCTCAAAGTAATAGTTTAAACAAAAATGAAAATTCTATTTTTTACTTCAAAACTGTATGACTTTCTTCTGCAGTTCACAAAAGAAGACATTTTGGGAATATATTCCCTTTGCTATTCTTTAATTATGTGTAGTTTTCCATATAGATTTGCTATGGTTTCTGTGTCCATAGAATAGAAGGAAGTTGGGACCAGCATATATAAAGTGTGTTTTAAAAGAAATTATGACATTTACATTACATTTACATTTAGTCATTTAGCAGACTAAATGACAGAATTTCCATTTTGAGGTGAACTATCCCTTTAATAAACAATAAATTTAAAAACAGTTTAAAATCAATTAGATTTTAAACTGTATTTAAATATGGTATTTGTATAACCAATCATTATGTTTTTGTTCCCTTCGTGTTTTCTTGTGATATTCTAATGTATCAAGTGTTTCTGATTGATTGATATATATATATATATATATATATATATATATATATATATATATATATATATATATATACATATAACAGGATATTACTGTAGTTTAAAACCAAAATATAATAAAAACATTCATTTAAATAATATAACTAAAATCTGTTTTTGATTATTTTTAAATAGTTTTCTGCTTTAGATTATATTTTACTGCCTTTTGGAATATTATTTTTTAAAACAGCTACCTGAGGCTTGTGGATAGGTTCATTGCAATAAGAAAAACTAAAAATTAATTGCAGTAGACCAAGGGTTACGTCCCATAATGTATAAACTAACGAGAACAGATTGACTGATGTTTGAATGGATATCTTGAATGTAGTCATTTTCCTCTCACACATTTTTAAAGCACCCACTCCCACATTCACTGTCTCTCTCTCTCCTCACTGTCCTCTCTCTATGTCAGTGCTGTCCGTAACCATGTTACGATAGATTATTTAAGGGTATAAGGAATGATGTTTGTCCAAGTCACTTAGATTCAGGTAAATGATGGTGTGTTCTGCCTCAGATGACAGATGGTGGTCACCTAATCGGCATGGTAACCAGAATGGTTGAACGTTCCTCCCCTCGAGCAAAGCTTTATTCCCAAGTAAGAAAGACGACAGGCAGGCTCCTGTTTATCAAATATTGACCTCAGTTCAGCCACACGTCTGGTCTTTCTGTGGTTAGAACAGAGCCTGCCTCTCTCCGTGCTTCTTAGTGAATGTGGCATGTTGGATGTTTTGGTAGTGATTTAGTTACAGTCGTTAATGTATTAGAGCCGCAATCTTTATTTAGTTTCTCTTTAGCTTTTGGTTGGTTGAAGTTTTTTTTTTTATGCGAAAAATCTTTCCACTCCAAGTGCTTGTTTGCCCCTATTGTTCATGTCGTGATCATTGTGCATTGTGTAGTCCTTCTGTTGTTGTCTGTGTTTGTGTCACTCATCGCATACCATATAGCAAAAATGCTGTTTTCAGTTCATGCCCTTCACACGAGGGGCTGATCAGTGGCAGAATTTGGGAATGTTTCGGAATAATGCAAACATCACATTTCCATGCAATGATTTCGCTTAAAGACTCAATGAAATCAAACGTGATTTTTTGATATCAAGTTTCTGTGTGTTTTGCACCAGTGTATACAAAAGTCACGAATTTCTGCATCTTGTGGGTATACACCCCAAGAT
Organism: Triplophysa yarkandensis; assembly: GCA_033220385.1. NCBI lineage: Eukaryota > Metazoa > Chordata > Actinopteri > Cypriniformes > Nemacheilidae > Triplophysa > Triplophysa yarkandensis. The sequence continues at coordinate 9,187,711 of CM065662.1, read as the reverse complement.
GAATGATGTATTTGGTCCAACAGGCCTTTCAAATGGAGAATGTCTCTCTCCACCGGTGGTCTGCCAAATCAATGGTTTCTGATCCCATTTCTCAGGTTTTTCTAAAAACATCTATTAATGTAATTTAATTGTCAATTGATTTCATTGGGTCTTTCATAAGGTTCTGAAATTATGTTTAATGGTTTTTATTTTTTGTTTGAGATTACATGTATATGTTAAAATATCCATTGGTGGCCTTTGAACCCAACCCTTTCTTTCTCCAATGTCTGAGCTTTTTCTACTCTGTGATTGTAGGTGCCTCCATATCATGATATGTATGGTGAACTTCATCCCACACTGAAGCTTAATGAGATTGAGACGAGTGTAAGTCATTTCTTCTGCTCAAAAGCATTATTTTCAAATAAATACAATAGTCTTCACTTATAAATTATTTTTCTCTCTATACAGAAATTGCTCGGCCGTCTGTGTGAACAGAGTCGACTCGTGAAAGAACAGGAAGCGGTAGTCCACCGGTTAAGAATGGAAAAGGTACGTAACTATTTCTTAAACATAAGTTGGACCATTTGGATTGGGGATGTTTAAATTAAATATGTGTAAATCAGCCACGAAAAACATAAGAGAACAAATGGTTTCAATTTGTAATTTTTCGGAATTTACTTTAATGGTGTGGTAAAATTATCATTTGTTTTCCTCTGGGAACAAATTACGAAAAAATATTCTAAAATTATTTGCATTTATTTGCAGACAATAAAAAATAACAGGAAAGATGCTGCTTCTTCTATGTCTGTTCTGTATTCACAGTGTGTTTTCTGCAATTTTCAGGACAGCCTTGAGGGTGTGCTGGTGGCCACACATCAAGAGATGGAGCTCTACAGGAGCCAGCCACTGGCCATGGAGAAACTTCAACTGAAAAAAGAGAGTCTGCAAAACAAACTGATAAACATCAGAGGAGAGCTGTCACAGGCTTCAAGTGTAGGACAACCAGTCATACAATTTAGAAATAATAATCATTTATTGTCATTGCAAAAACCAAGATGTTTTACATCTTCACAGGCTCTGACCACCACTCGAGTGGAGTTTGATGCTCTTGAGGATGAAGTGAATGCTATCCACGGAGACTTATGGGAGCAGCTGAATGCTGGAGGGCATGTATGTCGAATGCATCATTTGCGTTGATGATGTCATGGTCATAATCCTCAATAGTTAAAAAATTAAAAAATTTAATTATCATAGCAATTAAATATTAAATAGTTAGTATTCTAATTGCATATTAACATGAGTGGAATATACAATCAATTATTGAATCAAATATTTTATTTATAAAAACCAATACTCAGTTTTATAACTATTCTGACAGCTCTCATTAATAATGCATATGTTTTTATGTAGCATTAAATGAGAAAACTCTCTCCTCTCGCATCCACCCCTCTCCTCAGGGCGAGCTGGTTCACAGGCACATACAGAAGGAGTTTTGGAGGGTTCAGGATGTTTTGGAAGGGCTGCACAAAAACAACCCGTCCCGTGGCACAGATACGGCCAAGCACAGAGGTCGGAAAAGTGTATTTACTCGCTTTGTTCTGTACGCGGTTCTAGAGAGAGAGAGTTATGTTAACTGTACCATATTAATTTGAGATGCAGATACACATTATTACAAAATGGATTTTTACAGTTCGTTGATTCTTTATGGTTGAAAATCCATTTTCTGTATCGAGCAGCTAGCGGAGCATCAGGTTCCTTCAGCACAAACAGTCCTGCGAGTCCATTGAGTTCAGTGAGTCTCACAAGTCCTCTGAGCCCCTTCTCACCTATACCAGGATCTCACATCTCGCCTACTAAACAACTGGCCACAGAGGTACAGTATAACACATGCACTATTCAATACTTAGTGATGCACAATGCACTTTAAGAAATGCACTATTAAATGTTGAGAACTTGCCAGGTTTAAGGGGATAGTTCACCCCAAAATGAAAATTCTGGCAATAATTCTGGATTAAATAAACCTGAATACATTTCTTTGTAAGGTTGAACATAGAGAAAGATACTTGCTAGCATGCAAACAGTTCTTGGACCCCATTGACTAACATAAAAAATTATACCACCGGGAAAAATTACAGCGGTCATCAAAAGTGCCCCAAGAACATTTTGCTCGCTGCAATTCATCAAACAGAACAAAGAAATGTATGAAGTATTTTTCCTGCTATCATAGTCAATGGGGTCCACGAACTGTGCGGTTATAAGCATTCTGTAAAATGTCTTTCTCTGTGTTCATCAGTACAAAATGTATAATGATTTGAAACGACTCAAAGGTGAGTATATTATGTCAGCCTAGCATTTGATCTTAAAAAAAAAACTAGAAAAAAGTAAAAACTTATTGGAAGGAATTTATGATTCTATATATTATATATATACCACAAGGCATATTTAACAAAACAGCTGTGTTGTTCCAATTGTAATTTCACAATTATTTAACAGTGTCATTTACCTGATTATTTACATAAAAATAAGGGATTTCAAATGATTAATCATGATTAATTGCATCCAGAATACACGTTTGTGTTAACATTATACATATCTGTGTTTCGTGCATATTAGTTTTGTACAAATATAACAATTTATAATTTATCATGTTAATTCATCTATCGCTAATGTTAATTCATCTATTTATACAATTAGCTTTTAACATGAAAATATGGGATACAATGCTTTAATTAAAACCTCATCCCAACGTGAGCAGTTGCCTTTAAAGACAGCATTCTAAGTGTTATGGAAACTCATTACTCTCCTACATGTCATGTCAAATCTGTCTTTATTTGTTCTGCTGAACTCTAAAGAAGTGGTTTTAAAGAATGTTGGTTTAAAAAAACAGACTTGCATTGTTTCTTAACATACAAAAGAAGTCAATGGGGATCAATGGGTTTATCCCAGATTCTTCAAAATATGTTTTAGATTCGTAAGCCATTCAGGTTTGACATTGCGTGAAAGCAACAAAATAATGGCTTTATATGGGTTGCTCGCAAGGTTTTAGAATAGAAAATTTTACTCTTTTTTTGTCTCTAATACCTTTCTCTCAATGGTTGTGTGATCCTTTAGCTCTAGATGCTCTGTGATTCATAGTTCTCATAGGTGACCCATTCCTGCATTGCTACACTTCTAAAGTGTAACGCAGACTTGTAGTGTATTATAAAGAGATATTTACATATGATTGAACTGCACAAAGATTCTGATGAATTTACTTGTTATAAAATTTCTAAACCAGATCTGCAGATGGTACATTGCCATTTTAATACTTACAGAAATACCTATTTATGACATACTGTAGCTGTGTGCAGGTCAGTGTTAAACAGCCAATGTGATGAGGGCCTCGTGCCTATATACTTCCCATAATTCTCTCCGTCCTCCACCTGGCTTAGTCACACCTGATGCACAGCTCTCTCTCCACTTCTCCATCCCCTCCTTTCTTTCCGTTCCCTTCTGTGTGATTCTATCCCTCTCTCCTCTGTTTCTATCCCTCCCACGACAGGAGGTTGGCCCTCCTCGACCTCCACTTCCTAAATCTTACCAGCCCCTGGAGACCTCCCAGACCTTTCCCCCCTCCATACCTCCCCTGCCCTTAGACAGCAATGCCTGGCTGCGCAGCATGGGCCCTCATGCCGGCATCCAACAGGAAAGCTACAAGGACGAGGAAGAATACCACGGCAGAAAGGTACCGCAGAGAGAGGACAGCACAGAACACGGATAAACCTTTAATTTCCATCAGAAGTCCTGTGTTCACGTTCACACCGTTTCCATTATCATCACGGATCATAATGCTCCCCAGTCAACCCCTGAAAATAGCCACAATATTTCATTTCCTCATTCTTTCTCTTGATTTTTTATCTTAATCTTTTGTCATTTATTACTTTTTATCTTTAAATCTCAAAGCAAATTTGCTTGCATTATACTAACAACTTGTTAAAGATAATCAGATTTTCCATTAACATCTTGTTCTTCCTGTGTGTGTGTTAGTAAACATCTCACATCATACACAGATTTTTTTTCTGCGTTCGGCCGTGTTTGTGCTAGATGGTGTTTTAGCTGCTTTGACATATCAGCCCGCCTCATGCGCTTACCGGCCACTTTCCATCATGCTGTGTTAGTCACCTATAGAAGCCTCCATTATACCCCTGTGACCATAGAGTATTGTTTTAGTTTGTGATATCCGGGCTAAATATTAAATACCTACTGATTCTAGAACATCCCCTGGGTTTTTGTGAAAATCTTTGGTGGAAATCTTTGAGCAGCATTGATGTTGAAAATAAGATGAAGCTAATTTAAATGTGATCAAATACTAACCTGTAAACAATGAAGTACAGTTCGACTAGATTGACTATTGTAGTCAAATAAATGAAAAATAAACAGATTTGATCCTCACATCCCATAATGGAACCCATTAAGGATTGTTCTGAATTCAGCAGTTGAGAGTATGAAAGCTTATATGTATTATGGTCTGTTCCAGCACAACCACAACTCACAGGGAGAAAAGATCAGCGACTTTGATTCAGAGCAAGACAGACAAAATAAAGGTATGTTTTTTGACATCATTTATGTATCATCTCTATGTATCATTTCTTATATTCCCTGCAGTCATATAGTATAGCTTTTATTGCTTTACAATACTACCAATGCACAATTACATTTTCAGCCAATCTAAAGAAAAACATGTTGGTTACACTCAGGTGCATTTAGTGAACAATGACTTAATTTATTAAATTAACTAACAATAAACGCTATGAATTCAGCATTTCATTTATTTATTTATTTCTACATTATTAAATCAAACTTTGTCTATGTTAACATTAGTTAATGCATCAATTAACATGAATCACTGTATTGGTGGAACTGACATTAACAAGGATGAAAAAGAGGGAAAAAAAGTTAATTGTCAGATAAGTTAATGCAGACAGATTTTAATAAAGTTTATCCTTGTGTAGTTGGAGTTGTTCCACCCAGGACCAAGTCACCTTCAGAAGAAAAGAGTGCTTCTAATGGTGTTCATCGGAGAAACGGGAAGCTGCCCAACGGTCATATTTCCAGGGTATGTTCAAGTTCTGGTAAACCCTTTATGTTTATTTATAAACAATATTCTGCAGGAAAAAAATATAAAGTAAATTATACATACTAAAGCAAGTGTATATAAAATAATGGTTATGGTTATATGGTTATAGTTGTTTTTACTAATGCTTTGTAAAGGTGCAGTATATATATATATATATATATATATATATATATATATATATATGTTTGCAGATTTGTTTGCATTACAATTACATTTAGTCCATTTTTTATAACACCTTATTCTACTAAGCTAAATATACTGTATATAATTAGACAACAAAGCCACATTTTTTTTAATTTTGGAAGTCAACCTGTCATGTGCAACAATGTTTAATGTACCTTACCATTTAGAATACTTATAATGAAGCGTTATGTTTAAATGCAGGCTGTAATTGCAATGAATACGTGTGTTATAGGAGCGACCAAAGAGTGCGGTGTTCCCTGCCGAGGTGAAGTCGAAAATGAGTGTGGAGGAGCAGAACGAAAGAATACGAAGAAACCAGAGCAGTTCTGTCAGAGACAAGAGACGGAGCCTCAACCTTTCCAGCAGCCAGCACGTTGATGGCTTCAAAGCCTCCACCAGCTACAGAGTGGTTAGAATTCTCTTCATTCAAACTCATCTTTTCATGCTGATGTTCCTTTAGTTTGCTTACATATATCATGTATCTTCCTGTCATTCAGGTGCGGAGGAGAGTTACGGCAGATGAAGTGGATATTAAGGGTTTGGAGGCAGCTGTGAGGGGTGAAGGTGTGGAGTCGCCTAGACAGGAAATAGCACGTCTGCGGCGACAGGTGGAGCCTGAACATTACGACCTGGATATCGGCAAAGAGGTTAGAAGTCACAGGAACATATTCATATTCGTGTTTTATATTCCAGTTTTTTATGTAACCTAAATGTAATTCTGTTACTGTAATTGTAAACAGCTTTCTACTCCGGAGAAAGTCCTTATTCCTGAGCGATACTTAGACATGGAGCCCAATACACCTCTAAGCCCTGAGGAGCTTCAAGAAAAGCAAAAGAAAGTAGAGCGAATCAAAACGCTCATTGCTAAATCCAGGTATGAATTTCCATCACATTCTCCACTTCATATTGAGTAACTTTAGAGTGATAGTTCACCCAAAAAAGACAATTTAGTCCTCATATGCTTTCCATCTTTTCATTTAAAATCTGTACGGTTTCCTTTTGCAGAACGCAAAGGAAGATATGCTTAAGAATGTTGGTAACCAAACAGTGATTGCATCCATTTACTTTATTTCATTTCATGTCCATACAATGCAAGTGAATGGTACCACCATTGTTTGAATACCAACATTTTACAAAATATCATCTCCTTTGAGAACCAATATTGGTACACTAAACTAATGTTGGTGAAAATCATTTGCATATGTATTTTTTTGGTTTTGTCCCAGCATGCAGAACGTTGTTCCTGTGTTGGACGGGCCGGTGGAGGGACCCAGTAATCCAGAGCAGCAACTCCACGAGCAGGAGAAGCGGATCGAGATCTCCTGCGCGCTGGCCGCCGAGGCCTCCCGTCGCAGTCGCCTGATCTCCGGTGAGGACGCCTGCCGCCCTGAGGACTCTGGGCAAGCTGTGACCCCCACTGTCTGACCTTTGACCCCTCTGTCACACATGCCGTCACATGTCTCTCAATGTTCTTAACTTCAGTGCTGAGGTTGCACTTTGATTCTAGTTCTTATTTAATGTATTTTAATATCTCAGATGTAATCTTTTTAAGCATTCAAAACATAGAAGCTCTTAAATGAGCTGTAATGTGTAACCTCTGCAATGAAGAACACTGTCTAGTTTCATCTAGATTCACAGAGGAAGAAAGATGAATATACGATCATGCATTTTTTTACAATACAAATGCAAGGGCATGGAAAGAATTGATAAGAGAGTAAGATTAAATACAACCATTTTCATCATTTTGCTTTATGTTACATTATTCAGTTGATACACAATTGGGAGCTGATACTTATTTCATCATGCCTTTGCCTACAGTTCCCTTTTTTTTTAAAACATTAAAATAATCCTAATTTTTAGGATTTAACTGCATCATAGAATTTATATTTCATGTCATAATTTCAGAATTACTGTAAGCACTTCCTCTTCATTTTACTCGTTGACTTGTGGCTTCGCGAGAAGAGTGTTTTACCACCTCTCTGATCCACAACTCTTTTCCTTTGCTTCATATTTTTTTCCCCATGACACCACTGCATTGCAGCCCAGTGCATTCCCAGTCCCCCTGCCTCCCCAACCAGCCTGGTCCTTCCCCCTTCTGCTGACTACTCTGACTCCTCCCACATCATGAAGGTGTGAAGGTGAGTCCCGCCCACCACACGACAATCCCCACCCCCTTTCCTGTATGGTCCTGCTCATTACAGCCCTTGCTTTCTTTGACTTTTAGAAGTCGGCTTCTTTTGTACTTAGCTGGAATCCTTTAAAGGGAACGTCTTTAAATTGTATTGTTGCATCACTATGCAGTGGTTTGTAAACCTTTAATCTGAAATAAGTTTACCTGAAGTAACCGAAAGATCAGAAACACTTTTTATTCTTTTCCTAATAATTTTGTGATAGTTTTAATTGCTGTTGGGGGACTTGATTTTTTGACATATTACCGGAATGGCCACAATACATCTAGAAATAATGATTAAATTAGAATTTAAAGGAAGGGTGTAACTCTGTTTCATGTATTCTAAGTGCTTAAGTATGTTTAACATGTTGAGTTTTTTTGTTTAAAGTGGTCCATTTGTTTGAAAGATTTAGACCCATGATGTAGTATTTCTGTGCTCGGTACAGTCAAGTAAAGGTACTTGTTCGGAAATATTCTTTTTAACTATTTAAACTATCACTTTCATTATGTTGCGAGTTATTTTTTGGACATTCGGCTGTTTGAATACTTATCACACCATACTGATTGCTCTTGTCCGAACCAGTTGAAAATAACAGCAGTCATGTGACAACATTCACATAACTTGTTGGCTACACATGTCATTTCACGTATTTTAACTCCTTAACTGCTTTTTGATCGGTTAGAATAAACCCGCGGAAAAATTCCAATGAAACTCCTGAAAGAAAACAAAGCAAAGAGACAACAAGCCCTTTAGTACGGAGAGGTGTAAAAAAACTTTAATCAAATGAGTATCACGGGTTAACCCCCCCATTAAGAACATTTACAGGAAAAACATTTTTTTTTAGAATTCACCAAACATACTGAGTAAAAACAAAAACAATTAAATTTAAGTGATATTAACTGATGGATTGTTGTATGTCACATTCAAAAATCAGTTAAATGAGTTTAACAGAGTAGTTAATAAATTTTATTTTTGCGATATGTATTAATCTACTAGATCAGTGTCAGGGAGTGGAGTGGTTAAACACATGCCACAGGTAACTGGCTCAAACTCCAAGTATCCAGACCCAGCATCCAGGTCATGTAGCATCAGGTCGGAATGCCCTAGCTGAACTGCTGCCAGATAAAAGAGAAAGCTCATGAAAAACCCTTGTGCATATGGCAACAGTCCACGACTTCTTGCTTAGTATCTCTATGTGTACGCATATGTTTATGACTAACCTTTAGTGTGTATTCTTTGAACGAAAACCAATCCTATCTGTCCCTATGCAAAAGAAATGCATCACTCTCTGACAATGTGTTTTTGTTCTTGTGTTTCCCCTCATCCTCCCAACCGTTTCCAGCTCAAGCACTTGCAGCTGTCAAATTTGATGTTGAACCCTTCTGAGCGTCCAGCGGATCGAGATGAAAACCACCAAAATATGTTCCACCTCTGCCAAACATTGCATTTCTTTTTATTTCCTACACCACGCAGAGAAATACTTCAAAGTGTGTCAGTGTTTGCGAACGACCCTGAGGTTCACCTGCCTCTGTATCTCCCCGCACTTCCTGTATGAAAACTCATACGTTCAATCAACCAGATGACTTGTTTCGGAGGACGCCGGTCATATCACAAAAGCTACAAAACTAGCCAGGATGTGGATTATGTTTACAAGTTCATGTTTGCTATTGGACACATACAATGACACACAGAACAGAATATATATATGGGTACAGTTTAGCCGCTCAGGGTGGATTCTGCAGACAAAAGTACGTCGACAAGAAGGAAAGCGTGCCGGGGAACGGTACAGACAGTAAGTCAGAGATTTGACTCAAGGATGGAAGCCATGATAAAGGAAGGACTACGGCGAAGTTGTAAAGCTCAGTATGTCATCGGATGAGAGTCAAAAAATTCAAACAACATCCATGATCCAAAAACTGTGGATTCTCGATGGGATGATACCAAAACGTTGGAGCAAATCCCCTCCATCACCTTCATTCCTCCACCAGAGGAGTTCAAGGCCAGGCTCACTGTGACTTCTCCTGGCCTTTTGTTCCATACTCCTCTCTAAACATTTAGGGCTCTCAAACCCTCTTCCTTGCCAGCCGAGTACAACTTGTCAGAATTGCAGTCTTTGAAACCATTGTCAGGCCTTTACTTACAGTGTACGTCTATAAAGAAAGCTTATATATTGATTATTGCTCTAATCTTTGCATCAAAGCCATGTGGACGCATCGTAGTGCTTTACTGCTAGAACAGTAGTAACCAAAAACCGGTACCTAAATACTTGTGAGCGAGTTGAATGGTAGATTTTAGAGAGCTGAACTTTTGGAAGTGTCCTTAGAGGTGTAAGTGTGCTTGAAACACAATATGTGTTGATGTGGGGCCAGCAACTTGCATTACAGCATGTATATAAACATCATTATATTATAAAACCTGTCACCCCAGCAGAATATATAAAGAACCTATTTGTGGATCATTGTGCTGTGGAGATATATTCGGCCACGCTTTTATGTAAATATAGACTTCACACGGAATTTAACGGACGATATTTTGGATTATTTTTCTATCACTGGTAAACATTTATCTCTGTTATCAAGCAGCTTGATTCTAATGTAAGGAGACATCAAGATTTGCCAAATAAACCTACTGTTTTGTACTTTGAGGTCCTGGATGGAGAGCTAGAGAAACTTTCCTCACATTGAAACTTCTAATATGCCATGCAAGTTGTTAGCCCGTATACTGTGCTTGTCTTTGATTTAACTCTTAACTGATAACTTAGAATTTCTGTCAGTTCATTCTTTTTTTCATTAACTTGAGAAAAAACAACAAACACTTAATTTAAGGTAAAACACAATGGAGTTTCTAAAAGAAGAGGTCACTTATCACTAAGCAAATATAGCCCTGAAGGGACGGACAAAGATTTATTTTTACTGTTTTTGAGAAAGAGAAAACCCGATTGTCAAAAGGAATCATATTTTTCTATTAGCATGGACATTTGATGTATAAAATGAGATTGGGTTGGTTTGTAAAAGTATTTTGGGGAATACTGATCGAGGCTGATATATTTTTAATTTATTGATCCAAACTTCAAAGCGTCGTTGATTAAAAGTTGTTTGTAAGTGTTATTTTTACTACAGTAATTGACCAGGGGGACAGTCACAAATGGATTGAAAGCAGAAATGTCTAATATTTGATAAACATGTAGCATATACAGTGGGATTAACAAATACAGAAAAGCACATTGGTCTGTTTAAATATTTTATAAATAAAATACTGTATGTATTCATATTGACGGTAACTAATGCTCTTTTAAGAAAAGTTTGAGCTATGCAAATCAGTCAAGATAAACAATACTCAATGTGCTTGCTTTAGAAGTACCCTCATGCAATAAAGTGAATGTATTAAAAAAAATTGGATTTGTTTATTTGGTCTTTCTTCAGCAGTGTGTGCATATCCATTAGAACACATCCTCATGTACACATCCTCGAATATAATAGCAATAATGCACAAGGGGACTTGACGGCTCATAGCTGAAAGATACTTTTCATGAATCAGTTTATTGTTGAAAGAGTTGGAGTCTTAGTCACTATTTGGCGAAGAATTGCTTCATAATGAAACAGACTATTTGTCAAATTTTGGTCAGTAAAACATCTTGATATATTTCAGCCGAAATCCCAAGTTCCCAAATAAGACTACAATGATTCTCAATCGATGAATTATACATAATTTTTTTCACTTTCACTAAACTGTGTGGTCGTGGATCAATGAATGTGCCAAGTACGCCTATGATAACACAAGTTTGTTTTGAATATTTATGTTTGTGTCGTTTTTTTTACTTAGAACACATCCACTGTACACTACTGTTCAAAAGTTTTGGGACATGTCTTATTATTGGAATATCTTTAGACCTTAAGGTGTATTCCTTAATGTCTGAAATCAATTTAATACAAAATATATATTTTGGAAAACAAAATATATATTTTAAAATTACTTTTCCCACAAAATAAAAAATACATTTTATTGAATCAAATTATTTTAGAAATGTATGACTTTTATTGAATATTGAAAGATGAACAGCCAGTGCAGTATAGACAGGGTCTCGATTTATTTCATATATATCCCATAGTTCCCATTGTTTTATTTCATAATATAATACAACTCTCTCACTCACTCTCTGACTCACTCACTCTCTCACTCACTTAAACACTCATTCATTCATTCATTCATTCATTCATTCATTCATTCATTCTCCATACGTCATTCTAATATACTTGGTTAATATTTACCATGCCACTGGGTTCAAAAGTCAAGAATTCATGTGAAATAGTTTAACCAGCAAAAACCAAGGAACTCTGACAGATGATTTGGGTCAAGAAAGGAAACAAAGAGGACAAACATGATCACAATCACAGAGTTTCAGAGTGAGTGTCTTTATTAGGCTCAATATTAACTAATAACATTGGGGTTTTTATGGCTTTAAAATGACCCTACAGTAATATTAACTTTACTAGAAAGCAGAATTGTCTTGAACTAAACTTTCTTAAAGACTTCATGAATTCATTGAAGTATAATCCAGATGTCTGTGTCCTGAATGGGTTTCCAGAAATTGGCGTGGGTCTGTCTGGATTTGGTGTGTTCTTTGTGCTGTTTGGAGTGCTTCTGTACTTTGACTCTGTCTTGCTGGCGTTTGGAAATGTAAGTACAATCTTATGTTCCTTTGAATTGTCTAAAGACACACAAAGCCAACTTTACCTCAAGTCATTTCTCAAATTATGTTTTTTCAAACATAACTAATAGCCAGCACAATAAAATGTTAAGTTCTTACGAAAGTCTTGCTCAAAAACACATAAAATAACATTACATGATTTTACCGTTTACGTTGGGAACTCTAAAATCCCTTCCCAGTTGAAGTTACTGGCAACAAAAAGGGTTCATGTTGTCCCGACTAAAACAGAATAAGGAAACCTTTTTATGTGATGTGCACACAATATGAAACAAAATGTTCTAGATTTGAAATGTAGTCCCTCACATGAAGTAAGCAAAATCCTTATAAAAGTAAAGTAGAGGCACACAAGGATGTTTTGACAGTAAAAATGTAGGCGAGATAAAATCATTTTCAAAGTACATTTTGGTGCTTTGGGATGATTTGAGTACAAGCTTTATTCATTTATTATACGTTTTTATTATGAAGAACGTTGCATTCTGTTGTTGTGTTTATTAATTTCATTAAGATACTTTTGTTAAATTGAATTATATAAATTAAAAATTAAATATAAATTGTTATATAAAAGTTGTATGAATGAACAAATAAATAATAGGGAGAAGTTTATAACTGCGTTCCATTTTACCGTTCTTCATTATCAATGTTAAAAAATGTGTGGATTTTATGCAGGAAATAAATGAACAAATGAATGAAGTTTCTTGAAGTTATTCAAACTTATTTTCAGATTCTGTTCCTGTCAGGCCTGGCCTTTATCATTGGTTTGAAGAAGACGGCCCACTTTTTCTTCCAGAAACAGAAGCTCAGAGGCTCCACCTTTTTTTTAGGGGGTTTGGTTTTGGTGTTACTGAAATGGCCCCGTATTGGCATGCTGGTAGAGACCTATGGCTTTGTTCTTCTATTTAAGTGAGTGAAGGCTAAACCAAATCCTTCAGAACAGTCTTGAAAATTAAGATTGTCTGGTTTCAAACTAACTGCAATACATTTTTCCAACATTTCTATGCCATTAAATAACTTGGGCCTTAACACATACCATGTGGCAATGCTTTTAATGCGTAATTCTGTCCTTACAGGTCATTCTTTCCGATGGCATTTGGGTTTTTGGGAACTGCCTTGAACATTCCCTTTTTATCTACGGTATGAAGCACACATTGTTGAAATATGCTAGAATAAAAAAAAACTAAGCTTTTAATTAAATACAATCACAGCCAAAGAAAGTTATTTTACAGCTTCATAATGAAACACTTTGAGATTTAAAACAAGCCAAACACAGTAATGGCTGTCGTCCACATTTTCGTGAAGTGGTTAGTGCAAACAATTCCCATGTTTTTGTTTTCTCTCTCTCAGATGCTTAACAAGTTATCGGGAAGCAGTTCCTCCATGGTGTAAAATCAGCTTTCAAGAGATTCTGGAGCAGGACATTTTTTACATGCTTTATAAGACGAATGAGATTTTGACTACAAATGCATTTTTAAATGCTGTTATTGTCATATTTGATGCCTTGTTTCATTTAAATGTTTTTGTTCATATTCAACTGACTTGTCACACATTTCTTAAACTATATTCATCATCCACAGAACCGTTTTATTGCACAACATGTCCTTTGGACAGTGACAGTATAGGCTAAAGGCTATTTTGCAAGGCATATCAACACTTGTCCATAATTGTTTCAAATAGTTTATATTATTATTTATTTTATTTATTTTTAATTTAACACATTTAATTACATGTTAAAGAGGTTTGTTTAACACTTTGATTAAGTTTGAAATGTTTTATTGGTTGTACATGGATCCAACATTAGTGGTGTGTTAGTGCTTCAGAACCAGTGTTGTTTACAACTTCCAAAATAAAAAGATAAAAAGAAATGAATCCTTCAAGAACCTTTGACTTAAAATAATATTAGGAAACCTTTATTGGGTGATCTTGAGTGCTTGCTGAAAACAAATAATGTACAATTGTTCTTTTATTGTTTACAATCGAATTTATTAAAAAGGCACTTTTCCATGTAAAACAATATATATACATGCTACAAAATCTGGATCTTGTTTTCAATGTGTGGGAAATTTGCACTTCCTCTATTTTAAGCACATTTTCTTCTTAAGATCAACACAAAGGAAAAAATAATGTGTTATTTGAGTTATTGTACAGCTCTCAGCTCAGTTTTCCAATCTTATTTCCATTATGTGTCTGTTCCCTTACAACTCTACAACTTTTTAAAAAGAACTTGTATTCAAGTTTAAGTGAAGTACTAAGCTAAGTTCATAAGTTTATAAATTCAAAGGCTTTGTGTTTCTGGAAGGTTCCTGTGAAATGGATTTGTGCTGGATGCATCCCACACTAAAGAGTCAAGATCAGAGGGATTGAAGGGAGGGTGATGGACGTCCATGGACCGCTGAGGGACCTATGACGCAGATAATATCATTGTATAACATACATGAATGTGCCTGAAAGTTGGATTAAGACCTGAGCATCATCCGAACTCAACATCCTGCAAGTGTAAATGAAGGTAAGCAAACTACTTGCATGGTTATGTTGTTTAAGGACATGCTCTGCTTAAAACTCAGTTAAATACACCAGCTTACATGTCTTTTAAATGCTAACGTAAAAGCAATATTCATGGTGTTTATGCATTGGTAAAATAAAAATAAATCAGGTGAAGCTTTTTTAAAGAATCCAACAAATCTGATAGAATTATAATCCTGTTTTTGTAGTCTATTTGTATTAAGGTAATACATTGTGTAATTACACAATTACATAACTGTTTGTTCTCGTCCTTCTTTTTTGTTACAACAGGATACATTTCATTAGTTGGTTGTGCTTTCTTTTGGGAAAGATGTTAGGCGTGGGGTGTTAGACTAATATCTGATTCTTTTGATGGTCTCTTTGAAGCGTGACGTTGTGTGTCAGTGTGTAAATATTGTATTTGATAGAATGTACTGCATGTGTGCGTCTGAGCTTTTGCACAGGAAGCATAGATCTAGATAAAGTTATAAATGGATCAGTTAAGGGTGTTTACTTACAGTTGTTTTCTCATTCTTGCAGAAATCCAAAGCATTAAAAATGAAGTTGTTTACCATCATTTTAATGTTGTCATTCGGGATTGGAAATACACATCCACCCGGTAGTTTTCAATTCTACCTGGAAGGTATGTTACACACAGTCCTACAGAGCACATACAAAATGATGGCATGATTGAATACACCTGTACAGAATGCCTATGTTATTATATGATATGTCTGTTTTGGACATAAGAAAAGCTATTATTATTATTATATGTTGGTGCATCTGATTTCATGTATCTCTAGATGAAGCTCCAGCTCTGCGAGTTCTCAGAGGAAATGATGTTCAACCTCCTGAAACCTCAGCACACAAATCCATGGGTCCCCAAAAGAACACATGGTGGTGGTCTCCAGAAGGACCTTATGCAAAAAGGAGACAGAATCTAGCATATTACAATCTCAATTCCTTTGGTCTTCGCTATGGGAAGAGAGAACAGAACATGCTTGCTGAGTATAAGCAGAAGTCACCTGTAAAGTGATCTCTACCATTTCAGTTTTGTGTTGATTCTTTAGAGATTTACATAACTTTTGTCTTCTGTAGTGTGTGCTCATTTGATAATCTATTGATCTTAGTGATTGACATAAAGATCTGTGTGGTAGGATTGATCAGTGGTCAAAAACAGTTCTGTTGTGAACTGTCATGATAAATAAATCATACTGATCTAACAGCGTTCTGTCTATTGTTGGCTTAAAATATGATTTTATCTTTCAGAATAACTGAAAATACACTGAACTTGTAGAATTTACTTGCAAAATGAAATCCTTGTAACAAATTGCAAAAAATATTTTTAGTTAAATGTACTACTTTTATTTGAGTACTACTTACTGGCCAGAATCAAGTAAACTCTACTTATAAGATCTATATAAATTATTACACAATCAAAATAATTATGGTTATAACAAACAAAATTAATAGACTTTTTATTTTATTCAAATTCTATTCAAATTCTATACAACCAGTGTGCTCGAATATATTTTCCATAAAATCTTCTAAGCTACAGAATAAATTTTTAACAGTGCATTTACAATAAAGGTTTTGTTTTAAAAACTGCAAATTCACTAGAAAGCTGATATATTGCGAAAATGTTAATGTTTCTTCTAAATATTCATTCAAATTTACCCCTGCTCGCACTGGGGTGCTACCCTTTTAACATGTGCACATTTGCACCTAAAAAGTTAATATACATTAATACCATCCTAGCACCTTAAGCCCTTTTTTCATTTTTACCTAAATACATTTATATTGCTCAAGCATTTCTTAAAAGAAAACTGTTTAGCCACACATTTTAACATTAAAAGTTTCAGTAAAGTAGGATTGTGTACATTTGTATGCCGTGTTTAAAAGTGTTGACGATAAACCACAAGTTTCCACTGACTGTAAATGGTAATCGTGGAGTGTTTCCGTGGTTGTGCTTTAAAGGATGTTAGATTAACATCTAGTCAAATATATCACAGATCACTGTATCAAAACATTTATAAGCATTAAAAATGAGTGCTTTTAAAACCTTCATGTGGATAAAACAGACTTTCTTCAGTCTTACATTCTTACACATGCTGAAAGGTAAGACACGTTACATACATTGAATTAACATTTGGTTTGTCATACGAAATTTTCACAATATATTACACATAAGTACAAAAATATGTCGCTGTGCTGTAAATGTTAAATCAAAATCTTTACAGACTAATTGTGTTTGTAAAGATTATCACATTTTTTAAACACATCTTGTAATGACGAATGTTTTTCTTTATTTTAAACAAATTATAAATATAATCAAAATACAAACAGGAGTTTTTATTTAACTACAAAATTACAACAATATACATTTAAACACCTGAAAATTTTTACCTTAAAGATCTATCTCTGTTTCGTTCAGCCCATATAATGACTTACTAATTGAATATAATTAAACGTTGCTATAAAAATGAATAGATATTTAATAAATAAACAGATTTTTTTAAGAACGTTGTATATAATGCAGTCCTTTTAACTCTTAAAACTGATTCTGGTTTTTGTCAGTATGGTTGGGTCAAATGTGAACAATTTATGTTATTTAATACAATTATATGGTTTGTATGATATGCATCGAACCCTGAGCCAAACTTCATTTTAAGAGTGCACATTAGAAAGAAATATGCGGAATGTTGATCTAAATAATCTTTTTTTATCTGTTTCCAAAAATGTCATGTTGGATGTTTCTATGATTTTTGTGACCAGCAGACTCTGGAATCCAGGTCCAAAAATCTAATTAGACATATTTGTCATCAGTGTTTCAAAGATTAATTCCATAATAATTATAGAATTTGAGATATTTAAGATATATGTTGTATTCTACCAGGATGTTCTTTAGATTATTAGAGTAGATGGGATATCACAGACTGGGTCAAATTTTCCAATAACCTCCAAAGCTAATACAAATCAAAGAGAAGCAATAAAATGATGACACAAATGCAGTTCAAAGTGCCTAGGATCTAACTTTAGAAAGCCTGTGGAAAGGTCATTGAACAATTCATTAATATTACATTAACTCATGAATCAAAACCATATTGAAGTAACACATTACATATTTTCTGTAATGCAACAAAATTAAATGATAGCTTCCTAGTGATTTGTTCTTCATAATCCGACTTAGTATTCATGTTATTGATGCTTAACATAAAAAAGACTTTTGAAATTCAATCTGCTTTGGTGAGAGGAGTACACCCTGTGACATGCATTATCTTAATATGATTTCAAATAATACACTCGAAAGTAAAATGTCAATGGCTTTATTATAAGATTTGTTTCTATTTGACCCAAAACCAGCATGAGAATAACCCAGAAATTACAGTGTTAAACAACCACAATAGTCTGAATATTTTTTGATATGATATGAATTCGATGCATTACATTTTGCAGGTTCCCTAACAGAGGCATCAGGAGGAAAAAGTACACAATGGTATGGATCATTTTGAAACTCTTATGCATGAATACTGCATTCACATTTTATGACAATGTACGTTTTGTTAAATACTGATGCTGAATGTTGTACACATACAATGTGGGAAAATATACAATCTTACAAAACCTTAAAGGGTCAACTAGTGGTATATAAATGGCATGATGTAATTATCATAGTGTCTTTATAATTGATTTGTGATCTTTGTGTTGTAGTGATGTTATTAATCCTTTACTGATGGGAATCATCTTTTTTCTGGCTGCCATGGTTATCCTTCTCCTAATATTACTGTATAGAGCATTGCGTATAAGACATGGTACGTGCACGATGTTCTTTTCCTTTCATTTTACTTTATAATTGTTGAAAATCTTGTCACGACAGAAGATGTGCTTTAATGTTTATAATTCAGACTTGAGAGTTCCCCTTCAAAACGTAGAAACAACCCCTGCGAGTCAGAATTGTGCACTAAACGTTCTTCATCCTTCAAGCAATGGTAAAGACAAGTTTTCAGACAACCATTATGTGTCCATCGAGGCTTTCACACTAAACATTTGCCTTGCCAACATCTTCTCTAGGTGCAAATGACTCATCCTCCACCAGTTCTGAAAGTCATACAGACTCGGTACGTTAAAAACCATCCCCCTATAAAACCATCCATTGCTGATTTAATGCTTTTCATTCATGTTTCGCAATTGTCATGTTCCTTCACAAATATTGTTTTACATTTGATTTTATTTTTTATTTTGATGTCAGCTGGCGGACATTTCCAGTAGCTGTCAGCGATATGTGAGTCGCCGTTACCCTTTCAAGGATTCGGATTATATGAATACATCTAAAGTGAACAATAAGACAACACGCATCATAGACTATGAGAATGTGACTGAACCTCAAAATATAACGGCAGGGAGACATCAGAATAACTGTGATGATGGCAATATGAGCGACAGCAGTGACACAAGCGTTGAATCTGCGGTCAATTACTCTAAAGTCGTGTTTATTAAAGCAGGTAAATGAAGCATGTACAGAAGGACAGATGGAAGTCTAGAATGCAAAAAGCATGGTCCAACAGAATCTCATTTGGTTTGCATGAGCAATTTGTCATGCATTGAGCAATCGGTCTGCATTTTTGTTTTGTGATCAAGTGAAAAAAAGATAAATAGGCCCGAGGAGAAACGTTGAATTGAATTGTTTTCAAGTAAAAGCGTTTTGCATTTTCCGTTGCTGTTTTGATATGTCAACTAAATGAATGGGAAATCTATTCCAGTGCTTTTCTAGGTGCATGTTTCAAAATATGTTCAGATCGTAAAACACCACATCCTGTCAGGAAGGAACCAGAGCAACAGTAATAAATAACAGCTTTACTATACATGTGCTGTCATCAATTACTGCAGTGTAAAAATAAACATGTCCTTTTCCTCTTCATATATGTGTACATAATGTTTCTGCTACCGACATTGTTTGTTATGGAGAGGGCTACCGCAAAAACACACAAATCATGCAATGAGTGAAGGTGGAAGTTCATTCTTCAAAATAATCATTTGGAATGTTGCGTGGTGCATCTTTAAGCACTTCTAAAAATAAACGAGGATCTTTTAATCTATTTTCTTCATGAAATTCGTATTAAAATAAATGGCATTACCGTTGCTTTGCAGTGCTGGCATGATAACTTACATCTGGCATTTGAGCTTAGTGAGGTTTTAAAAAGCTATTTTCGAAACGAAGCAACGACAACAACAATGAATCAAATTCAACATTACGTGCATTACAGGTAAACAACATGGCACACAAACTGTACAAAAAACGAACACTGGGTACATAGTTTTACCGTATTGCTGCTTGTTCTTATGCTAGTGTTCTTTTGACGATATATTAAGGTCACAGTAAATTTATCGCTAATTTTTTAATTTATTTAAAGATAATGCCATTTTCATTGATACGAGTATGCATGTCAGTGTAAATAAATAAAAAATATATATATTGAAAAAATGACAGAATTTTCTTTCTGTCAGTTGATCTCCCGCTTGTCACAGCGTGACTTGTCCACATACAAGCAGCGTCCTGTCTTATTTTCAAGCGTATTCATTAAAAGTATTAAAATTAGATAAATGATAAAAAGAACATTTTTATTTAAAATATCCATATAGTTTAGCCCTAATGGCAGGAGACTGCTTGCTAGATGAAGTTTATCGAAGCCGGCAGAAAATGATCAAGTGCTCGGAGCTATACAACAGGTCAAACCACATACGAATGCACTTTATATCCGATTTTATCAAAATAACCTAAAAGAACTTGAAAAGTCAGCCTCTGTATTCTCATTAAACACAGATGTTTCTTAAGAAACAGTGAAGGTTCCAAGAATTGCTTTTTTTAAGTAAATGTAATATATTAAGCATTTCAGAATAAGTTAGTGTATTGCCATACTTGACTTAAAGGGATAGTTCCTCAAAACTGAAATTTCTGTCATGAATTAGTCCCTGTTACTTACTCCAATCCTGTATATATTTAGTTTTTTTTTAATACAAAGGAAAAATTGAAAGATTGCTAACCATACTACAAAGTAATTATAGTAGTCAAAAGTGCAGCTTACATTGTTTAAAATAACTTATATGAAGTGATTTTCCCTACTATGTTATTCAGTGCGGGATCCATGAACTGTTTTATTAGAAGCATTCTTCCAAATATCTTTCTCTGTGTTCATCAGAACAAAGAAATTGGTACGGACCTTATATGTGGATAAACATATTTTTGGGTGAACTATTCTTTTAGGTACATAATAACTTCATATCATTTATGGCACAGAGATACAAACTTACGAATCAAAAGATTATAGCAGAATGTATAACAAGTGTGGTTAACATCATTTATCCATTATAGCTTCAATACTCTTCTTCACCCTTTGTGTCATAAAAGCTTTTCGGGGCCTATTTTTCGACACGCATGATTTATACACACACTGCTTGCATCTGGTTTGGTTTAGAAGTTGAAATAAGGTTGAGTTCATAACAGATTCTGAAGTTAATTTTCACGGGGATGAGACTTTTTTAGTGGGAAAGCCAGAAAAGAACTTTGTATCGGTCACATTCAACCGATAAAGGCTTTTATGTCCGTCTGCTTTGGGCATGACAGTCAGTGCATGAAAGAAAGTTCCTAATATTTAAATACGTAGAAGCGTCTGTAACAGGCTGTAAAAAGAGATTACCTCTTGCACAAAATAAGTCAATAAGGTTTGGATGATTCTAGGAATTACTTTCTTGGAAAAGTTAAACAGGTTTGGCATGAGAAACATGGTGGTTTGGTTAAACCCCATGTTCAACAAGCTTCACCTACACATGCAAGTTCACATTCTCTGTCAGAATCAGACAAAAAAGCCTCTCGGGGTCCTTATTGATTCAGTGTGACCAATACAAAACAGATCTATAATAAATAAAACAGTTGTCTACGCTTTAGTACAGTTTTGTTTTAAAATAACATGTGCAATTTTTTAATGAAAGACGACAGATGTTACTATACACGAACGTTGATATGGTTTAACGGAAATGTCACATTAACAATCTCCATCGATAAACTTCTCCAGACTTCCTGCCACAATAATGACAGATTAAAATCACAAAATCACAAAATCCCACAAATGACATCTTTAATGATTTTAATCTCGAAGAGCCAGTCCAATGTTACAATTGTGCAGTTCTAATGTTAACAAACATTTACTTTTAAAGATATTAATTTTCCATATGTATTTACCAGAGAGACTTAAAGTGATAGTTGAAGTGAAAATTGTATCATTGCTCATTCTCCTGTCATTTCGAGACCTGTAGGATGTAGATGTTAATTGGAATCGCTTTGGAAAAAATAATCTGCCAAGTGTATCAATCTATCACTGTTGGTTTACAACATTCTTCGAAATATCTTAATTTGTGCTCTGCATTTTGGTGTTATAAAACTCCAAATAACTTGATAAGTTCAGTGTGTCATTCCTTTTCCATTCTCTTTCCCAGCATCTGACACAAACAGATGACACATCCTCAAAATGTCTGTCTTAAAGCCAAAAGATTTTGTAAGGTACTACCACTGCGCATATTTCTGGCCTGAAAATGTTGTTTTATTATAGTCACATGTCAGAATGAAGAAACCATATGTGACTTTTGGAATATGAGACAGGAACATAATTTGAACAAACAAACAAACAAACAAACAAACAAAAAGACAAACAGTATTAAAGTATTTTATTGTAAATGGGTAGTGTTAATTGCGAAAACATTGTTAATGTTGACTTTTGCTAAGCATTTTAAAAACAGAGCCTATTATTCCTTTTAAACTTCGTTTTTGGGACTGCGTAAAATGTAATGTTGTTAGAATTGTTTAATTAATATTTGCCAAGCAAATCATTACATAAATTATTTGCTTATGATGTAAAAGCAGCACTTCCAGTATAAACTGTTTATTTACATTTATATTATATACTCTCTATATATTTGTTCTTGTATATTAAGACAAACAACATTTTTTTCATGAAAGAACACTTAGATATCTCTCCTGTCTTTCTCTTTTCCAAGATTTATGAGAACATTGTTTGTGCAATGGTGCCTTGAAATATTTCCATATGTGACCATGCCTATGAAAACCAAGCTGAAGTAATATTTTCAGATTTACTGTTTTCCACATAAAATTATTCTACATAATGTAAAGAATATTCTTTTGAAATATAATCTTGAATATTAATGGTCAATATTCAAGAATAGTCATATTAAAGATTAAAATTAAGGGAAATGAATGGCTGAAAACAAACGGTCATGCTCTTTATCTATAGAATTGGATTTTCACAGGCCGGGTCACAAAATATAAACACTGCTCAATATTTCATGTTGTCAAATGACCATTTATGAAAGCATCAATCCTCTGTCTTCAAGTACTTCATTTTGATTTAAAACTTCTTTTGAGAATGTTCCGACTCTTAATGGATGGTCTTGAATAAATAGTTCAATCTATTTCATCACGGTTTATGTTTCTTTTCCAGCAGTTGCTGTAGGTTTGACAACACTCGGGACGTTGTTTCGGTTTATTAAAAAGAACCGTCTTGGTTCACTTACGCTTTGCTGTCTGTAAAACAGCACAGATTTAAGAAGAAGTCCACCACACACCAATGTTATTAAGAACGCCAAGGCCAAAAACATGACTGTACTGCTGGTTTCTGTCATGGAGTTCCTCTGTGTTCCTCTATTTTGATCATCTTCAGGAGTGTGGATCTCTCTCCTGCCTGTAAAAATAATCTGGTGTCGATTATGTGATTTCAATTAGATTAAGCTTTATATCCAATATCAGTCCTGTGGACTTACCTTTGCTGACTTTTGTCTCTGCGGTGGTTTTAATAAAATCTTTTGGCTTCTTCGCCAGTGTTTGGGTGTGTATTTGGAAGTTTTCGGGAGGACTGTTTAGATGACCCAGCCGTTCAACCGAGTAGGTCAAATGTTCTGATAATTGCACGCCTGTTTGCAAAGACGATAAAACTGTGCTTGTGACTGGTACCATGTGTTTGCCCATTTCCAGCTTTTGGTATTGTTTCTCTTTTGCATCAGAAGTCATTCTTATCTCTACAGGCTTTACATCAACTTTTGGGTGAGAAGTTTTGGTGCTAACCAAAGTCTGGAGCAAATGATGGGAATAAGGTGATCCTCTTTGACTTATGAAATCTAAAGACCTCTTGGCAAGTAAAATGGAAGTGCTTCTCTCCACATTGTTCTGAATACTATCTCCTGTGTCTTTTTCATAGGGACCATTCACCGTTGATTGAAGACTAAATTCTGCTATTCCAGGAAGGAAGTCAGGTAATTCCTTTGATATTGTGAAAGAGGGGGAAACACCCAATGACTGTGTTTTCTTCAACTTAGAATCTGAATTTGAGGTTTCATCCGTTAAAATCGCAACGCTACCCAAGCTGTGAGAATCTCCTTCTATTGGTTTTAAAGTAGCAGGTCCCTGTGATGCTGTTTGCTGTTTTTCTTCAATCTTGTCAAGTTGTTTAGTTCTGTTGGTCAATCTTTGTGGTACTGTAGTAGATCTCAGTTTTACAGTCCATTGGCTTGTGGGTGCTGGCATCTTAGATGATGCAGTCCCTGCTGGGCATGTGCATGGACATTCTAAGACCCCAGGAGAAGATAGAGGTTTAAGGTGATAGTTCACAAAAAAAAAGAACGACTTTCATTCTTCCTCAGAACACAAAAGAAGATATTGAAAAGAATGTTGTTACAGACTAAAAGTGGCACCCATCCACCGCAATTGTTTGCAAGTAAAACCAATGAATGAAAATAAGTGCCTGATCATTTTGCAGAATATCTTTGTTTGTGTTTCTTTAAAGAAGATTTGAATATTTAAAAGCTCTGAATTAAACTAAATATAAATAATATTTACAAAAAATATATGTTTACATTTGCGTATTTGTAAGTAAAAAATTAGGTAAATATCATTAACTCAAAAATATGAATTGGAATTCACCAAAAATGTTGGGTTATTTTTATTAGTGTATATAAAAAGTTTCCATTACTTAAACTTCAAAACATTTATACATTTTAGGGAAATTAATTGCGGATTTTTGTTGATTTTTAATCAATAATTTTGAGCTTTTCCAATACATTTTTCTATAAATTTAGGATTATTTTTTTTAAGGTAATACAACTGTTTATTTTTGCAATATTTACTATGCCACCTAAATACTTTTTACAATAAAGGTTGTATGACCAAATCATACAGGTTCAAAAGGCATGATGGAATGATGTAAATAATACAAATTTACATATGAAGTATTAAAGGGGCTTTGGGATCATTTCGGATTGGATGTGTTATTTATAGTTGTGTGTTATGTCACCTGTGGATCCTTCCAAGGGTTCAGTAGTGGATTCTGGGTAATCTTCAGTGTACTCTTCCTCACAGTTCCAGTTTATGGGACCGTCACCCTTAGACATAAGATCCCTGTACATTCGAATCACTTCCTCAGCTTTCTCCAAAGCTGCCCTGGCCAAGGTCATGTGGATTTTGACAAAACTTGCTGGACTGTTCTGTGAAATGTATCAGTGTAGGTCAGTTTGGAAAGTCCAGTAGATCTGTTGTCATTAAACAAACCGATTGACTTACCTCAATCTCTTCATTGATGAAAGGGATGCATCCCTGTGAGTAGATGTTGTAGATTATGTTCTTCAGTGAATTCGTATAACGATAATTGTCAGAGTATTTGTCATATCTGAAATGTGTGTTAAGTAGATCCAGAATGTGAGGAAAGGCTGCTTTAACGTAACATACAACACTCTGAAACAAACAGAAACATGAGATATGATATTACAACACATTTTTACACACATTTAACATAGAATAAACACACTGGTTATCATATTGTCATATCATCCTGTTAACTGACTTTAAGAACAGTCTTTCCATTAGTCAGTACATAAAATGAATGTTTGTACACAATTAATAGATATATTTCAATTAGATTTACAATGCCAATTAATTATGTTTATGTGTCTATAATTTACTGGACAGTTCTTCGATTCATTTTTTTAGTTTTTTTTATTCCTCACATGGTTTGCTCCAAATAAAATTAGGTAAATCAATAGCAGAGGAAGTTCCCACAAATCTATTGCAAACTGGTTAGAAACTTCTAACTATTCAGATACCAGCGCTCCCACTTTTGTTTATCTATGAAGTATTTCTAATATCTTAATTTAGTAACCATATAGATAAAGTAGATTTTAAATTATAAGGACATACCATACTTTTTCAGGATTTGTGTACATTTTAAAGAGGGATCTTCCTCGCCCTTAAAAGAACTTAAGTAATTTTTTATGTGAAACAATTTACACAAAAAAGTATGTTTAAAAGCGTTGTAATTAAGTAAATAAGCTTTTTAAAAGTTTGTATATTTAATTAAAAAACGTATTAAATCTGATAATATTTCTATAAGAACTCACTAACAATATTGGTTTACATTATATGCTATATAAATACTTATTTTTATTGAATATACTCAAACAATCTACATTTTGGAGTGATTAACTTTTGGCCCATTCATGAATTATTTAAAATTTCAACTGAAAAAAAACAATTTAATGTTTTAAAAAGATGTTTAAGGTTAATATAACTGTTTATTTTTGTGGTATTATCAATCCCCAACAGTACATTCTTACATGAAACTAAGCAGATTTGCGCTACAGTTTTGTGTTGTTGCTGGTCGTCTCCGTTAGTTAATGTTTCATTTTCTTACTGTACATGCTGAGATATTTGAAAGGTTAAAGACAAGCTCTCTTTGACATCAACTGGTTGCTATAATACTTTAATGAGTAATTTGGTTAAGTGTCATGTGGTAAAGAATGTGAACATCATCATTTATCATGTGAAGGCAGTACTGTATTCAAAAATTCTTGAATTTTTATTGATATTTTCTGTGTGATTTGAAGGGATCTTATTCTGTATTTTGATATTTGAAAAGTTTCAAAGGCAAAACTTTTATGATACTTGGTTATGAGGTATTATTAACTAACTTAAACTCAATCTTTGTGTCTTTTTGGAATATTCTTTAAGTATAATTTGCTTTAGTTTTCAACTTATACAATTGACCTGCCCATACAGTCATTCTAGATATTATGGTAAAGAAGTTTAGCTTTCTGTTCTTGAAGAAGGAGCTTGATCCTGTTGAAAATAATATGTTTAATATGTTGAAATCTTACCCGGAATTAACATTTATAGTCAGATTGCATCTGTTAAACATGTATTGCTGTTTCATTACATTCAATAATGTTGTTAATTAAATAAGTGTTAAAATTCCAAATCAATCATTTAAACTACACATTTGGTTTTAATATCCATGCAAAGCCACTTCAACATGAATGGGTCAAAAAGGTGAAACTCCTGAGAATTGAAACATGAGATTTCAAGCCAAAAGAAAAAAATTGATGGGGTTGAAGTCTGCTTGCTTCTTCATAAAATGGATTACAATTCCAAAAACTTCCTTATAAAACTAAATTACTAAATCTAAAAACACATAACAATTTATTAGACCAGAATTCCTTGCTTTTCTGCAAAGTCTCACGGTGGAAAAACTATTGGTTTTTGCATCACAGAGAAGTAGTTTTTCTGCTTTAAACATGATCCCATGAAACATCTGTTTCAAATCAACATTTCTTTTGCAGCATGGTTTGAAGATCAATGATACCAGAATGTCACCGGTCATATTAAGCTTGTCCTGGATATAAAAGATATCCTTCAAAAACAGGAAAACGGAGTAATTCATATCTGTCATTTTATAAAGCCCTCTAATCCATAATACTCCAATATATAAAGCTCAGTCATCCATATTAAGAATTGAAAACATACTTACCAGGTTTTGACGTTCAGTGAAACTGTATGTGATTAAACAACTATTTTGCAGCTGGTTTTTAATCTAATAAGAAAAACATTTAGAGAGAGAAATAATCAGGGCTTTACAACTGAACATTGGACTAAAAAAACTATTCAGGCTTATCACCCACATGCAGCTAGAAATGGTTTAATTCCTTCCTAAAATTTGTTCAAATACTGCATTCATCTCACAATTGAACAAAAATACAAAAATGTGATATGCTTACCAGGCGTCTTAAATTTAGAAGATGGCCCTGGGTGACAGAGTGCTTACATGGGCCTGGCACACCAGCATAAACCAAATGAAAGCACAGGATAAGGTAGAACCACTGATGCCTTACCTACGATCAGACAACGCATATGATTTTCAATTGTGAACATCTTTAGATTCTCTTTTTAAAGGAATAGTTGGCATTTGACACCACACTGTCTAGTCTGATACAAGCACTGTTAGTTTCCAGCAGCTGTATCGCTTCGGTATCTGCATAACTCTTAACACATGGGCATAAACCTTCAGGTTATCTGCTTGTAAGTAAATGAAATGCTTTTGTAAAACTGACATGTCCCGCAAGGTGCACGAAAAGTACAGTGATGCCATAGAAGAACCATTAATGCTTTCACAAAGAAGCATTCAGTCAAAGGTTCTTTAAAGAACCAACTCTCTTTACAATCTAATGAATCTTTTTCTTTATGATAAAAGGAAAAAACTGTTATTTTCAACATGGCTCATGACCTCATAATGAGGTATGACTATGAAAAAATGTGTTCTTATACACAACTAGTTAAAAGGCCTAAAGTGCACAATTCTTTATTGATCTTACTGATACATTTCTGATATTCAGGTTTTAAACATATAGCACTAAAAATACCCAGCTATTTTCAAAATGGTAGGAAATAGGGAGAAACCCAACCATAATAGGTTGAAACAACCCAACATATGTTAATTTGGGTTTGTCTCATTTTGACCCATGGTTAAAAATAACCCAACATTTCATAGCGCACATTACTTAAAAATAAAATATAAGAAATATATACCCAAACCCAAACAGCAGGAGTACATTGCTGTGGAGCTTTAGGTTCACAGCTTGTTATAGATAACAAAAACGAAACTGGCACTGACATTTAAACAGTTGACCAGTTGAAAAGGTTTTATTAATAAAATTGAAAATATATTACAGATTATAGAGTCAATGCTAAGCTGCTTTTTGCATTTCAAATTGTGATAAAAAAGGGATGGGTGACCCAAAAAAAGATAATTCAGTTATGAATTTCTCTCCTGTAAACAATTCGTTCGACTTATCACAAAGAAAGATATTTGGAGGAATGCTTGGAACAGATCTTGGACCTCATTGACTATTGTAGGAAAAATAATAATGGAAGTCAAAAGTGCCCCCGAACTGCTGTCCATTTTGTGTTCAGCAAAACATAAAAAATAATAAAATTTTCCTATTCTGGTAGTCAATTGTGTCCAATAACTGTTTGGTTATAAGCATCTTTCCAGATATTGTTCTCTGTGTTAATCAGAACAGTTATACACAAATGAAAAAAAGTGATTAAATGATGATCGATTTTTTATTTTGAGATAAACTGTGCCTTTAGATTAAGAATAAAAGGTAACATCAAATTTATTTGGTACACTGAAATAATATTTAAAATATAATTATACTGTAGTCATAGATACTTTAGGGTGTTGAATGCAAAATGAACCTTTATCATATTAATCCACAGGGTCTATGAAGCATGTATTTCCTTACAATAACTAAATAGAGGCAATGTATAAAAAAAAACAGCAAAATTAGACAAAGTACCACAAATCTCATATTCATGCTACTTTGTCTGCTCATAAAGAGACTATTTCGTATAGAACAACCCATGAAAAGAAATACAAATCTAGGCAAAGTTTTCTTATGGAAAACATAATGAACGATAGTTAGAAAAACAGGCAGCACTTTTTTATCCAACAAACCTCAACAGCCAACTAAAGCAATGAAATTTCCCAGACCACAGGTTTCTAATACATACCATGGCTCAAGTAACCTGTCCCCAGTTGTTTAATGGTTTGGCTTTCTCAGAACAAATAACGTGATGGCCATAAATCAATAAAACAAAAGGTTTATGGAAAAAGTTCAATAAAAGTATTCGATGTACAAAAAGAGATCTAATCAATGTTCTTGTAAGACTTTATCTTTGAGAAGAGAGACTCACAGGTAAACGCTTCTACAAGATGTCTGATCAAGTCAAGTAATGGTCCTCAAAAGAGATTATTCTCTTATTTTGATTTCATTTTTGTAAAACAGGTCATATATTACAAATCCCTTTCAACAGACGAATACATACAGGAAATAAAGTTTTTAGAGTTTTCATTTTGATCAGTAGGTGTACATGAGAGGAACACGCTTACCTTGGCTTTGTGGGCTGCTATGTGTGTGTTCATCTGGCTGACCTGAGCACGAAGAAAGGAATAAAGTCCTCATGAAGATTCATTGGAAGCTTTTTTGTTTTGCGTTTTGATCCCAATAAAGATGCGGTAAGCCCCTCTGAAAAAGCATGTAAACTTCAGATTTGTATTTGTAACTGCGTGTTGAATATGTAACACGCTGTGGAGCTGAAAAGTGGAACCATGAGTGGATGAATGTTCAAAGTGCCTGGGGTCTTTAGAGAACCAAGAATGGGAGCTGTAGTAAAGACCTCCTTCTCTTCCTCCTCCTTAGTTTAAGGGCTGGTCAACAGAAAAGAAAAAAATGTTGACTTGTAATCACACTTACATTGTTTGCTTTTAAGAGATGTGATTTGTATGAGATAATATATATTATATTTGTTGTTATTATAATTGGAGTAACCTACAATTTACAAGACCACAAAAGCATGTTAAAAGTTTTGGGACACTCACTTATGCTTTCATATTTTTCCACATTTTAGGAAAACGATAAAAACATCACAATTATGAATAAAAATTAAATGAAAAAAGGGAATTATGTTGTAACCATGACATAAAAATAAAATAAACACAGATGTATTTGGTAATATTCAGTATAGTCCCCTTTTTCTTATGGTTTTATCAAGAAGCTTCTTCTTATGGTCTTTTTAAAGAACAAGTCCCCATCTGTGCTCGTATGGGCTGTTCTTTCTTATATTCAGTTAAGGTCATTCGTTTAAAAACATTTTATTCAACAAATTTTATGTTTTACCATGAAAAAAATTGTATGTTATCATATTTTAATTTTTAAAATAATTTCAGACATGTAGGTAGAGCTTCAGATCAGAAATTTTTTTAAATACTGAAAAACATTTGATTCAAGTGTAATAAGTGTCCTAAAACTTTTAATCTTTTGTGTATTGTATTTTTACCAATTTTCCCATAATTTACTCAATCAAATGCTGTTTAAAACCCAAATCCACACAATAAAAATAAATGCAGAGCTGCAAAAATGTACTTC
Source organism: Triplophysa yarkandensis (assembly GCA_033220385.1). Taxonomy (NCBI): domain Eukaryota; kingdom Metazoa; phylum Chordata; class Actinopteri; order Cypriniformes; family Nemacheilidae; genus Triplophysa; species Triplophysa yarkandensis. The sequence goes on along the minus strand of CM065662.1, from coordinate 9,156,741 downwards.
ATCCCTAGAATTTTTTATAATTTTGCCTTTTATTTGTACAGTACACTTTCGACACATCTTTAAATGCACTGCATTGTTTTAAGAACGTTTGTCCAGTGTTTCATTAATATTGTTTTCTCAGTTTTGGGACTCAGTTTCTCGTCCCACGTTGCTTTCATTGTTTTGAGAAGAGCAGTAAAACACATTCTACTAAAGACTTTATGTTGTATTTGACTGAAGAAAGAAAAACAAGGGTTTGGAAAGACATAAGAGTGAGTATGTGTTGACAGATGTTTCATCTTTAAGTGCTCTGTCAACACCTTAGTAGTTTAAGAATTATTGCAACATAATGTTTTTCAGTACAATATCAGTACTGAATACTTATTATCATATTTGTCCAAGAGATTAATCTCTGTAAATTAAGTTGACATAAATATGTCAAATTACCATCCAAAATAATCTTCAATAGATAAAGACACTTCCATATTCAAATAAGACAGAAAGACAGCGTGAGAATTGTCTTAAAACGATTTTTTATACAGATTTACTCCAGATGTATATAGCTTAGTCTTTACACGGTGTCTTATCTCATTACAGATGTTTTAAATATCAGTAATGTGTCTGTAAGAAATTTGTCTGTTAGTCGCTTTGGATAAAAGTGTCTGACAAATGAATAAATCTAAATGTAAATGCAGTAGGGATTGAGGTTAAGGAACTCATGTTACTACATACATTTACATTATATTTATGCACTTGGCAGACATTTTTATTCAAAGCAACTTACATTGCATGATACTTATATTAAGGTATGTGCAATCTCTGGGATGTCTGAAGGAAAGCTATTAAGTCATACATTAAACATTATGACTGAAAAGAAATTGCTATTGAGAGTGTTTTGTCTTAGATCAACACCTATTTTTAGGACATCTTTATCCTGTAAAAGGGTACTGGATATATTTAAAACTCTCTTTGAAAGCCCAATGATGAATTCTGTGAGGTAATCAAATTTGTTGCACATAATTATTCCACACTAACATTTTAACACCCCGGTAACTATAAACACATGCTTTACACATGTGGGTGAATCCATTATAGCACAAAAGTATGTGTGCTAGCTCAGAAACCCTGTTCTGCTTTTGCTTTTGGCGAACCGAGTGTGAATACACTGTTAAGAACTTTGTTGTTTTGCATGAGCAATATATAAAGAATATGTTAAAGACATGCACCTTTACTACTTGTTAATAACTGAGGTTTTGAAATTGATTCGGAAATAAGGGAACAGATCAAAAGCCAAAATCTCTCTCTCTCTCTCTCTCTCTCTCTCTCTCTCTCTCTCTCTCTCTCTCTTTTACTCTTAAATGCCATCTGATTTTCTTTGGGCTTATTAAATTCTAGAGCAGAGGCACACTGTGTCACATGACTTCCTAATATTGCTTGAACCACATGGATCCAGATCCTCTGAAAAAACACTCTGGCAAACTTATATGCCCTTTGAAAAAGTAATACGTTCTTTTTTGGCTTTACAATTGTTTAATCAAGTCCTTTATACGCCTTATTCTTTACGCTTTGTGGGATAGCATTCAGGCAACGTCCAATAAAGCGTTGGAAATGCTGATCACAAAACCATAAGACGTAATTCAAAAAATCTTCTCAGGACGAAGAGCTATTGAAAATGACTGTGGAATTATAGCTTAATGTCTAATATGACCATAAGTAAAGTCTAAGGTTTTGTCCTTAGTTTACCTTGTTTGTTTGTTTATTTGTTTGTTTGTTTGTTTGTTTGTTTGTTCTTTCAATCGTTTATACTAAGTTTTGGGTGTTTACAGTGCAAGTGGATTTGAATTAAAAAATAAAATAAAAAGAAGGAAATGTTTGGAGTAAAATCTGTATTCTTAGCAATCTACACAAAAATTGAGTTTTGTTATACACATTTAGCTCTGTGTAAGCATAGAAAGTAAGATAAACATGCTCACATTAGAAATGAGCAGGTAGCCAATAGGCTAGTTTTCACACTTATTTTTTAAAATAAATAAAATATTGTTGTCTGAAAGTTTAATACTATCTCCGTCTAACAATCAGTGTTTTCTGGAGCTTTTTGTCCTTAGAATAGTTGTTTTTTGTAGGAATATCGGTACGCAACAGACTCCACAGTCTCGTTTTCGATTCAAAATGGCTTTCTCAAAAAGGCTGGTTGCTATTCGACATCAATCCAACCTTATGAAATTGTTAACAGAGGTGTAAGAATGAAAGTTACAATCTTAATAGTTGGCTGAATATGAGTAAAAAAGTATCCGAAGGAAAAACAACTGAAATATCTAGTTACTAGTTACTTCTGAACTGATTGAAATTAAGCAATTATTAGTGTAAATTATAAATTGAATCATCAACAAATTGGTTATTATGTATCTACAGGCACAATAAATATTTTACATTACATTTAGTCATTTAGCAGACGCTTTTATCCAAAGCGACTTACAATAGTCGAGGAGACATTGAAGCGGTAAATAGCCGATACAACAATAGGTGAACAAGTGCTACAACAATGTACCAAGTTACACAGAGAGAGAAGTTACAAAAGTGTTTTTTTTTTTTTTTGATAGAGTGAGTAGGTTAGAAAAGAAGTGAGTTAGTGAGTTAGATGTAGCCGGAAAAGATGAGTTTTTAGGAGTTTTTGAAGATAGAGACCGAGTCTGACAAGCGTGAAGCCAGAGGCAGATCGTTCCACCATCGAGGAACAATAAATATAAGTAATTTATAATGAACATATATACAGTATATACATGAGATCAAGTCTCATAAACAAATAATTCTTGTATGAATATAATATTTATTTCAATTTTGTCAGTAACGGAGAAACACCATCTAATGTAGCTAAGTAAAAGTAAAGTTTTTTTCACTAAAATTGCCGTTGAGTAAGAGGAAAAAAACTTACATTTAAATGTACTCCAAAAGTGTTAGTTACCCCAAAAATGTAATCAAGTAAATGTAACAAAGTAAATGTAAACCTCTGGCTGTTAACCAGTGTGTACATAGTGTGGTCTAACAGCGGTAAAACATTTGGGTTGGTTTTGACAAATCTACATGGCAGCATTGGTCTTTTCGGACTATTGTTCCTAAAATATGTTCTCCCCACAATGTATATGGGGTCAGACCACATGTTAGTGATCCTGTCTGGCATCAGAGTCATGAAGTGGAGCCTAGTGGAAGAATATCTAGATCAATATCCAGCATATTTTCATTAGGAAATGAAATCCAGAGATATTCACAGATAAATAGGATTAAGCAATAGTGAAAATCTCTATGCTATGGGTAGGCCGAGCCTGAAGGTTTATATTCATCATGATGAAGACATTTGAGACAAAAAGAACTGCGCTGGGAAGTCATTTACCAGAGCAAAAAGTTCATTGGTTCGAGAACTGGATAACCTTTGAGCTTTCCTGTGTACCTTGTATTACAGGGATTTTCCTCCAGGCATTCTGGTTTTCCCATAAATTTAAACACATGTAGGTGAGGAGTATTGGGTCTTAGTGTCTGCTTCATTGTTGTGCAATGAGGTTCGGATCACCCAAAATGTAAATTCTCCCCTTGATAGTCATCATTATAAACACATATACATAGATCTATATATTTATGAAAAAAAATCAAATGAAAATATAAAAATAGTACATTTTTAAGTCATGGCCTAGCGGTTGGAAAGTTTGACTCCTAACTCTAGGGTTGTGGGTTCAAGTCCTTGTTGGCAATACCATGACTTTGGTGCCCTCAATCCACCAAACCCCAAACTGCTCATTGGGCGCCGCAGCATAAATGACTGCCCACTACACATTGGGTGTGTGTTCATGGTTGGTGTGTGTGTTCACTGCTATGTGTGTGTTCACCGTTGGTGTTTGTGTTCACTGCTATGTATGTGTTCACGGTTGGTGTGTGTGTTCACTGCTGTTTGTGTGCACTTTGGTTAGGTTTGATGCACAAATTTTGATTGTGGGTCACCATAATTGGCTGTATGTCACGTCACTTTTCTTCTATATTTATTAAATTCTGGTTAATACGAATAAATTATTCTTAATATTCCCTTATTATACATACATGTAAGTGGATGTCAGTGTGTTCTTTAAAATTAATATGCGCATTACTCAAATATATATAATGTTAACAAAACGTTAATTCTTAATGTGATTAATCGTGATTTATCATTCAACAACCCTAAAAGAAATACATATATACATAAGATTTTAAAGAAAACAGAAAATCCTTTATCAATAATAAGTGCTTTAAGCATCCTGCTGTTTAAATCACATTATTTCCATAAAAAAATAAATTTAAAAAAAATAAATTCCTTAAATACTAAAATACATGTATCCCAGGTATTAGAATGATGTATTTTTATGCAATGCGACTTTATTGCCTTTATACAAGTCAATTCACATATTTTTTTTATTGAAGTCTTTCATTTAGAATATGTACAAAGATGTGTATAGAATGCTAAATTGAAAAGGTCATATTTCTGTCATATTTTAATATTATCTAACCGTTATGCAAACCTTTTTTCTGGATATTGCCCAATCTTGTTACCAAAGTAATCGGGGGAACCGTTAAGCAACCATGTTATGTGTGATTTGAACAGGAACCAAAACTCTTTCTTTTGATTCTCATCTCAACTCTCTCGGCCCACACACCCAAATCTCTGCTCTCGGGGTTTACACACCCATAAATATTTTGTCTTGATCCCTGTGAATTTAAAGGAAGCCGGCCTACACAACCTGGCAGTCATCCCCTTTCCCCATCATTTTGTTTAAAAGGTCCTAGTGTGGGACTTACAACAAAAAGTTATCAAAGATTTCTCATCTGCCTGTCGAGACAGTCTTAAGAGATACATTTTCTAAGCTTAGAAAAAAGAAAATCATATGAATGTCATGAATATGTATTTTATAGAATGGACTGATAAAATGCTAAACGGTCAAGGGCATTTGGAAATGATTAGATAAGCAGAGGATTGTCCTTGAATAACTGATTATGTCCTCACTGCAGTGTGTTAGTAGGGTTGAACTGAATATCATTGAAACAGCATTAGGTTTCAGATGATCCAAGATTTCTTCCCACTGTGCGAGAATGTAACGCTGAAATAAAATCGTCTGAGAATGGCCTGTTTTATAACGTTCCTCAGTGTGAGACTACAGCATTGGAATTTTGATGGTTGATTTACCTGAACCTTGGGAAATAAATAAAAAAAATGTTTTTCATGCGGCTCAAAGTTTTTGCACACTGAGATTTATAGATGACAAAAAGTTGCCTCACTTAATTTTAAGGATTCATTTGATTTTCTAAATACATGTATTATTAAACAAAATGAATAAAACGACTGGTTAAAGGGATAGTTCACTCAAAAATAAAAAGTTGTATTAAATCTGTACACGTTTCTTTGTTCTTAGTGAATATGTTTGCTGGAAGAATACGAAGAAATTTGGAAAATTTTCTTTTTTGTTCCATTCAACACAAAATGACTTTACGTTTTAGAATGTAAAACAGCAAAAAGTTCTAGGGTATATCTACATAAAAAAAATCTGCTATCATAGTGAATGGGCTCCGAGAACTGTTTGGTTACGGGCGTTTATCCAAATATCTTTGTGTGTTTATTAAAACAAAAAACAATGGTACTGGTTTGGAACAACTAGAGCGTTCGTGATAGTATTTTAAGATGAACTGCCCCTTAAAAATGTTAAAGAAAAGAAGATAAGTAGTTGGTTAAATGTGACTTTAAAATATTGATAAGTAGGGAAACAAGCCTAGACAGCAAAGTATAACAACAGCTGTCCCTTAGGGTCTCCAAGGTTAGTCGTGGGATGGGAAGATCTTTATATGTATTTATTTAGCAGATGCTTTAATCCAATGACCTCAACTATTATTGAAATTCCCCATTAAAAACAGTCAGTATTTATTTTACAAACATAAATTTGGACCCATCTTATGTTTTGTCTTTATAGTACTGATTTATTCATAGTTACAATAATTTGATTTATTACTTAATTCATCCCTCATTTTGTGAATATAAAAATCAATATTGTCACTGATTCATAATGTATGTGTACCACTTACCAAACATTTCTTGGATGGGAAAAGAAATCTAGATTTTTTTGAATTCAAAGAATAAAAAAAACATATTATGTGTCTGTTTTATAAGCTGAAGTAACTGTATCCAACCTAGCGCCGTCTCTCAGGAGCAGTGTGTTTTGGAGTTAGTTCAAAACAAGCGCAACAGTCAGCATGCTTGCTGTGGCTCTCAGCAGTCTGGGAACACCTTTAAACAACGACACACACGCACATACACACACACTCGCACGCACACTGTCTTTGTTTCTTTGCATTTGCACTCCAATGAAATCTACTCTGTCTAGACCTACAGTCATGTGACCACATGTAGCTGTTGAGTGCATTTAGGTGTCACAGAAATCAATAATTTTATGAATATGTGAATCCCACTGTAGATAATTCCAAGTGAAATCATTATTTACTCATTAACTAGAAAACCTATATAAGATATTTTAAAGAATGTTGTTAAGCGAACAGCACTGACATTCATTCACGTCTACTGCATGTACCCAAAACCAATGCCAATAACTAAAGTACATTCTCCTAAATATCTTCTTTTGTGTTATATGGAAGAAAGTCAGTTTTGAATGACATGAGAAAGAGTAAATGATGACACAATTTTATTATATTGTAGGGTGAACGCTTTACTGTCCACAAAACATCATCCATTCATAAAATCACAAAAAGAAGAGTGTGTTGTTGTCAGTGTCACCATTATTAATTTAGATATTCTGTATTATTTGCCAAGACCATTGATTTTTAGGTGGTTACGTTGTGGATATTAGTGTTTTCTTGCTTGGTTAAACCTGCTGGTTAAATAGCAAGTTAAAATAAGGCAACATGTGTTAGTAACAGGCTGCACTGATCTTCAAGCTGGACCTGAAATGTTTCCATATAACATGTGGTGAATAAAAAACATTTGTCCGGTCTTTCTCAAGGGCCCTTGCAGTATTTCATATCAACGTACTTGAATACCACCTACTGTGGAGGCCTGTCCCCTCTACAGCCTCTTCCTTATAGACAGCCCATGCTTGAAGATTTTGTTTGTTGCTTTGTTTCAGCTAAACTAATGAAGATCAAGCACTTGTTCTAGTAAACCTGTGGCTGAATTGTTAAGACATATGCTAACACTCCATGTTTAGTGGGAATTTCAGTCTTATAGGAGGAATCTAGAGCTTTCTGAAATGTAATCTGTCTTCAAGGCTTGACTAATGTTGTACAGGTGGTTGATGGAAAGCATTACTCGAAGCCCTTTATAATATAAGGACCGGCTCAGCATTCTTGCTCCCCCAGCAGGTGGATACAAAAAAGTCCCAATGGCATAATGTACAATGCCAATAAAGGGATGTTCACCTCAAAATGAAAATTGTGGCAATTACAAATCTTCTTGTCATTTTAGACCAAAGTACTTAAAAAAAGTACTTGAAAAATACTAAAGTAGATATTTTGAAGATGTACGTATGAAGATGTACGTATGACCAACGTAGCTTTTGGTCATATGGACAGGAAATAAATGAGTAATAAGGTTAATGGGGACCAACGGTTTTCTCTACAAACATTCTTCAAAGTATCTTCTTTTGTGTTGTAAAAAAGGTGTGAAGTCATTCAGGTTTGAGGTTCCAAGAGAGAGAATAAATGGTGACAGAATTTTAATTCTAGGGTGAACATTTACTCTAAGGTCAATGATTTTACATTACTCGAGGCAGAAACTTTACTTGGCCAATTCCATGAACATGTCAACTTTACTATGAAAAGGTTTTTTTTAAGGTTTTTGCTGCACCGAAATTATTTTGTGAATATTTTGTCCTTTTTTTAAGTTTTAAGGCGTTTTTTTATTTGTAGTGCATGCTTTTTTGTAGTTAAGTAAGGGATGTTTTCAGAATTGTCAAATGTTGCTGCTCAAAAAAAGAAAAATTGTAACTATTTTATAGAGCTATCCCTTATCCACTTGTTGGGTATTATTGTTTCCAGTTCATGCAATTTATTAGGAAAGATATATTACAAAGTTTGAAATCTCCCAAAAATTATATTCTTTTTTTGTAACTGAGGTTATAAAAACTGCAGGTTAATTTCCTTTACACATGGAATAACATGGTATTGTTCATTTAATGTGTGTTATGTTTTAGAAAGGGATTATCTTTTCTGTCTAGTATACCAGTACATCAAAATTAATCGAATTGAATTTTCGTAAAAACTATGATGTAATGGGATAGTGTGTGTAATGTAAAGGGGTCTCCTTCTGGGCATTTTTCTGTAATTGCTGTATAACACAAACAATCTTCAAATAGTGACATGCTTCGAAAAGCAGTATAGAAGTTTCCCCACAAAAGTAAATCAGTTACGCCTCCGGAACTGCCGGTCATCTGTACAATGTGTTTAGCACTGGAATGCTTGATATCTGAAACATGGGGAGTAATTGGGGACTGACGCACAACCTAGGAAAGAAAAGAATGAAGAGTGTCTGTTTGTGTCCCGTCAACCAGACGCCAGTAAAAAACTGAGGATGTCAAAGGTCATTACTAGGACTGCTGTTGGATGTCAGTCTGACCGAAATCACAGCAGGCTGAGTTTCTTCCTTCTAAATATACCATGAAATGACATTTAGCTCATTAGTTTCAATGAGACTTTAAAAGGTGTTCACAGAAAGCAACTTCAGCGTAAATAGGCCAACAAAGGGCGTTTTGTTCACACAATTATATTATAGGATCAAAGGATTTCAGAGCTTCTGTTCTGTATGGGACACCGCAAGCACTGAGCACTCTCTAAAATCCACATGGCCGAAAAGCTTCTCATTCAATCCAAAATTCAGGTCAAAATATCTCGAAGCAAAACATAATAAAACAAAGAAACAAATTAAAAAAGTTCAAAGAAGCACTTGCATCTCGCTATGATACGTGTCTAAACCCAACAAAGATAACAACCTGCCGATGGGAGGCTGTAAATTACCAAACCAGACCATTGACATGGCTATGCAATTAGAGACAGCTGAGCAAACTGTCCCAACTGAGTTCCCACCTCTCCCCCTCATCCAGCCTGGTAGCGTCCACGATCCCAGGTCAGTTATTCATTGCTTTAACCTCCGGAGCATGCAGTTGAAACTTACAAATCCAAGAATCTGCACTCGGCCCTCGGTGCTTCACACACAAACATCAAAGGTATGTCCTGCTCGTGTTTTTTCCCCTACTGCTGTGCAAAGACTCCCTGGTAATTAGTCTTATTCTGAAATTTTTGGGAAGTGAAATGCATGCGATTGAATAGGCCCAAGAGAGCCCTGAATACTGACATGTCAGGCTGAAAGTGTCAGGACGGGGCGTACGGGGCCGGTGCGGCCCCCTGACTGAAAAGCATGTATGTGAAACCTCACGTTGCCCAACTGTTGTGATGGATTTACATGTTGTGTACTATTGACCTCATGTGTGTTGGTGTAGTTTGAAGAAAGACATGTTGTTTTATTTCATTTGGGTGATAAATGCTTAAAATGAATATGTTATGTTTGGACGGTTAATGTATAGTTTATATGTGCTGTATGGAATATCTATGTTTTCTAACACGCTTATGTCAGGCTTTATATTAAATAGTGTTTGTTTGCATTCGTTACTGAGATTTTGAAATGTTCCATATCCACCTCAAACCAGATGACAGATACCGTTGCTTCAGTACACATGACAACTTTATTTGTCTCCATGCCTGCAACATTCATGGTGGGTCTCTGTGTGAAGTCTATGAACCCTCAGCGTGTTATGTCTGATGTGAACCAGAGGTTAACATGTCTAAGATGCGGGAAAGAAATGGTCTTAAAGGTTAAATAAAGCCTGATGTCACAGGCACTCAGGGTTTAAGATAAAGAACCAGAAGACAGCGGGAAAATCCGTGGAAAAGAACAAGGAGCACATTGCTAGCATCGCATTTTTGTTATATTTTAGACTAGTTGAATTTGTCCAAAAAGTTATAACACTCCTATCGAATGCAATAATCCAAAATACCAAATATCCAAAATCTGTGGCATTTACTCACAGCACATTTTCTTACATTTCCTCCTATAGATGCCACTGTTTCATGCCATTCTGGTGTTGACCCTGTTGGGTTCCAGTGTGAGTGCCCCTCCGATGGATTTGGACACTGCAGCTTATGACCTGGAGAATTTCGATGTGGATTCGGATGCGTGGGAAGTGAATACGTACGGAGAGACATATGATTATGACGACTTGGATGAGGAGGTGAGAGGATATTTAGAAGAACGTCCCTGTAAGCCTATGAAAGATCATGAATATTTCTTTACTTTCCTGATGCATGTTTTTAGAAATACATCAGCATGGATTACCAAAAGAATTTGTATGCTTAACGGGGTAGTTTTCAGTAATACTGCCATGCATAACTCACTCTCAAATTTTTCCTAATCTGTTTACATTTCTCTGTTTGTTTGAACACAGAGATGATGTTGATAAATGCCTGTAACCAAACAATTCTCGGAGCCATTTACTATGCCACGATAGAAAAAAGTACAAAGGAAGTCAAAAACTTACCCGGAATAATTTATTGTCCTACATTCTTAGAAAATATCGCATTTTGTGTGTACACATTCTTCGAAATATCTTTCCCTGTTTCCATAAGAACAAAGAAAAATAAGTAATAACAATAAAAATGATAATGACAACTCAAAAGTGAATAAATAATTACTATTTTTTGAACTTGGGGTGAGCTATTCCTTTTCACAAATTTAATATCTAAATTTAATCTGACCACTCCTTCTTACAGGTCGAGGTTGGGACACTGGCCCCTGCCCCTGCTGTCACTCAACCACCTGCTATAGTTCCTCCCCCAGACTATGTAGAGGAGGGGACTCTGCCACCCCGCCCAACAAAATCACCTGCTCCTTCCACCCTGGACTTCCGGGCACCAGGACTGTTTGGGCCTGACACAGGATTAGGTAGGAATCACTGGTTAACTGATGGGGAAATGATTTTTACTGTGAGTTTGGCATCATCTTGTGGTTAAAACTCAGCACAATGATTTGCTTCTGTACTGCAGGACTGCCCTCCTGTCTGCTGTGTGTGTGTGTCAGTGGCAGTGTGTACTGTGATGACTCAGAGCTGACTCAGATTCCTCCTCTTCCAAAAGACACCACACACTTCTATGCTCGCTTCAACAAGATCACTGAAGTCAAGGCCGAAGATTTCATCAATCTCAGTAAGGCTCGTTGGTTTTTTAAACAAAGATGGTAGTTTGCTTATAAAAAGCCTTCTTATAACAAATGTTACAGTAACATATTCAATTCTATATTGTAACATTAATCAAATGTGTTCAGATTCTTTGGGCTTCTTAAGTGATCAACTTTTACTCACCCTCTTGTCATTTCAAACCTGTATGACTACCTTTCTACACACATCACAAAATAAGTTAATTCGAAGAATGTTGGCAGCAGAAGAGCAGTGGCACCCATTGACTTTTATTGTATTGAAAAAAAACAATGCAAGTGGGGGCCTGTTCATTCTCAACATTCTTCAAAATATCTTCTTTTGTGTTCCGCAAAAGAAAGTCTTGCAGGATTGAAGGACAAGCAATTGATGACAGACTAAAATTTTTGGGATAAAGTGTCAGTGTACATCACAACATCTTTCCATAAATACATATCAAAACTGAATATAACTATCATCTGTTAGACTTAAGTATAAAATACACTGATAAAAACATGTTGTTGAAACAACTCAATTTTATCATTAACATGACAGAAATTTTTCAAATTTCAAGGCAATTTATGTAAAAAAAACTAAAAATCAATCACGTGGAAAGATGAACATTATCTAATTAAGTAATTCCAATATTCAATTTTTTTTTTAGCAAATAAAATGTCAATTTTCTTGAAAACGCTTAAACAATGTGTTGCTATACCTTTACTAAATGTCTGGCCTATGTTCTCAGATCAGCTGAAGAGGATTGATCTGACTGGGAACCAGATTAGTAGAGTGGATGAGGATGCTTTCCGTTCACTGTTTCAACTTCAGGATCTGCTGTTGGCTGACAATAACATCCCGGCTCTGCCAGAACTCCCTGCCAGCCTGAAACACATTGACATCCGGAATAACCAGCTGAGGAGTGCTGGCATGCATGCTGAGGCCTTTAAGGTATATACACTGCTCAAAAAATAAGGGGAATCCTAAAATAGCAAACCCTAGATCTGAATGAATGAAATATTCTTATCGAATTCTTTGTTCTTTACAAAGTTTTTGTCCAGAACAAAATCACTCAACAATTATCAATGAAAATTTAATTTATTAACCCATGGAGGTCTGGATTTGGAGTCAAACTCAAAGTTGAATTTGAAAGCTCCTTAAGGCTGGTCCAACTTTCATGTAATGTCCTTAAAACATTACAAAAATGAGACTCAGTTGTTCCTCACATGCCTGTATGACCTCATTACAATGCCTGGGCATGCTCCTGATGAGATGACGGATCGTCTCCTGAGGGATCTCCTACCAGACCTGGACTAAGCATCCGCCGTCTCCTGGACTACCTGCGGTGCATTGTGGCGTAGGTGGATGGACCGAGACATGATGTCCTAGATGTGCTCAATCTTTCTGCCCTCCTATGGCGTACCTGAAGTCTCCTGATTTACCGGCCTACCTCTGGACACTACGCTGACAGAAATACCAAACCTTCTTTGGGCAGTCGTGGCCTGATGGTTCGAGTGTTGGACTCGTGAACCGAAGGTTGCTATTTCGATACTCGTTACCGGCGGGAATACCAAGACTGAGGTGAGTCCCTTGTGTGAGACACCGTTCCCCCCCATTGCTCACTGGGCACGGCAGCATGGCTGCCCACTACTCCAGGTGTGTGTTCACAGTGTGTGTGTGTGTTCACTTACTATGTGTGTACACTGCGATGGGTTAAAAGCAGAGCACAAATTCCAAGTATGGGACTCCATACCACTTGGCCATATGTCACGTCACCATAGTGTGTGCCATGACCTTCACTTTTCTTGCCACAGTTCGGATTGATGTGCCATTCTGCACCTTAGCCACTTGACTTGACTTGACTCCGTCTCGAGTGAGAGCACCGCCAACATTAAAAAGTGACTCAAACATCAGCCAGCAAGCAAAGATTGCACAGTCACCACCTACAGAACCACTCGTTTATTAGGGTTATCTAGCTAATTGCATAACATTTCTACTTGCAGTCTATGCCATTCGCACAACAAAAGAAGATATTTTGAGGAAAGCTTGTTACTGAAAAGCATTTGTAATATTGGTTTTCAATCAGTTTTGCTTCTAAAGTGGGCAGTTTGATTTCATAGAAGTATGATTGACTTGGATTGTGTTGTTTAAGTGTTCCCTTTATTTTTTTAAGCAATGTGTATACAGTATGTGAAGGTCATGGCACACACTGTGGTGAAGTGACGCGACATGTGGCCAAGTATGGTGTTCCATACTTGGAATATGTGCTCTGCATTTAACCCATCCCAGTGTACACACACAGTAAGTGAACACACACACATACTGTGAACATACACCCTGAGCAGTGGGCAGCCATGCTGCGGCTCCGGGGAGCAGTGGGGTGGACGGTGCCTTGCTCAAGGGACTCCCCTCAATCGTGGTATTCCCGCTGGTTACGAGTCCAAGACTCCAACCACCAGGCCAAGACTGCCCCCTTAAGGCCAAGAGTGCCCCCCATGTGGTTATATATTATATATGGAATGTAATGAATTTTTTACATTTTTGTCATTTTTGTGCTTGCTTACCTAATTTGACCTGTACACTTAACTGTAAGCATATATGCAACACAGGTAGACATCTTAATTTCTTCTCCTCAACAGGAAATGAAGGAACTGCAGTTTCTTTATCTCTCCAATAATAAGTTAGACTATATTCCTGTACCATTGCCTGAAAGCCTAAGAGTGCTTCATCTACAGGTACGAAACAACTCTTTCTGCTCTCCATGTTAGATCTGAAAAATAATAAATAATATCCATTGTTTCTTATTTCCTCCAGAACAACAATATCCAGAACATAATCCAAGACACGTTCTGTAACAGTCACGACATGAGCTACATACGGAAAGCTCTGGAAGATATCAGGCTTGATGGAAACCCTTTGGACATCAATCTGTATGCCCAAGCTTATGTCTGCCTACCACGTTTACCTGTTGGCACACCAGTTTAGTAGAAAACGCCTTATCCAGTTTGATTGTATTTTTTTGATAGATTAATATTTTGGTACATGCCTGAAACCCATACTGCAGAATTTCTACAGATTTAGAAGTCAAAGAAAGAACAATAAATTGATTGTAAAGTCAGAAATAATGATTCACACTCTGAATGGTATGATTTTCTGTCTTCTGCGGTGCACAAAAGAGGATATTTTGAAAAATGTTGCACCCATTGACTTGCATTGCTTTTGTGTCCAGACAAGAAAAGTGAATGGGTGCTGATGCTGTTCAGTTCCCAACTTTCTTCAGAATATCTTCTTTTGTGTTCTGTGTAAGAACGATAATCAGACAGGTTAAAATGGGTGGCTAAAGGATGACAAGAGGGCCGCTAAATGATGACAGAATTTTCATTTTGGTTGAACTATCACTTTAGATCCAGTGCAGGTTTGGGCCCTGTCCTATTTTCAACCACAAAGTGGTGCTATTCTCCATTCTGTTTATCTGTGGCAACACTTTGCTCATTTCTAAATCTCTGCTCCATCTGTTAAAGGTGTCATTTAATATCAAATGAATGCTACAACTATATCTGTGAAGGCTTTTATTAATGAACTTGTACATTTCCTTGATTCTCTCCGTCGCTTTGTTTTTCATTTAGAAGTTTGTGAGAAAGTGTACAGTTACATCTATTTTTACATCAATTGGTTCATGTCTGCAGGTTTCTTAGCAACTGTCGAATATTTATAGTTTGACATTTACCCGTGCACACATGTAAAGATACTCCTAAATGATTTGTACTAGATGTTAGAAACAAAATTATAACCCCCCACCAAAAGACAACAAGCTTTCAGACTTGCTCAGCTTTAAATCAAGGTTGCCATAAACGCCAGCATCCGATTGGATGAAGTGTTGCAAGGGTTTTCATCTCAGTCATCCCCCACCGATAAATAAATCACAACCGTATAAAATCACATTTATTGCTGATGCCCGTAGTGCAATTTTGAGAGTTATACTAAGAAAAGTAAATACAGACGCTTAAGTACCACTGATCTCTTCCTTTCTTTTTATTCCGACCCCTATTCTCCTCTCCCAACCATCCTCCCTATGTCATTTCCCTAATGTTATTTGCACAAGGGCTCATGCCATCCTCCACCCCTTCTCTGTCGCATCTGCCTCTTTTTTTAACCTCTTCCAGGCAGCCGGTGACTCACTTGATGAATATAGACGAGAGATAACACAGTGAGGTGCAATGAAACCCAGCCTTTACGTCTGCTGAGCTGTTGGAAGCCTAGTTAACCAGTACATGAAACAGAGATGTGTTTGTCAAGCAATAAAATAAAGGTTTTGTAAACGATCCTTTCTGAAATTGCCGGGCTTGTGGTGCACCTGCTTCAATGCCATGCGTCCGGGTTCTCATCCGTATTCTCTCCCTCGCTCTCTGCTGGGTCCATGAAGGTGACCTTGCATTCTGCCTGAGCTCATCCATTGATCTCATCACTGAAAGAACCTACGGGCATCCCTCCCACATGATTCACGAGAGGGAGGGGCTGGAGATAGGTACATATGCTGTGTGGGTGTATTTCAGCCATGTTTGTGTGTGTATGTGCATGTAGGAAGCAAGTGAGGAGAGGGGCTAAGGAGAGCCAAACACATTTTTGAACATGCCATGCCAACAAAAGCGAATATCTAAGATGTGAAGGTTTTCTTCGGCTTTGCAAATGCACACTGGGTATGCCAGCTGATATGATGACGGGTCACTTTCGGTACAGTAATAAATACAGTAAATTAGTCATTTTGGATGTGTTCACTCGAGGAGTATGCATGCAGCTCAGACATTCTGCTAAATATCTATATTTCAAACAAATCAACATGAGACAAGTAACAATAGATTATTTATTTTATTAAAAGGGATAGTCCACCTAGAAGGGAAAATCCTGGAGTTATTTGCTCATCCTCAAGTATTTCCGACGCTGTGTTTGGGTAAATGAGAAGAAGGATATGATTGAAAATGAGATTTACGGGACAACAGTGACGATGATAAAAATAGAACCTAGTGAGAGAGAAAAAAGGACTGATTGTTTATTTTTAGGGATTGTCAAAGGTGTGGTCCACCCAGAAATGAACACGATTTCGAATTACTAACCCTGGAGTTATTTGAAACCTGCGGTTGCTTAAACACGAAGCGAGATATCAAGAAGAATGTTAGCAAACAAGATTTCCCAGTTCAGTTAGAACATGAAACGATCGAAGATATTCCGAAGAATTTAGATAAACAAACTGCTGAGTGGCACCTTTGACAACTCTTTTAAGTATCTTTATTATGGTAGTCAAGGGTTCCCCTTGAAATGCTCACATTCTTCCAAATATCTTTCATTGCGTTCAATTTTATTTCGGGGTGGAGTATCCCTTTAAACCCCTCAACTCCAAAGTTAAAATGTCTATTCCATAGGCTATAATCAGCGTAAAGACAAAAGAGAGAAGAAGCCATTTAAACTTCAAAGCACTTTGGTTTCTACTGCAGGGAGACTGACAATTGTGCCTTGGTAGCGAGAGGGGGAGGGAGAAAGAAACAGATTAAAAGTAAAAGTAAGAATCATGAAGAGAGAGAGAGAGAGAGAGAGAGAGAGAGAGAGAGAGAGAGAGAGAGAGAGAGAGAGAGAGAGAGAGAGAGAGAGAGAGAGAGAGAAAGAGAGAGAGAGGGGTGAGCAGAGCGATGGCTGTACTGCAGTCAGGAACACTGGGGGCTGGTGTGGGCGTGCGATCAATAAATGAGTGTTCTGTGGACAAAGTGAGAGACAGAGTGAGTGAGAGATAAAAAATAAGAAATAATAACTGCATCAAATCACCCTATGGAGTTCACTTTCTGTACATGTGGTATTGAAAATGGAGGAGGAAATAAATTCTTAGGCCATTTTCTGCTGCACAAGAGAGCCACAATAAAGTTATCACTCATCTTTGGTACCTGGGACGCTACAGGTATATCAAATGTCCATTACGATTTAATCTGATTCACAATGGCGACCTGTTTCCGATCAGATTCGCATAAATTGAAACCCGCCTCATGTTCCTGTGGAAATAAATTGACACATTAGATTCCCGCAGTAAGAGCTTAACATTCGCATTAAGACACAATGCAGATCTCAGGCAAACGTAGAAACAAATCCTACGTCTCTTCCTTTTCTGGTAGAGGTATGCAGCAAACAGAGGTCAACCTTGAAGATATTTCCTCCCCCAGAGAGTTGCAGGATGAGAAGAGTAGAGAAACGGAGTGAGCCGAATCCAAAAACTCGCTGCCCCCTCACCCTATCATAGCCAAGTATGGCATCCAGCCATTCTCCTCCCTCTCAAAGGAGACATCTGTTTTCAAAGGCACGGTGATGGTTTTGTGAAGTAAGCATGATGCTTTCCCATTTAAGGGAAGGTTTCACAAAGCAAATGACTGTAGGGCTTGCAGAGCACTTTTATTGTGTCACTTTTCATAGACAGATGAATGAATTTCTAACTTTATATATAGCAAAAAAAGTGAATGTATGACATGACTTTAAATGGTTATGTTTTGAATGAATTAGTAGACTGTTGGTCATTCTGTCTGAATAATAAAGAAGCATAAAAAGAATAAAAATCTGGTGCTTGAAACATTCCAAAAAACAATTATATATATGAAACTCCTTCATTCTTAATTAAACTTTGTTAAGAGCCTTCTTAATTTTCAGTACCCTTTAATGGTGAAGTGTGTCTTTTTCTTGACATTAAATATTTTCCTGAGGTGAACGTTAATGAAGTATATCATTTTTTTCCACTTAAATTTTTCAAATATCTATACTCAATTAGAAGGCAATAACATTAGAAAAATCACATTTTTACATGTTTGATATAGGTAGATGTTAAAATATAGAAACAAACTGCAAATGTACAAATGTGAAAACATGTAATTTCACTTTATAAAAAATTCTTGTAAAATTGTTTTACCTCTCCAACTACTAGAAATGTGCCATTATATAGGATTTTATACAGTGAACGTTTTGAGGACTTTTAAAGTCAAGTCAAATTTTACAGTAAAATATTTAAGCAGAAGAAAAATGCATGTACTTTATAATGTTTAAATTAATATTTATAAATTGTACTGAAGCAGAAAATACAATATAATAGAAATAAAATTATTGATCAAATTTGACTTTCCAAGTAAAAACACTTAGTATAAATACTTTGGAATATAAATGTGTAAAATACTTCACAAATGTAATCTGGTACTTTCTGTTAAGTAAATATTGCTATTTTTACGCATGTACCTAAATGACCACCCAGTCAAAGCTTGGGTATATTTTTGATTTTTTTTCCGTCAAAACATAAATGCATGATTTTATTTTGACACTTATATAGGCTAAAATCAATATCCAATCAAACCGAAAATATTTGTGCAAGATTGGAAAGTGTTTTATTTCTCAGTTGCTATCATCATCAGATGCCAGCGATGATGGAAAGGTTCACTACAAGCTGCTAAAAGTCCGCCACCGCCTCCCTCTTTCCCCTCCTTTAATGTGAGCTTCACAGGGAATGACATGATCCTCTTTAAACTGTCTTACCTTTCAGAAAGAAAAGGTTTATCGTCTCATCGACTCCAGCCAGAGATGGTATCCTGTCCACGGCTGAAACCGAAAAGATCAATGAGACGCTATAGGAAAACAGCTCTTTTACCCTCTCTCTCTTCCTCTACCTACAGAAAACACAACATTTTAGAAATCTGACATGATTAATTTAATTTCGAATCAAAAGAACATCACACATGTTCAGCTTTGGTCACACTCACCCCGGTAATAAATCCCAGAGATGGATGATTCATCAATCACTCGGCTTTGGGTGATAATTTATTCAAACTAGTAGATTCAAGAGTTCTTCATAAGCTTCAAGATTAGAGAAATGTTTGCTTCATCACTAATCTCTATATAGCCTTCTCTTTCCAGCTGCGTTTGAAAGCCAGAACCTTACAGATGTTGTAGTGTTATTGGACAGCTGAAGATGAAGTGTGAAGAAAGGAGCAAAGGGAAAGTGTTCAGGAAACAGTCGTACCTTTTTTATAGTTCAAGGGGAACTGAAAATACAAATGTTACATTAAAAAGCATTTGAAAAGAGCATTGTTCCTTAGATAAGAGACTTGATGAACTTCATGAACTTTCAAACCTGACGCTCAACAGCGGACAAAAACGACATATGGGTAAAGACACTGGTCCTTATAGATATAATGGCAAAACTACATAAAAAAACGACATGCTCGATTCTTAACTTTTTTTAAGCGCCTCAAGGGCTCAGACTGCAAAAAGATGTAAATCACTTTCATTGGGAGCAGTCAATCACAGAACACATATTACAATTTTCTCATTGCAGGATATTATGGCATTCATTATAAATCGTCCTGATGCTGCGGGGTTTGAGTTTTTTAGCGCAGTGCTCGGTCTCAGACGTTTTAAGATGCATTTAATTGAATTCATCTATCTTTCAGCATGGCCACTGAGGAGATGAGGGGCTGGTCACATTACAGATGGAGGGTTGCCGACTGATAGCAGCGGCTTGCCATTGTTGTGCCAGAACAGTCCATTTCTCTGGATTTCTGCCTGGGAGGTTGTGCAGTAGAGAGGAGTGAAACCAGCAATAATTTTCCATCAGCAAAGAGTACTGAACGATAGGTACGTATGACTAGGTTTATGTATACAGACAAGTCAAAATTAATGAAGAGCATATTCCAAATGTTATGATTAAGCTGTGACATGTTTGAATTTAACAACACAAACCTCAGGAGTGACATCTAATAGCAATGGAAAAGAGAGACAGCATGTCAAGACAAATAAAAACTGATGAAATCAAGGTTATCACAAAAAATGATGGTTGCACTTTTCCTAAAGACATGGACAAAAGATCAAATCAATGCAGATTTATTTGTTTATAGTCATTTTGTTTTATTTATTTTTATCAATGATGCCAATATTTTGTGAGCCTTCTGTACCTATGAATAATGTATTCAGAAAAACTGAGATTAGTTTTAAAAAAATTTTTTAAGGGTATATATGTATAATAATTATTACATTTTAATTCCAGTCCTTGATTCTGATTCATATTATCAATCTGTTTATATACAGAGTTCTGCTGTTTGTTATATAATCATAAAAATAATGCTCCCTGTAAGTGTTTCATACAGTCATCACAATACACAAGATGAAGAGATTGTATAGCACTTTCAACCACATTCATTACTGCGACTGTGCCTTTGGCATAATAGGAAGGCTACGGATGTTTCGTAATCCAATAATTACAATCAAAGCACCTGACAAGACCATCGCTCAGCATGTTAACATATCTGACCCTTACATTCTTAATCTATTCCCCCGCTTCCAGTATGCAATCCCTGGGGCGAGCCACACAAGAGGATGAGATTCTCCACCCAATGGTCGTTACCCTTGGGGCTTCAGGCTAGGGGAAATTGCTTAATGGTCCACCAGGTCACGTTAAAGGATTGGGTGAGTTTGATGTCTATTGAGCTTCTGACCAGTAAAAACATCTTGATGCTAATGGAAATGTCATCGCTAAATGATATAATATGTGCACGTCAGGATGGGAAAATGAATCATGAAGAGGTGGAGGTGGATACTAGGCCGCTTTTAGTTTAAAGTGCCACCCAACACAATACAAAATAACACAACAGAACAGAACACAACATAACATAACATAACATAACATAGCATGACATGACATGACATGACATGACATGACATGATAAACATATACAATAACAGAACACAACATAACATGATATAACATATACCATAACAGAACACAACATAACATAATATAACATGACATGACATGACATGACAACATATACCATAACAGATCATAACACAACATATATAAAAACATACATACATACATACATACATACATACATTCATAAATACATACATATATACATACGTATACAAATATATAGCAGAACACAACACAATACAGCACAATACAAAAAAACATAACATATACCATAACATACATAAATACATACAAACATAACATACTATGACACAACATACACCATGACATACATACATAACAAAACATAAAATTACCATAATATTCACAAATAGGGGCAGTCAATTTGGGGCAGTCGTGGCCTGGTGGTTCGAGTCTTAGACTTGTGATCCGAAGGTTGCTGGTTCGAGACTCCGAACCAGCGGGAATACCACGACTGAGGTGAGTCCCTTGAGCAAGGCACCGTCCCCCCCACTGCTCCCCGGGCGCCGCGGCATGGCTGCCCACTGCTCCGGGTGTGTGTTCACAGTGTGTGTGTGTTCACTTACTGGATGGGTTAAATGCAGAGCACAAATTCCAAGTATGGAACACCATACTTGGTAATACGTCACTTAACTTCACTACAGTGTGTGCCTTGACCTTCACAATAAAATACATACATACATAACATACAATAATACAAATATACCTCAATATACATACATACATACATACATTACATTTTTTACATTTTTACATTTAGTCATTTAGCAGACGCTTTTATCCAAAGCGACTTACAATAGTCGAGGAGACAATGAAGCGGTAAATAGCCAATACAACAATAGATGAACAAGTGCTACAACAATTCTACCGAGTTACACAGAGAGCGAAGTTACAAAAGATTTTTTATTTTTATTTTTTTTTTGATAGAGTGAGTAGTTAGAAAAGAAGTGAGTTAGTGAGTTAGGTGTAGCCGGAAAAGATGAGTTTTTAGGAGTTTTTTAAAGATAGAGACCGAGTCTTTCAAGCGTGAAGCCAGAGGCAGATCGTTCCACCATCGAGGAACTGAAGCAGAGAACGTTCGAGAGAGAGATTTCTTACCCTTTTGAGCTGGTACCACAAGTCTCAGCTCATTTGCGGAGCGCAGGGATCTTGAGGGCCTATATCTTTGCATTAGTGAGTTAAGGTAAGTGGGTGCTGAACCGGTGGTGGTCTTGTAGGCAATGAGAAGACATTTAAATTCAATGCGGGCTGCTACAGGAAGCCAATGCAGTTTTATGAAGAGAGGTGTTACATGGGTCCTTTTTGGTTCCTTGAACACCACTCTTGCCGCTGCATTTTGAATCATCTGCAGAGGTTTAGTTGTGCACATCGGGAGTCCAGCAAGCAGCGCATTGCAGTAGTCTAGCCTGGACAGGACCAAAGCTTGAACCAGGATTTGTGTGGAGTGTTCTGTGAGAAACTGTCTGATCTTCCTGATGTTGTAAAGCATGAATCTGCAGGATCTGACAGTCGCGGCAACATGATCTGTGAAGTTGAGCTGATCATCAATGATTATTCCCAAGTTTCTTGCAGACCTGGAGGGCACAATGGTTGATGCTCCTAGTTGGATCGAGAGATCGTGACGAGTCTTCGAGTCGGCAGGGATGACAAGAAGTTCCGTACATACATACATACATACTGTACATACATAGACACCATTAAACAACATAAAACTAAACATACATACATTCAAAAAACAAACATACATACATACATACACACATACATACATACATACACACATACATACATACATATATAACACAACATAACATATACCATAACAAACATACATACATACTGTACATATATATATATATATATATATATATATATACATACATACATACATACATACATACATACATACATACATACATACATACATGTAACCCAAAAACATACAACATAACATGTCAATCCAGCAGTGCTCAACAGTGGTCAGCAGTGAGCAAATAGCAGAGCCGCAATGTAGTAGAGGATTGTGTTCATCAACATTCTGTTAGGGTGTTTCGTAAATAAGCAATCCACTGAGAGCAGAGGACTGGCTGTCAGGGCCGTCTGGCCTCGTCCCCCTGGAGTTAAAGGAACATGGTGTCTGAAAAGCTGTCACACATGAGGTCCTTCCTACAGATGTGACTCTTGACTGCTGAGTGAGACAATAAGATACAAAGTGACAGGGCAGCCAGGCAGCTTTGGCAGTCATCATACTACAGCCGTAACACCTGATGAAAATAACAGCATGACATACACTAGAGAAATTAACTTTTACATTACACATTTACTCACCTCCATTATTCAAAATGGTATAGATTTCTTTGTTATTATAAACACAAAGAAAGATATTTGAAAGAATGCTCAAAACCCAACTACCATAGAAGGCCAAATTATTTTCACTTGTTTTTGTTCGGTTGAACACAAATTACATGTTTTGAAGAACGTTTTTCAAAATGTAAAATTTTTCCTATTCTGGTAGTCAATATGGTCCAATAACTGCTTTTGTCCAAACATCTTTGTTTGTATTGTTAGGAACAAAGATATCTATACAGGTTTGGAACAACTAAAGAGTAAAGGATGATAGAGTTTTTGGGTGACGTATTACTTTAATTTATATATATGGGCATATACATAACTGGCATAAGAAAATAAGTGCCCGTTTAAAAAATAGATTTTTAGAGGTGGATTTTGGTTTTCATTTGCATATTTTACTTGACTATATAAGTATAGTAATGCAAAGTAAAAAACATAAGGCTATCGCAGATATCTCCCGGCCTGCAGGATGAGTTAAGGAGAAGATGCTGGTGCTGGTTCTTGTGGTTGGCTGTACTGCACACTCACAAATCTCCTGTGCAATTTTTCAGCTGTAATTTGATGTGAATTTCAGTGCTCTGTCATTGTCTCTTCCTCTTTATTTGACTCTTCAGTGGGTGTTGCGGGGCCTTGACACCTTTTTGATCTATGTTTGAGTTTAGGTAATATTTCTCGTGTCCCATCTGAGTGACCACCGAACGGTTTATAACAACACAGATTCGCTTCTCAGGGGAAACTAGTTCCAACCAAATAAAACTTCAATCTTTTTCTCAGTCTCTTACTCTCAATCATGCACACACGTGTGTATGAGAAACTATTGACAACAGTTCTGTCTGACTGGGGTAACCCTATATATAGAATAATGGAGTACGCTCGTACAGCACAAATTATAAGCAATATGTTCTCAGTTTGTGCCTGCACCATCGTGCCTATGGTTCTTATTTTGTATGCGCGTGTTATTGTTTGGTGCTGGATGTATACTTAACAATGCACGTCATACATGGCAGTGATGATGCATTCAGGTCGTGTTGATTAAAACCACTCAAACCTTCATATTTCCCTACCTCCTGTTTCACAGGCCTTATTTATTTCAGGCACATCATAAGTGTCTTCTTCACTCAGACCTCTTCTCTGGTTCTTTGGTTCCTTCTTGATCTCATTATAATGTCGGTTCTCAGGCATTGATCTGCTACATGTGCCGGTTGTGTAAAGGTCAGACTGAAGGCTTGACGGACCGGTTCTTCTCTGAAATTCAATTCTCAGCTTTTGGAGAAAATGAAAGGTTCATATTCACGTGAAGTGTGAGATTTCATCACACTGGTTGGAAATACGAATATAATGGGTTAGCTTGAACACACTCTCGTCTGACATTATTTAGACAAACAGTTTTACTCTTAATTCACGTGCTGTATTGTAATAAAAAATGTAAAATCTGGTGGTAAATGTCCTGTACTTTTGTTTAAAGACAGTAACGTTAACGCTTTAATGTAATTCAATGCTGTGCAAAATGTGAAATGCATTTTAGGTATATTTTCAAATTCACCATTTGTAAGCGTCCGTGGTAGAAAATCACATTAAACAGTATTTTTCTATCGCTTGAAGCACCAACTGAGCAACAGCTATTTGGATAAATGAAAATGCAAACAGATTTTCTTTCTGCAGGTATAATAGACCTGCTTGGCACTAACACAGAGGAAGTAAATGATGCAAAGAGTTATGGCTTGTAATGGTAACTGGATGCCGGTTCGAGAGATTCTGTCCGTGTAAATTTAGGGTGTCTGTATGGGCTATTTAAATTGAAGGACATTTTTGTTATGCCCTCGCAGGGTCTGGAGGTAACTGAACTATCGCTTGGCGGATTGATTTTGCAATCTAAAGTAAGCATCTGGGCAAGCCCATCGCATATTGCTATATATATTTAACTGTTTGTTATGCAGCGCCTGCCTTAAAAGGATAGCAAGAGAAATTAAATTGCAGTTCACTTTGGACTAATACATTCGTGGCAGGCATGGTGGAATCCAATTTTCAAAATAATGTCAAAAGTCCATTCCAAATCAGTAAACTGGCTTTGAAAAGGACATCAAAGTAAACTGCAAAACGATTCTTCAGTCGGGTAAAAACCCCTCTTGGGAAAAATCAAGTTCATAATGTTTGTGGGGCTTTTAAAGTAATAGTTGACTCAACTATGAAAATTAAGTCATTAATGACTCACTCTGTTATTGTTCCAAACTTTTTTACAATCTTTGTTTGGTGCTTGTAAACAACGAGTTTTTGGACCCCACTAACTGCAGTTATAGATCGAATTACAACAATACTCAAAAGTGTTCCTACATTCTTCAAAATATATGTTTTTGCCGTCAACAGAACAAAATAAACAAAATCTAAATATTCCTTCTAGGGTAATCAGTGGGGTCCAGTGACACACTTCAAAATATCTTTCTCTGAACAAAGAAATATAAACAGATTTGGAACAGCTCAAAGGTAAGTAAATGATGCCCATTGTTTTAACTGTCCCTTTAATATACTTCAAGATAAACAATCTGCAAATGTATAGTTTTCAAACCATTGCTGAGTAATTTATCTTGTATTTTCTTGAGTGAAGTCGGGGCTAATTTGCATAACCATGTATCTCCATATACTAAATGAAGCTGAGGTGTTGGGAGGAAAGGTGAAAGATTTGTCAGCATTCCTTCCGGTTTGGTATTTTGATTAATGCATTCGTATTTAATACCATACTTCAACATAACTCAAGCTTTACATAATATACGACATCATTAGGTCATACGGATCGACCGGACAAAACGGGGAGCCGCAAGACTCTTTGGTTCCCATGGAGACCTTGTTCTCTTCTTTGAAAGAGATGTGGATTCTGAGAAGGAATTCCACATTGCCATGAAGTGAACAGGCCCTTTCATGTGCTTTCCTTTTTCCAGCTTCTCTTAAAAAAAGCAAAAGCCTGTTTATGAGCTACAACCATCAATTACACATTTTACAGCCTGTCTGCAGTTTTGTAAAGCAGCTCAACACCACAACACTACATTCAACATCATTACTGCGATGTGGGAGCAATGCGTCTCTGTTTCCTATATGTGTGTTTGCTTACGTGCGGCACATTTTCAAGTGCGAAAAGGTCACTCTTGTAAAGGGGTAAATGGCAAATATCCGTATTAAATCCGTGATTTGCTCCGAAGGCCAAAAGGAAAGCTAACGGGTTGTAGATCAGAAGATTTCTTTAGCATGGCCTGATTTGTGGCTGTTGTCTGTCTATAGAGTTTCTATTCTAGTCACTTGCTTGGCTCTGTTGTGCATTTACATAGAAATTGCATCGGCTGGCTTTTTAATGCTTCTGCTGCGGGGGTCTTGAATCATCTGGGTTCTGGATGGCTTGGGTGGAAGTCTCTTAGGGTTTAACTCCAGAAGCTCAATATTAATGGGTGGTGACAACAGCATACCATACAGAACATTTATATTTTATTCGTTCTCCAACTTATGGGAATGAATCACTCTTTCTATTACATTAAGAGTACATTACATATACAAACAGAGTCATTAATGTTAATTACCCAGTTTAATCACAAGAATGTAATTATGCAAAGCATTAGCCTACACCTTGATCCGGTTTAGAGAGTCATACTCTGTTTGAAGAGTTGGGTTTTAACCTTGCTCCGATGTACCTGCACGCAGTTGAAAGTCTTTTCATTTCGAACCTGTATGACTTGATTTCTTCTGCGGAAAAAGATATTTTAAGGAATGTTGGTTATCGAACACACATTAAATTATAATGCATGGGCAATAACCGAAGCAAGTATATCGGTGCCCGTTACAGACATTCTTCATAATATCTTCTCTAGTTTTTATAGGAGAAAGAAGGTTATACAGGTTTGATGTATTTATTGGATGAACTATCATTTTAATTGTATAGGTAATAACAGGCTGAAGTTTTCTCATTTAGCATTGTTCTAATATAGAAATAAATTAAATCTCGCAAAATACTGCTAATGCAGACGCAGTGCCTCTCTGCCTGTACAACAAGATTAAAACAAAAAATACTTGAAGCGTTCATTTTCATCCCCACGGATGTTCCACCTGTTACAAAGTGCGAAAAGCTGCATATTGATTGGAGTGACTCCCGGTTTGCCTGGTGTGCTCACTAGCACAAAATAATCACAGGGCGGGACCGAAATGTCCTTGCCAGCACTGCTGTCCTTCTGGAGCCGCATGTACACATAAGCACAAGTACGTCCTCTCTCAGGGCTGGACGGAGTCGCTCAGGATAGGCCCACGGTGCCAGGGGAGTTGCTGAAAGGTCAGGTCGGATAATTGTGTTAGTCCCTGCTGCGCACCTCCATGACACCGAGAGCTGATGAAGAACAGAGCACATAAATATGGTGCACACATTCAAATGCAGTCCTCCTAAGCCAGAAAGAAAGCTTAAAAAGATATTTGTTTTTGTTTATTCACCCTCAAAACCCGTATGTGACTCTTTTCTTACCAGTGAAACACAAAGAAGATATTTAGAAAATGTCACAAAGTGGTTCTGTACCCACCCTTCTTCAAAATATCCTATCTTATATCCTAGGCCATGATACTCGACTCATTTTTGGGTGAACTATGCCTTTAAATCAACACATCGCCCCTTCGGCTTTTGCACGCTTTAAGGAGAATCTCACATCTTTCTCACCCTCCTTCATCTCACCTTCCTCTATATCCTCTGGTCTCTCTCCGTCTTTCTGTTTATGCCGGTGTAGTGACTGTTAGCACATACAGTATCTCAGTCTTCGTCACAACCAGCGTTCTCTCACCCCTCCCCTTCACACCGACGTTCTATTTATGTGATCAGCGTGCAAGCTGAGGTCTGCGTGTGTGAAATGTGATATAATTTTCATCATAGCAATTAAAAACGACACCAACAAAATGCATGATAAATCATTCTTAGACAACAACATGATGGGGATGAAATCAGCATCAAAAACAAGCAAAGCAAATATGTGCACATGAACATTATTGGAACAGACTTCACATTCGTGCTGTTGCCCGATGACTAACGGCAAAAAATCAGAAGCCGGGGGAAATCCCAGAGAAAATGATCAGAATGCTGGAATGAGCGTTTTTCCTTGTTTTGGTCCTATCGGTTTGCTGTGAGGGTAGAATTAAGTGTCAAACTGATGCCTGTGTGAACTCAACAGAGGACTGCAGGCGTCAACTTCAGACTTTTGTTGACACTGCAGGACTTTTGTGTTTTAAATGGGCTTCATGTTGTTAAACCGGACTGGGTTTGGCTGGTTAGCTCTTAGCTCTCTAGTTGTAGATGCCATGACAAATATCATCATGCCATGTTTTTTTTAAGCAGGTGTGTTTTAAATGCAGATTTTGAATCACATAACATGCAACAAGGTTGTGTTTGTGAACGTTAATGCATTGGGTATGATTGAACAATGTTGTCTTTTCGTTTTGTTTTTAGGTGATGTCAATAGAATTGTTTTTGATCGTTCATTGTAGATTACATGGATAGTTCCCTAAAAAAATCATAATTGTGTCACCATTTACTCACCTTTAAGTCCTTTCGATTCGGCACAGGTGATGAATACATAGAATGACATTTTAAAGAACGCTTGTAATAATAAGAGCTCTTTCACCAATTTAAAAAAAGATTCTGTTGACAAAAAAATTATATTTTGGAGGATGCAGGACACCAAGAAATTGGTACTATGGTAGTCAACTGGGTCTAAATACTGTTTACAAGCATTCGTCCAAAAATCGTTATACAGATATGAAACCACTTGAGAATGAGTAATTTATGACAAAGTTTTTGGATGAACAATTTAATATTTATCTTTGTATTACACCTTGGCCGTTCACCCAAAAATAAAAATCCTGTCCATATGTACTCACCCATTTTTCATTTCAGTTGCAGTGGCACACATTCACTTCTATTGCATGCATCAAAACAAGCCTTATAGATTTAAAACACCATCATCATTCTGAGTTATTTCTCTATATTCATATAATTTATTAATTAAATGAATTCTAAAGCAATAAAAGAAAATGAACACAAAACTAACCCAAGTGAATAAGTGCCACCTCATAACATTCTTCAAAATATCTTCTTTACAAACGTGTTTTACAAATGAGGTGTGAAATGATGACAGAATTTCCAGTTTTAATGTACTGTCACTATAATGTGGTGTATGGTTAGGTTCAGAGTCATGATAAAATCAAATGAAACCTGGGTATATTCATATGACTGCAGGTCTGTGACATAAGGTTTGGGATCAGCAATGTTAATGTCGTGGTTCATGTAAGGGAAGCATTTTGCGGGTGTGTTGTTTGACAGGATGATACATTAAATGATGCAATAGGCTGAAGTAATGGCAGCACATAGGCCATTAATCTGGCTATATCCTGAATGAGAACAGACCTGAATGTCTAACAGATTTAACCCCTCGCAGGCAGTGGCATCCCATCCCAAGAGGATTTATATCTTCTGTGGTATTGAAGAAGCTTATGGGGGAACTTCCCATTTCCAATCCCTCATTCTTAACTCAGGCCTCTGTAAGAAATAGTGAGAAAAACTCCATTTTATATTATTGTTGATTGACGTTGCTAGCAGACAGCCAACTGGGGCATTATTCATTTAGAATGTTTGCAGTACCTCATTATGGAGAGAAAACAGAAAAATTGTTTTTAAAGATGGAAACTTCCTCTACTGTAATGATCTCTTTAGGACAGTTTTTCTGTTTCCTTGGAGCAACAAACTTTAAAAATTAAAATCTAACATTAAAAATGAACATTTTGTCATGAACTATTCAACCTCTAGTAGGTTTGGTTAAACACAAAGGGAGATATTTAGAATAAAGTTGGCAACTAAGATTTCTGAGGGAAACCATTGACTAACATGGTAGAAAAGTTAAATGCCCCCAGGTATTGCTTGTTTTTTCTACATTCTTTAAAATGACTTCCTTTGTGCTCAACAGAACAAAAATATAATATTTAAGTTTGTCAATGGTGCCCCAGAAATGTAAGTTGCAGACATTCTTCAAAATATCTTTCTTTGCGTTCAACAGAACAAAAAACCTTAATACACATTTTGAGCAAATAGAGAATTCGTTATTCATGATTTTCCTTTTTGGGTAAACTATGCATTTTAAACAATTCATAATAGGCATGAAAACAACCCTTGTAGACGACTATCATACACATAATTACTTCTAGTTATAGAAATAGTTACTTCTATATATTTATTTGTTTTATTAATCAAAGTCGTTTTAAAGGCAATAACATCCATACATTAAATGTAAGTTTATAAATTTAAAGTCAGTTATAATAATAGTGTTAAAATACTTAAGGCTACTGTTCTTGCAATATTGAGGCTCAGTATCAGTTGTGGTCTGGTGTTCAGAGAGTTGAACTTGTAAGCAGTAGGTTGCAGGGTTCGGATCTCAGTGCCAGCAGACAATGAGTGGTGCCCTTAAGCAAGAAACCTTACCCCCGTTTGCTCTGCAGTGATAATTGGGGAAACGCGTCTGCCAAATGAATAAATGTAAATGTAAATGTAGTATTTCTTTAGTT
The DNA here is from genome assembly GCA_033220385.1 of Triplophysa yarkandensis. Classification (NCBI taxonomy): domain Eukaryota; kingdom Metazoa; phylum Chordata; class Actinopteri; order Cypriniformes; family Nemacheilidae; genus Triplophysa; species Triplophysa yarkandensis. The sequence goes on along the minus strand of CM065662.1, from coordinate 9,125,841 downwards.
TATGAACAGAGTTGTTGAAATATTCATAGCAGGAGGTTACAAAGCACAGTCAGTTGTTCTTTACCACGGTAAACCAACTCAAAATGACATTAATGAGCTGAAAAGAGTAATATTAGAGAGAGAATAACTAACCAGCATACAATACATAAACCATGATATCCCATCATGTATACGTGCTATGATTCTAAATCAAATTGATCCTATTGGAAAAGGTGGCGTACTCCATGATGTTTGTGCTTTCTTTAAAGACACACTGTGATGCCTTTTAGAAAGCTGTGGAAAAGATCCAATTTAGATATATAAACAAGGTGGATCACCCCATCTCCTAGGGTTTTCATTCTGTTCTTATCAGCTCCTTTTGCTTTCTTTTAGTGTGCAACACTGTTGTTTGTTATTTTGACATTGTATCGCTTTAATAGTTTACTCAACAATGAATATACTGTCATGAATTAATCACCACAAGTGGTTCCAAACATGTTTGCATTTCTTTTTTCGGTGAACACAAAGGGGTTTCTGGGGCACCGATGAACCATATTGAATATTTTTTGTTTGGCTAAACACAAAGGGAGATATTTGAAGGAAAGTTAGCTATTGACTACCACAGTAGAAAACAAAATTGTTCTTTTTATCTTTAGCTAAACACAAAGGGAGTTATTTGAAAGAATGTAATGAACTGAACTTTTTTTACGGCACCATTGAAGAAAATAATTAATATAGACAAATAGTTAATTTGAACCGTTGACTAACATTTTTTTTTCTAATGTGTTAGTCCAAAATCTAAATTGCTGACATTCCTCTGAAACGTTTTAGTTTTCAACACACTAAGAAATCTAAAGGTTTGAAACAACATGAGAGTCAGTAAAATTACAGAATTTTTATTTTTGGGGAAACTCTCCCTTTACTGCAGAATCCTAAAACTTTCCTGTTAATAATACAATGTGATATTTATTTCAATTCTACATCTGAATTAAAAAATTAATATCAAATGGCAAACTGTAATAAATGTTACAAACATTTTCAATAATGTTAATGATTTAACAAAAAACAGGCGGAATTTGTGTTACCCCCGACAGTAACTTCCTTCTGCACTTTGGGTTTGACCTTTTCTTTAAGAACCAATGCAAAGTAATTATTCCAGAGATCTGCAAACCCCTGCATTCATCTTGAGAGAGAAGAAGTAAAAATAAAATGAGGTTAAGGTGCATAGAAAAGGAATTAAGGATTAGATAGAAGAGAGCAAGAGTCAGGGATGGAAGCATGTTAAGCAATCATGCAGAAAATAGAGGAAATAGTAATGATGGAGCAGAATTATGAACTCCTCTTTGTACATCTTCTCTTTTCACATACCATTGCTTCTAATGAAGTCTGTTTCAGGTGTTAAGCAAAATTTCAGTGCATCTCGAACAATGCGTTATTCTGTTCATAAAAAGGTTGATTATTTAGGGATTTAACATGCAGAAAAGTAATGAAGTAAATGGGGATCTTTACAGGCCGATCTAATTACATTCACTGCGGGAGATCTACCATTTTGTCCGGACCGCTTTATATTTGTCTTGCGAGGTTCAAGCAGTATGTAGCTGTTAAAAATTGATCATAGTGCATTTATTATTAATATGCAAGTTAATTATGGATAAACATTTCCACAGACGGTCTAAAGATATGCAGTTGTGCTTATTATTTATGTGGATGCCCATTCTCTTTGACTCATAATCTTTAGTGTTTTGTTTGCCCCTGCCGTGTTAACTCTTCTCACTGCCGGTGAAAATCTCCATCCATCAGTTGCAACGGCTTGTTCACAAATGTCATTAGTTGCACTTTCTTTGACTGTCTTCCCTGCAGTTCTTTCCTCTTTCTCCAGTTTGCTTCCATGTTAATTATATTAAAAGCAATAAACATGTCTTCGAAGTGTAGTTTCTTCTTAGGAGTCAATGAAGAACAATGTTGCTTTTGTGGAAGCACCTGTGGGTTTAGAATCATAGGCCTGGTTTCACAGACTGGGCTTAGTTTAAACCAGGGCTATGCCTTAGTTTTTAGTTCACACAGAGATTCATGAAAACTCAATTATGAGTTCTCATTGGTTGAGCCCTAAAAAATATATTTCGAAGAATGTTTACCAAGGAGATATCTAATTGTCATTTTTCATAAAGATATTGGGAAAAACACATCCATGGCACCTTTGGATTAATTTAAATTTTTTTCTACTATGACAGTCAAAGTGTCATAGACATTTCTGTTTCTAATATACTTCTTACTATCTCCCATATAGTTCAACCAAACTAAGACGCTTATAGAGGTTTTAGAATAAATTAAAGATGAAAAAATCATGACAGAATTTTAATTTTGGGTGGTCCTTTAACCTTTCAATGTAACTTAAATGGTGTGCTTGAGACAAAACATTGGCAATGATATATTTTAAGAAATGTAATGGCATGTTATTTACTGTTAAAAGTAGTTATTTACTATTTTAGTAAAGGACTATTTTTAAATCTTGTGTATGAGACCAGGTCATACTTCACCAGATTTGTTAGTTTTTTTGTTTTAACACATTTTTTTAAATATTTTTAAATATTAAATATTTTTCAGTTTTCATGTTCAATGTTGAATTTCAACTATTCAGCTTTTTCAGTTTTTTCAGTTTTTGTTCTAGTTAATATCATTAATATAATATTAATTTTATTATATTAATATTAATATAAATTTTTATTCACTTTTAATGTTCATTAAGTTTAAGTTCTATTAATATTTAGGCTGAGATTTTATTGATTCCTGGACAGTTTTAGTTTTAATGTAATATTTTTTATATACCGTAACTCTAAAGTCAGCAATCGAGTTTGGGTGGCTATATGACAGCCCGCATAACAAAAAGCTATTGCCATAAACACATAACAAAACTTCTTGAGTTTACAGTTAATTATGAAGTTGCATGAAACAACTTCCAACATACTACAAAAACAACATACGAGTATGACTTAGATTTCCCGTCATACTTTGTGGCAGCATATCAATTACTCACCAAATGTGCGTCTGTTGTTTATTTTGTTGCACTGTAGAGTGTAAAAATGCTTTCTCTCTTTCTAAAAAAAGACTGTATACAAATTACATGATATGTTTGATTGACTAAAGCTGGGAAATCTCAGAGCAGAGTTTCTCAAGGAAAACTAGTTCAAACAAGTGCATGGCAACAGTCCAAACTTAAGCTAAAAGTCATGTTTTAAAATTGCAAGCACAGATTCTATCCATCTATCCTGAATGCTCATGTCAAAGCTTCTTTCATCTCTTCCTTCATTCTCATTCTTCTGTTCTCTCTGTCTTTCTGCTCCACTTCACACAGACCTGCTCGCCAGCTATCTGGACACATAATCAATGGGGAGAATGCCAGGGAGAGAACTACGGCATGGATTGCCAGTGGGCTGTCACTGGTGTGGAGGAAAAAAAAGATAGGGAAAGATAATTGAGTAAAATAACAGCGCAAACCATAAATGCTCACCTTTACTTTTTTATTGTAATTAGGTCAACTGGTAATCCCAGGAGCTCTTTAGCTGGTAAATGGTCCAGGCAAGGCAATGAATACCTTCTTGAATTTCAGTTTTTTAACTAAATGTTAGGTCACTCCGAAATGTAATTTCTAACATCATTTACACGCCCTCTTGACGTTTCAAACCTGTATGCATACCGCAGAACACAACAGAAGGTATTTCAAAGAATGTTGTTAGCTGGCAGCCATTGACTGGTTTTGTGTCCATACAATTGAAGTGAATGGGTGACGCAGCAGTTCACATTTTTCGAAATGTCTTCTTTTATGTTCCTTTAAAGAACAGTCATATTTGAAATAACAAAAGGGTGAGTCCTTACAATGAGTCATGCTTGGCTTATTTTTAAAATGATACACACACCAGGTCAAGATATAAAACTTGGCACGATAGAAACTGGACTAACGTGTTCTACAGCAGTTTTTGCTGGTTCGTCATGTTTTGTCTTGGCTGTAATGACCCAAAACTGCTACCAGCCCCACCTGTAATATTACTTTCAGACAGAGCTGTTACGTCAAAAAGTTTGTAAAACAGTTTTTCAATTTAAGAAGATTTTTTCCTATCAAAGACGTTCATTTTACTGCATTGTGTCATTTGGAGCATTTGTTGGCAAACCGCTCCTGTGAGTGTCTTATCTCTCACAGGCTAATGTGGAATAAATGACTCATTACGGGTGTTTTAATGGTTTTTAATGTAGGTTGTGAGCTGTTGATGAGTTGTATTCCCACCACAAGGCATTTTCAGGATTGCTCTATGGTTTCATGAGAAACATATATACCCAATCTGTACAATCTCCCAGATCAGGCGGGCAAATTTATTTTGTGAAGCGTTTACAACAACCCGCTGTCATCTTATCTGGAATATCACTGAGGCAAGCTGTACCGACTGTGAATGTGTTAATATCTACTCCTCTGACATCAGAGAACAGTCATGGAGAGAGAAGAAATAAGGGCGGTAGATATAATCTTTTTGACCTCTTGTTGGAACAATGCTGCGATGACCTCGAAGTTCGTCTGCATCTATATAACTGCTTTATAGAGAAAAGGAACACGACGGCATAGAAACGTACAAAGTGATAGTTACTCTTTTAGTTTACATTTACTCTTACAAAAACCTGTTGTCTACCATGAATAAAGCTTGGTGACTGCAGGTAAAGTTAAACAATCATTTTCCGAAAAACACAAAAGAAGATACAGTATGTTAAAAAAATATTTGTTAACCTGCATCGACTCGCATATGAACTTAAGTAACATCCTATTCCTAATCCATAGGGCTCAATATGATATCGGTCCACCCTTTGCAGCTATAAAAGCTTCAACTCTTCTTGGAAGTCTGTCCACAAGGTTTAGGAGTGTGTTTGTCTGAGTTTTTGATCATTCTTCCAGAAGAGCAGTTGTGAGGTCACACAATGATGTTGGACAATAAGGCCTGGCTCTCAGTCTCATCCCAAAGGTGATGTATCGGCTTGAGGTCAGGCAAGTCAAGTTCATCCCCACCAGACTCTGTCATCCATGTCTTTATGGACCTTGTGTGTGAACTGATGTCATGTTGGAAAAGGAAGGGGCCATCTCCAAACTGTTCCCACAAAGTTGGGAGCATGGAATTGTCCAACATGTCTTGGAATGCTGAAGCATTTAGAGTCAGAGTGATTGGAACGCCTGATTTTGATTATTTGGATGGTTGGGTGAATACTTTTGGCAATATAGTGTATTTTGAAGAATTAATTGTTTTTGTGCCCATGCAATAGGAGTAAACGGGTGCAACTGCTGAAAACTTTTCATCTGCCAAAGAAAGTCATACAGGTTTGAAATGTCAAGAGGTAAATGATTACAGAATTTGTATTTTTGGGTAACCTATAACTTTGAGTAAATTATTTTATTTCTCTTTGAATGTGTACCCGGTTTGAAGGTCGTTGAGGTTTAAAATGTCAAGAGGGTGACCAAATGAAAACACAATTTTTATTTTCCGATGAAATATCCCTATAACTATAAAATAAGTAAATCACTTCATATCTAAGTAAACCTGAACCCAATGTCACCCTTACTTAATTCCTTGCTGTTCACACTAAAGCACATAATTGCATATTAAATTTATAGGTTTTTAATGATTGGCACGTGGACGCGATTGTGTGCAACCCTCGAGTTTGGCGAATGTGAGGTGTGATCTCCACTCATTATGAATTTACAGCAGAGTCAGAGACAGAAATTCAGCATATGTGGGGCTCCCACAGGCTTATCCGGTGCTTTGAAGTGGAACTGCAGAACAAAACATGCCGGTCCTCCTAATCTAAGATAGAAGAGAATAAAGTCCTCTTAAAATTAAAAAGAGCAGCTGAGATCACAGAGCACATTTTGTGACTTTAGAACACTCTAGACGTTATAGAACAATGCAGTTATCTGAGTGCATACTAATATTTCAATCAATTAATGACCAATGCACTCAGAGGTACTTGATGCATTTAGGCGAGCATTCACAAGGAAAAAGAATTGTTTCCAGATTGATCAATTGCCAATAGGGCTCGAATATCAAATCAATACAAAATCAACAAGCCATAATAAATAAATAAATAAATGGCGCAGTTTTCACGGCTTCATAATATTTGAGCAGTCCATTCATGTACACAAAGAACCGTAGGCGCATGGAAGGAAAAATAATAAATCCAAATAAGGATATAAAAATGGATGTTTGAACACAAACTTTAAATTAGTTTTTGTGCTCCCGCATGGCTATAGATTTTCTCCCATATGCAAATCAAATCATTGCTCTTTTTACTCTAGATACTGTGCAGTTTGAATTTTAAGGGAGATGAGAGTTGTATGATCTCATGCTTTTTTCCAGGCCATTGAGGTTTCATTTCATGATGTAAAGGGAAAGCCCTGGAAAACTGCGCAAATGGGTTTGGCATGCTAATGATGGTTAATGTTATGAGCTGTGTTTGTTATGCTTCATTACGCTTACCTGATTAATTGTGCAATGAAGCTAATGATCATGCAGTTTAAATCCCAGAGAACAATGATTTCTGAGGAGTTGGACTTTACTTAAAGGCACAGAAAATGACGACTGTCTGTCAATAATTACTCATCCACTTAAAATGTCAAACTTGTGTGAGTTTCTTTACTCGACAGAACACAAAAGAAGGTATTTGGAAGAAAGTTGTCCTCCCATTCGTTTGCTTTGGTTTGTGTCCATAATAGAAATGAATGGGTGCCACTGCTGTTCGGTTACCGACTTTATTCAAAATATCTTCTTTTGTGTTTGGCATGAAAAGGTAATGTAGGGAAGAAATGACAAGAGTGTGAATAAATGATAACACAGTTTTAAGTGAATGATGAGTGTAACCCATTGCTGTAAAATCCCAGTGAAATCTATTGATGTTAATGTATGCCGTTTAATTTTCAAAACATCACGGTGCATTATTAATGACACATTATTTAAATTGACTGAAACCTATCGGTGCTTTACTTTGCTTTGTTCATATGATTTAAAATTACACCAATATTTCATGTCCATTGATTTAATGTATTATTATTTGCATAGTTTTTTTTCGGTAGTGACCAGATACTGTTTTACACTGATGAAAATTCTAACACAGATTGTTTGCACTGCTTGGTGTTGTTCACATCACATTTACCCTGAAGCTACACAACACATTACATAAGTGTCCCACACTTTTATGGTGATAGTTAATCTAGTAATGAATATTTTCACCATTTATCACCCTCTTATCTTTTGAATATTGTATCACTTTATTGTTTTTTTTCCGCAGAACACAAAAGAAGATATTTTGAGAAATTGATAACCACACAGCAATGCAGAATTTACTTCGATTGCATCGCCACTAAATCAATGCAAGCCAATGCTGTTTGGTGATAAAAAATGATCTTATTTTGTATTCTGCAGGAATTAAACACAGCGATACCAGTTTAAAATGACATAAGAGTTTGTCAATGATGACCGAATTATCATTTTGGGTGAACTATTACTTTAAAGAGAAGAAGGAATAAGAGACAGGTAGACGTAAAGAGTAAATGAATGCATCCATGCACCTTACACATTTTAATAAATCAAAAAGGCTAGGATTGTTTTCATAATTTATGAGCGAGACAGGTTCTATTTGCCTATTAAAATGATCAATAGCAACCCATTTTAAATGGCAACAGACATATTTTGCATTGATTTTTCCATTCGGTGTAATTCCAGCATAGCTCTGCATTGTGTCCAGCAAAACAAGGCCTCCATTATACAGGACAGTCTGTGTATGATGTACATTAAAACTTAGATGACCCCTAGAAAAGCCTGCCCTGTTCGATTCAGATTCCTTTCAAATATATTAATAAGCATTAAATGCAAGTGTGTCTTCTTTGCACAAGTAGCAGGTTGCAGAAACGTCCCCTTGCCTTCTTCTTTGCTTATAGTTCACCAAAATTTAAAATTCTGTCATCAGTTACTCAACCCTCCAGTCCTTTTAAAGCCATATGACTTCTTCTGCAGCACACAAAAGGTCCATACTGTAGAATTAAATGGGTGCCAGTGTTGTTTGGTTTCAAACTCTCTTAAAAATATCTTCTTTAGTGTTCTGCATTAACGAAAGTCATACAAACTCCAAAAATTACTGTTTTTACATGAAACAATTTACACTTAAAAAAGATAACATTTTAAAGCTTTGAAATTAATTAAATATACTGTTAAAATGTTGTGTAAAAGTAAAAAATTGAGTTAATCTGATTCGCTCAAAAATGTGTTGTATATTACAAATATATTTGTTAAATACATATTTTATCACTACATAAACTTTAGAGATATTAAGTGGTGGATTTAAAATCAATTATTTCATTATTTTCCACAAAAAAACAGTTAATGTTTTTAAAAGATTTAATTGAGTTAATATAACTGTTGATTTTTATGATATTTACTAAGCAGGTGAAATAGTTTTACACTGCAGGTTTGAAATGAGTGTCAGTTCGATTTTTGGTTAACCTATCACTTTAAACACATCGATGAATTTTAAATTGGATTTACAGCAATTACAATAATTACATTTTCCAAATGTGTATCCGTGTCTCTAAACCTTTGCACTAAACACACCTGAGTTATCTAGCAGGGATTCCCGGCCGCTCTCTACTCTCCTGTTATCGTCATAACTCAGCGAGATCTGGCTCGGTTCCAGGCATCAGGGTCGATGACTCCCTTCCCCATGCTGTCTCAGTCTGTTTCCTGGCAGGCTCTGTCTCTCTCTCTCTGGCACCAAGTGTCAACAGTTGGACATTTGGAAGCAAAACAGCTTTAGGACAACAGTGGGGAGCTGAGGACAATGTGACAAATACAGACTTCATATTGAGACACAGATTGTAATGGCACTGAAATGCACATATAGAAGTCAAGACATGAGGGGGAAATACAGAAAACAAATGATCCTTCGAAGCTGAGGGGCAAGTCGACTCAATAGCAGGTAAACTAGTTAGGCCTCATTTGCAAGGAAATTAGGAACGAAAGGAAAAAATATAGACGTCACCGGAGGGGTCCGATCCTCCGGCGAAAGCATAACAGTGACTAAATGTGAGTTTTCATGATGTTATGAAAGCAAAAGCTGTAATTTAAATGTAATCGGATTTCACTTCAGCGGCGAACATATATAATGTGTACAGAACCGAATATGTCCTTATGAAGCATACCCTCGGGTCACAATTACCCGTAATGCAACAGTGCTGACATTTGAGTTCTTGTTGGATCTTATTTGAATGCCTTTGTTTGTCTCTTTTGTCATTTTTCTCCACGAGGCACAATCATTTTCCATGGGTGTATGAACTTTATGAGTTCCATATGATCACAGTCATTCCCTCCATCTGAGAACGTTCTCCCGTTTACCCCCTGTTTACCCCCTTTCAATCATAGAAATGGCGAGAGTAATTAGAAAATCTCATTTGCAGCTTGCACATGGGCCTTGAGAGTCATTCAGTCCTTTGATGAATGGTCACAACCCTCTCAGACCAGCGAGTGTATATAATGAACCCCGCAGGCGTGCCAAGTGTCAAAGCAATTGATGACCGTGCTAACTGTCATTCCGCCTGTTCTCTGAGATGTCCCTGGGTTATGTTTTCGACAGAATTGTCGACTAACAACTCGCACCTTCTTGTCCGCCGCAAGGCATGACTAGACTTTAACTCAGCTTTCTAAAAACCATCAGAACAATGGAGGCACAGACATGCAGTAATCTTTTTTTGTAATCTTTTGTTAACTCGGTCGTTGTGTGCATCATTTTAACAAACAGTTGAATGTGTTGGGTTATGTAGATCCAACAAGTGTTTTAATATTCGGTAAATTACTCAAATTCCATTAAATAAAAACATACCTTATATTTTTAGTAAAACATTTATTTGAATGTATTTTTTCATAAGAAGCAGTATAACACTAGCAGTAAAAGAACGCTTACTATTCATATAGTGTGACTAAAGGATAATATATGATAATAACTATTATTTTATCATGTATAATTTCATGTGAAATTATATAATTTTAAATGCAAGTAACCACCAGGATGCTTTTCTCCATTAGAAAATTGGTTTACCTTTATCTCAAAACACATGGTCAAAAAGAAATAGATATGAGGCTCATAGTGGTACAGATATAATCTGTATGATTGTTTTGATAAAAGGGAATTAAATTATTTTTCTCCCTACAACATTTCTCCCATATTCCACACCAAAAATATTTGTACCTGCATTTATTTGCAGAAAATGAACATAGGAAAAACTAGTCAATATAATAAATATATGCTACATTCTCAGGCAACATTCACTGTTTATTTTATTTTTATTTTTGTTTGCATACGTGTAATAATCCCATTTTCATTCACAGCGTTCATCCATCTTGTTATTCTGTCAGTCTTTTGCCTTGCTGTTGGGTGGCTTCATGTCATTCTTGAATTTCTTTATTTGTTGTTGAAATTTATGTGACACTCAACTGAAATGACCACAATATATGCAGAAATGCTGAATAAGGCCAACTCAGATTGATCTCCTATTTTCTATTCCTATTTATTTCCTTTTTTAATGGAAACACATTTAATATTGCCTTTAAGTGCCAGGGAAATAAAGCAGAAGTAATTTTTCTCAAAAGGGTGTATACATTTCTTGTCTAAAAGGAGTAGCAATAGCAAGAGGTAAATCAATATTTTGCCCTGCTGTGATATAAAATAAGGTCTTTATGAAAGAATAAGGACATGCCCTTTAATATGCCCCCAAATTCCTTTTCAACAAGGTAATGTTAACACAAGAAAGAATAGCTTTCAGAGAAATCTGAAGGAGAAATGTAGCTCACACACAGGCAGGTCTATCTAAAGGTCATCCTATATCCTTTGGATCTTGTGGCTTATAAAGGTTTGTAAAGTATTGTGATCGGACCAAGAGAGAAAGAGTGGACACATATCAGCATTATTTATCATTCTTTATCTGAAACAACTCCACCATACAAATACTTTTGCTTTATCAAAGCCTTCAGAAAAATTTAATTTCCCAATAATCCATGAGGTCCTCGCCAGCTCCTTTTTTTTAAGTGTAAACAGCACACACAGAGCCTTCTTAAACTCTTTCTCCCTCCTCTTCTTACATAATTTGCATTCACAACAGCTCTCTTTTTTAAGCGGCACTCCACCTCTCTCTTACACCCAGAGGACATCATCCTCAGGTCTTACATGATTTCATGAATGCAGGATCAGCTCTTAATACACCATATGTGTATCGATATCATTCTGTCAACTACCTGCCTCGGTTAACTGAATGATTTATTTGACTGACGTACACAAACACGACAACTAGAGCGAAACAGGATGATGCCGCAGCATCCTTCCCGTGAGGATCTGGGACTGGCATGCGATTCCGAGCATGGTGTTATTTTGTTAGTCATGCATGCTGGGTTGCATGGATTACAGCTGTTAACAAGAGCTTGCTGTAACCTCCACATAACCTCCACGTTTCAGACCTGAGCAGCACCTTAATCGGTTGATTTATATTATTGATCAGGAGCACTAGATACAAGGCAAAGCGTGAATGCTGTGAAAGCATTTCAAGAAGGTTCGGCGGATTGGCATATGAGTAAACGTCAAAGACTCGCCACTGTGACATAGTCTTAGACGGTTCAATTTAAGGGTATCTAAATAACTTATAGTGCATAATGTAAATGATGTTTTTTAAATAAGGTCAAATATAATATGGGGTTGTCACCGTGAATGATGTAGGCCATGTACAGAAATGTATGTAAAAAAACATTGAAGAAATATTTAAAGGGATAGTTCGCCCAAAAATAAAAATTGTGTCATAGTTATTCCCTGGCTGTTCAAAACATGTGAAAATCTTTTTTCATAAAGACAAAGAAAGATATTTGGAAGAATGCATGTAAATAGTCATTGAATCCAATTGATCACCACCGTAGGAAAATTTTATTGGTAGTTTGAAATTACTCCAGGGCTTTTTGTTGTCCTACATTTTTCAAAACATCTGATTTTTGTTCAACAGAATAAAAAAATATAAAAGTATATTTTCTAATTTGGCAGTCAGTATGGTACAAGAACTGTTTGGTTACAAGCATTCTTCCAAATATCTGTTTGTCAGAAAGATAGGAAGTAATGCATACAGATCCGAAACAACTTAAAGGTGAGTAAATGATGCCAAAACTATTCCTTTAAAGACAGAATTCTGATATACTTGTTGTTGTTTAAAATCAACTACAAATCTTGCATTCGCCGCTCTCAATCACATTGCTCTTTCTAAAGTCTCCAATGCCTGTTTGCTCCCCCTTTACTCCTGATTGGCTACAAATTTGTTTGGTACTCTACCTGAGTCCGCTTTCTATAGAGTTTTGTCTATAGACCCATTTTTGAAAAATGTTAGTAATCAAACAACAGTGGTACCCATTGACAACAACATTCTTCAAAATATCTTCTGTTGGGTTTTGCCATAGAAAGGATGCAGGCCTGAAATGACACGATGGTTAGTAAATAAAAGCAGAAATTTCCTTGTGGTGTAAAAAAAAGACAAATAAAACATGAGGAGCTTATGGATCTTGCAAATAGGTCTCAAAGCATACTGCATGTATACATCTGCAACTCTTTGGACAGAGACTCAGTCATGAAGTGTTGCCAAACTAATGAGCCGTGTAATATTATACAATTGCAAGCATACAGTAGTGGCGTGATGGAACAGCTAAATGTAAGCGCCGCATGGAGTCTTCTTAGCATATAAAGAGCTGGTGTCCCTCTGGCTGATGTTAAATGAGCAGAGTCCCTCTGAGCTGTGAACTTATTACATTTAAAAGTAATTCTGCAGCTGAAACCTCTAAGACCTGCTCCGTGTGAAACAGGCCACTGGTAAACTCAAGCATGTAAATGTTGGGAAGAAATTTTACGTTTGAGATATCCAGCACGATCCATGAAAATGATTGCTCCCTCCATCTTTGTATACCCAAATTCTGCTGTTGGGGGTAGACTGTTGTGGTTTAGATACATGCGTGTCTTTATGTGAGCGTGTATGAGTGTTTCACACACATTTGGGTTTATTTGCTTAATTCGTGTTGGTGTCCATGTGCCCCTCTTCTATTTGAGTATCCCTTTCTCATTTGCGTACATGGCTTGTACATGTGCGCCACGACGACGTTGGGATACATCTGAACACTGTTTGTTTCTAACTGCAGTTCTCTTATGCTGTCCGCTGCATGCTGACGGAAACTGCGCCGGTGTTTGAAGTGAACGCCTGTGCAGAGGATTGTGTGTGTGTGTGTGTGTGTGTGTGTGTGTGTGTGTTTGCGTGTGTGTGTTTGTTGCTGGCATGCTAATGATGAGGCAGTGGTACCAAGCGTGGGAGAAAGGAGAAAGGTCTAACACAGCCCACGCTGGTGATGTTACTCAAGAGAGGCTTTACAGCAGCAGTAACACAATTTCACACTTTTCTTTTAGGATTACAGATTTGGAAAAAAAACATAATTCGAACCAAATGTGTGACGCTTCGGTAGAAACTGGAGAATTGACAAATGCAATGATTGCTATTCAAGCATTTAACTTAACTTGACTGAAAACAGCTTTGGGACTCCCAAGGAGCACAATCATGAGCGAAGAAAGATTCCTCTTGGGTCTCAGACTGAGTGGAAATCTATAGATGGATTCTCCCGGTTGCTCACACAAACCATTGTTTCAGCCACTTTAGGTTTTAAAAATTGACTATAAGATCATCCATATGGAAGACACATCAAGCGAGGTCGGAAGGAAATGAGAAAGTTATTGTTTCTGGTCGACTGACACACAAAAGTGCCCATAAAAGAAGATATATACTTGCGATAAATCACTTAAAACGTCTCTGCGTTTGCCTAAATAGAACGGTGATGGAAATAGTTTTTCAGTAGCTATAGTTACGCTAACGTATCCAAATGCTTTTGTTCTCAACGTGCCAAATGACATTTCTCTGGAAATGACAGTCATTATCAAAATGCCCAACAATTCTGTCATTTAGTTAAAATACAATTCCAATGTCATATTTTTAAGTATCTGAAACAGTGCTCACCCAAAAAGTCATTTACTCACCCTTTGTATTTTCAAACTTTTCAAAATGATATTTTTCCTCAGTAGAACGCAAAAGAAGAGATTTTGAAGAATGTTGATCACCAAGAGTGGGACACATTCACTAATATTGTATCAAAACAATATTGTATTGAAACCAATGGAAGTGAATGGGTGAAAGACGAACATTCTTCAATATATATTACTTTGTATGCTGCAGAGAAAATTAATTCAGGTTTGAAAAGAAGGGTAAATAATGTATGATGATGAATTTTGGGCGAACTATCCCTTAAATGCACAATACAGTATGTTCATCCTGGTTTAGTTCTTATCAACATGTTCGACCATTCCCATTTTCTGAAACGTTTGAAGGAAGAAATTTGTAAAGGATTTAACTGTATATACTAACTGTAATGATGGTCAATTGATTTAAGACAATAGTTTGGATTTAAGGTATGTGGAAAACGTTTTTGAAATGTGCTATTTGTATACTTATTTTAAACACAAAATAGGAAAGTTTACTTTCATAAACTAGAAAGTGGGCCAAAGTCCCGAATTCTAGTAGTACATTAACAAGTACACAACTGGTACATTGATATTAGTATATATATTAATTAAAAGTACTTTACATATTATTGACTTTTACTGCAGTATACTCACAAAAATTTACTTAAAGTATATTAAGTCTTATTTGGGCTGCTAGGTATAATTTGAACATTTATATTTATCAGGTTTTGTATAATAAAAGACAAGAAAAAACAACGAGAAAAAATTTGGTACATATTCATATTTTAAATATCTGTTTATATTGCCCGATTATTTGAAAGAAGTATCCAGTAGTATGTAAAACCCATTAAGTTGCTACTAAGAGGATATTAACATGGTTAAAATAGTGTGCTGTGCAGAGACTTAAAATCTAGAGTCCTTATAGGGACTGTTTGGAAAAGCTTTGTCACAGTTGTACTGCAGACCTCATGAATTTCTAAGCCTCAAGATCAGCCTGGCACCAGATATAATTGCATTGCCAGGAGTGAAAGGTTAGAGCCACAATTTTGGATACAGGGTGGAAAAATATTCATCTGAGGGTATCATTGTGTCTGTGGAGTCAGGTCAACCAGAAACCAGGAAGGATTTATAGTGGCATTAAAGAATTAAAACCTTACAGATGCATTTTTTGCAACCGGTATGGATTATTGAAAGAACTGGTAAACAATACAATAAATAATAACTACAGAGATCAATGAATTCATTGATGTTCGGAATTAACATGTCAAGATGAGTAGGAATTGAATGTCATCAGTACTATCATTATAGACTTTTCCCACCCTTAACATTATTTTTTTTGTCATTTTGTATTAGTTATCACTAATAGATTTCATTTTTTCAGAAAATGCATTGCAGAAATCCCAAAAGGCGATCATTAAGAGGTCAAAGCATGCATTGCAAGTCGCTGGAGGAATATAGATTGCCTGTCAGAGTAGCCATGGAGACCACTTGTCGCACATGTTCTTGAGTGCACACACTCCCACCCACTCCCACCCACTCATACATAGGCAATTATAGACACTGTACAAGGTATCATCACAATTATTGGCTTGAATTGTCTTGAATATTTATTTGATTCCTAAGGCCTGATAGAACAATTCATATCTGATACTCAAAATCCTACTTCAACAACATGAATTGTTAAAGATAAAAAATAATCGAACATTACAATTGCTGCGATGTCCCTTGGGTTATTGGTACTTATAAGCAGATGATTTAATTCCAAGTGATTTAAATTATTCATGTAGGTACATTAATTGCAAGGACGGTCCCTCTGGAGAAACCTAGGGTGAAGTGTTTAGCTCGAGGAGATAGTCTCCATAGAGCTTAACCTTTGTATCGTTCTTATTCTTGGGTTACAAATTTGGAGAACATTCTCTTTATTTTCAGCCTGTCTCTTGTCTACCCACGATATCATTATTCACACTAATTTATATTTTACGACTGTCTTGTGTTGTTCTGTTAAAAATAACACTATAGGAAGAACAGTAGACAGTGGATAACCTAGTACACCATACTTCATATGCATACTGGATATGAGGGTGTAAATAGAGGGAATTTTTAACCTTGGAGCTAACACGTTTTGAGGTGAGGTGTTAATCTGAGCTGAAAGTAGTGTGTGTGTGTGCCTATGTTCTTCACACTGTGGTGAGCTAGTGTTGAGAGGCACGATTTTGACAAGAAAATGTTGCCAAAAAAGTACTGTATGAATTCCAATACATATGCGTTGTGTTTGCAAGGTGTGTAACAGACAATTCTCACTAGATTAAAATACCCCAGCATGAAAGGTTCGGTTCTACAGTGGGGAAATAATTTTCCCTGTAATGTAAATTCTATTTTAATATTTATAATATGTTTACATTATGTTAAATCATTTATTATGTGTAAAGTGCTGTTGTGTAACAAAATATTTGTGATATTTAGTCGAAGAAAGCTTTAATTAAACATATAAGCAAAAGGCAAAATAGTTCAGCAAGGTCTCCAAAGCAGAGTGTTACAGCTGTTCTTGGAAGATTTCTTAGCAGTGTTTTCAGAAATCATGCCTTACAAGAGTGAAACCCTTGATGCGAAAGACAGTTTTACCAAGGCACTAGAGAGAATCATACAGGATAAACTATA
Source organism: Triplophysa yarkandensis (assembly GCA_033220385.1). NCBI lineage: Eukaryota > Metazoa > Chordata > Actinopteri > Cypriniformes > Nemacheilidae > Triplophysa > Triplophysa yarkandensis. The sequence goes on along the minus strand of CM065662.1, from coordinate 9,109,104 downwards.
CTGTAGCGCTGTTGGCATGGATAAATAAATGGTGTGCCTGGTTTTGCAAGCATTCTTATATCGGTTATATAACATCAGGCCCTTAATCCAACACACAGACAAAGCGTGTAATGTAATATCTCTTTCTAAAGCCTTGCAGCTAATCAAAAATGTCAACTTAGCTTCTCTTAATAACCTATAATAAGTTCAAACGTTGAACAATGCCATAAAACTGACACTATAAAAAAACATCACAGTAGAATTGTCACTCATTTCAGCTGACTTGGGTTCTATGATCGTTTGTGTGGAAGTTATGCACAGTTCTTCCATTTTCTTCCTCTTATCTTTGGAGAATGAGGATGTAAAACTGATATTTTTACACACATAGGAAAATTGAAAAGTGCAGTTTGTGCTCAAGGCAATATCCCGGACTCCGCAAGGAAACATCTCGTTCACCGTTTGCCAACTCTTGACTACATTAATATTTGAGAAGCAACTCTGGCTTTTTCTTCACACTTTTCTAAACATCTCCCCCTTGTCTTGAGAGAAGCTGTCTGTTTTCTCTACCCCTGGTTTTGCCTTCTGTTTGGGGATTCCCATTGCTTCCGAAGATCACAACAAACAGACGCAAACAAGAGTTTATTTCCATACTTCCATGTCTCTTTGCTATTTTTAAACTGCTAACTTCTTTGTCCATTTGGTTGTTTTAATGGTGTAAGAAAGAGCGAAAGCAGACGGTTTGTTTGAGAGATCTGTTTAAGAGACTCTGCTATAGAGAACAATATCATTACCATAACAGTTTGAAGACTGTTATGCCTTAATTGTTTACTTAATTGACCTTGCAGAGCTGGTTCATAACACCAAAAACAGGCGACTTGCTCGGCTGAGATGGTCTATAAAGTTTAGATGAATCACGTTTTAGCCCATTAGCCGTGACAGTCCATACATCATAAGACAGCATTACACTTGTCAGTTTGAACAACATCTTTGGCCATCTGTGCAACGTGGCTGTACTGTATCACACAAACATTCATCATCCACCATGTGTTACATTTATCCCTGGATGCATTCTCCAACCTTCTGCCATCAACTGCTGTCTGGATCAAATGTAAATACATCATTTCAAGTGAGGAGAGTAAAAGTAAGATCCTTTGGGATGCCTCCCATGGTTCAAACAATCAGGTTCTTCTCCCCAGGGAAATGTTTGTTTTCAAGTAGTGCTGCACATCGATTCACGCTATACATGTGTAAACACCAGTATTTGGAGCAGCCTTGAAAAAGGGCACGATACAAAGGAATATTGGAAAACCAAATATAGCCTGATCACAAAATTATGCCATTTCAGGAACACTTACTGTTTATTTGCTTTGACGATGTTTAAGCAGCGCTTCAAGGCACAAGAAGAATTATGATATTTTAGCCTCAGCGAAAGATATGTTGCAGAACTTATCTTACAAAACCATCAGCCTGAGGTTCCTAATTTAATAACATGATCAACAAGCCATCAACAAAGTTGTCCATTTGCCAGGAGATCCCTTTCAAAAGCTTTAGTGTTTTCTTGGGTATTGGTTTATACATGGAACAACATGCAGATGTTTGATATTTCAATATCAAATCTTAACATTTTACATGAAAAATGTAAACGCTTCCTTTAAAACAATTAAGTTGATATCAACGTTGTGTAAAACAAACTAGAGCAATTAATCAGAACAAAAGAACAATTAACATATGTGTATTGTGTATAGAAATGTTGCATTTGGAAACACATTTACATCCATATATTTAAGAAAAATATACACAATGGTAAATCAACACATGTCAATATTTCCTAAACATTTATACATGTATGTATGTGTTTATTTATAAAAAAATAGTACACACACACACACACATGCATATATGTGTACTGTTGACCTTCACTGTAAATTGGTGAAGAAGGCCGCCATGTCAATCGTTTTTACTGGCCAGCTTGGCAGGGGAGCACTTGGATGCATGTGATGGAGCGTTGTCTTGCAGAAAAATTCAAGTCTTCGTGAAAGATGCAGACATCTTCCTATAACACTGCTTGCAGAAAGCGTCTTTTAAAATTGGCAAGAGGTTTGAGTCCATTTTCAAACCGAAAAGGTCCTACCAGCTCATCTTTGATAAAAGCCGCCCATACAACTACCCCCTACATACATACCTACATATATACATACATACATACATACATATGTATGTATATATATTCATTCATAATTTAAATATAAACCATTATTCAGCAATCCATTGATCAATTGAAAAATCCAAGGACTAAAAAACATCTCTGAAATCTCACAAGACAGCATGCAGTCTTTAAAGAGAAAGCACAGATGACAGAATTATCTGTAACCATGGTTACCAAACAGTAATAGGCCACCTGTGGGTTCACAAAGGAAGCCAGAATAACTGGATTTAAACTTTATTACAGACACTGATGTCTAGAAAAACAGGTAGAAAGGAGTTTTCCTAGTTCTTGTTTCCTTAATATCATGCCTTGGAATAAGAGTCATCAAAACACGTGTGCATCACTTTGAAAGGCCACTAAAATAAACAAAAATCAAACATCAGGCATGACTTTAAACACACAAGCTTCCCCTGATCATCTCGCGTGGGATCCACCTTAAATGAAGGATCCACAAGTCCCTCCCTCCCTCTCTCGCTCTCTCTCTCTCTCTCTCTCTCTCTCTCTCTCTCTCTCTCTCCCAACCCACAATCTCGATCTTCCCTCTTTCGGTTTCCAGTGATTGAAAGCGAGTCGTCGGCACTTTTCCCGCTGGTTTGAGGGTTCGGGTTCGGGTTCGCCCGCGTCAGAACAGAAACAAACGCAAACTCGGATCTGTTGCGTCGCGTTCCACGGGCAGAACGGAACCAACTCGAGAGTAGTTCCTCACTTCGTCCGGACGGGGAACGCTTGTCGGATCGGGCTGGGTCCGTCGATGCGAGGTCCAAGAACTTTCCGAATACCGTTCATCCACGTTTAGGCTTCTCCCGGAGGTCAGAGGTTACACGCATAGGACGACGAACCCGATGCTCCGGTTGAGTGGCAACGATTCCGAAGTTCGTTCCCAGATGCAGAGCACACAGACCCGCTTCGCGAGCAGATACCCAAGCGGAGAGGTTCGGTTCCTCTATTGGGAGTTTTAAGGACGGGGTTCGCGACCGAGCCTGGATCCGGGAGGAACGTCCCATGTGCGGCTTTTCCTGACATAAACAGACCATAAAGCTTCAAAAAGGTTGGTCGTGTTCCCGTTTTCGGAACTTTTTGCCACTCACAGGTGCGTGCGCGTGTATGTGTGTGCGCGCGGGCGCGTGCAGCGCTGTTACATTGTAGCAAGAAAACGTTCCTTTGATTAAAAACATCCTTATTGGCTGTTCTTCCGGAAGTTGTTTTTAAAGATGCCAGGTGTGCGCACACACACGTTTAAAGCGTCTTTGTGACGAGTAAAACACATTTGGAAGAATAAAATAAAAATAAAAATATTTTTTATCATTTTTGACAAATGTCTTATGGTGTTTAAAATGTATATCTACGCGTGTTCTACATATATTTACATTTATAAATGTGCTTTTTACAAAGTTATCCTGCGTTCGGGAACCCCCGATAATAATAAGCACTAACAAACGCGCTTTAAATCTGTGACGTCATTGGCTGTGTGTCGCGTGCACCGCGCCTCTCTGGGTGTGTCCTCGCCCCTATTGCGTCGAAGGGGAAACCCTGCAATTTGTTGCCTGTGAGGAGCCGCGAAGACGTCTAGAAAATCCCTCCTGGTACAACAGAGAGAAAAACAAGAGGCAAATATACTTTATGTATCCCATAATAGGAAAGTTGGGAGGTTGTGGGTTTGGGCGCGAAACCGTCGTCCGTGTCTATGGCAACGGTCGTGACAGGACGGTTAAGCTAGGTGAAAAACTAGCGCCTAGCTCCCTTCGTTACGTCACACCGCTCACGTTTGCTACACAAGTGGTTTACGTCACGTTTTGTGTTACCCTGTTTTAAAGCTTGTTAAGTTTGTCTTGTTTGTCTTAAACCAGGTTTTGTGAATGGTAGACCATCGAGATCCTCCACAAACTGGAAATCCTGGTTTGGTTTGTTTACCATTTTACATCTCAATGTATGAAAAGGGTTTACATTTACATTTAGTCATTTAGCAGACGCTTTTATCCAAAGCGACTTACAATAGTCGAGGAGACAATGATTTAAAGCTTGCTGGTTGTGAAATTTGTCAACAATATTCTTTTTATTACAACATTTTCCAAATCCAAATTTCTTTATTTGAAGGACTTGTTAACCAAATGAGAATGAGAGTGTGGTGTCATCTGATGGATTTGCAAACAGTTGACCGGTGGTGGTGAATGCCATGCTGTTGTTCCTTGTGCCAGTTTTGCAGAATATCATCATTTAAAAATCATAATGTGGTTTCTAATATAAGCCAATGTCATTGTTTAAACAACACGTTTGACTGAATGCATGTTATTTATGCTTTTCATTTACATGTGGGTTGGGGAGGTGGTGCTTCCAGAAAACACCACCTCTTGTGTTTTTCCTCTTGTGATCACACCAGTCGACTGATGCCATTTATAGTTGTGCAGACCAAGTTGTGTTTACTTTGCAGAGCATCTGTTACCTCTGATTGAAGGAGACTTGCATTGTTCAGCTCCCTCCTCGGACGTGATCATGGATAAGGAAGATCTGCCTGTCGTTCCCAGTATCGTGATTCCGGTCTCCCGTTTTTGCCTGCTGGTTATTGTTGATAAATATCAGAGATGTGCTTGTTCTTTTTGTGTTATAATATTACTAGAAGTTCCTTGTAGACTTGATCCAATACGGTGTGGGGGATGAACCTAATCGACCGAAAATGTATTGCTATCACTAATGGGGATAAAGGCCTGTAAGATCCGGCATGTTGTTGCGAAACGGTGATGTTCAGATCATGTTAAATCTCGTAATTCAAAATGGGGCAATACAAACACTTTTTCTTCGTTAGTCTGGCACCTTGGATGGAAATATACATAATGTATTTATGGCTAAAATTATTGGAAGTCTTACTGTAACTATATGCTGCGCATTATGTGTCTTCCATACAGTATGCGGCATTCGTTCAGCGTAGGCCTCCGGTAGAACGCGATTTTCACTAGCCAGTTCACTTCTTTTCTATTGGTCACGCAGGTAAACGTCACAAAGCATAGCGATAGCAAATGATGAACTACTATACACTCTGACTGCGATGGGGGTGTGCTTTGGTCAACGCAGCAACAAACCACCAGACACAAGCTATTGAAATGAATGGCTTTCAACGTGCAGCACTTTCCACATACTGTGTGAAAGCTGACTTACGCATTAACAATGTCCTGCCCCCCAAAAAAACTTATTACAAGTTGTTTTCTGGACAATGCTTGTTTTGTCCTCGCCACTAGGTTACACTGGTTTGTTTCACTGTTTGCCCATGTAGTTTGCTGTTATTTGGGACATTAGTGCCACTAAAGAGGAGAACATTTGTACCAGGGTTAAGTGTGTCGGTGTAATGATTACAGAGGTCAGGTGATTTTAAGCATCTGTGACTTGTTTTCCTTTCCCCTGTCAGAGCTGCTTCTGTATGCTTGCCTGGCTTTGATGGAAGTGAAGCAAACCTTGCAGGGACGCCACGAGTCATATTGCCTGGGCTGGAGTGGAATGACGAATGCTTAAATAAATGCATAAATAAGTCATTTTGCGTTAATGGCAGATTCTACGGAGCGTGGATGTGAGGTTGCCAGGCATGCACAGTCAGGTGAAAGATCTCTGATTTACTGAGAGACATGAAGAGAGTTGCTTATGTATCAATACTCATTCAGGTGGAAAAACAAACATGGCTTTTTTATTTGTGTGTTCTAAATAGAATGAGCTGTGTTGCTATCGTTGGGCCTTCGCGGAGGACGTTTTATCACCCGCTTCGTAACTAGCTATAGTGTGAGGATGCACGCTCTCTCCTTCGTGTCTTTTTGCCTCTCATTCAGTCCATTGCTCTCCTTCTCTGCTTCTGTTTGTCTTTCACCCTCCCACTTCTGTGTGATGTTTAACGAACACCGAGGGCGTGTTTGTGTGTACGGTTGTATTTGCGTTAACATGATTTTTGATTATCTGTGTAGATAATCAAAAATCTCATTTCTTTAGAAATGTGTTTGCGAACGCAGCGGCAGTTACTAGTAAGAACAGAGGTCTTGTGTTCTTAAGTGTGTGTTTGTTTGTGCAGGCTCTACATGCAAAAATAAACATACATTAGCACTACCATTACTGGCTACCTATGTGGCTTTCCATAGTTGGGTGTTCAGTAATGTAAGCACATTACTTATATAGACCACATTGGAGTGAGGAATGCAACGCAACAGCACATCGGTTGTCATTCTTGTCACATTTGATAAAATCAGAGCCACATAGTTATCGCTGTGAATATCCCTTTTAACCACCCCGAAAATGGGACACGAAAAACTGTATTCCCTTACATTGTGCACTGACAGAATGCAAAATGTAACAAATACATGGTTTCTGAATGTTGTTTAACTGAATAGTAAGACAGACTGGGTTTTTCGTGAATAATTAAAATTGCTTTGTAACCGCAAAAGAATAATTACAGATTAGTCTGTCAATAGCTTTAAAATTGCCAAATGGATAGTATCAATTAAAAGATTAGAAGTAGTGTTATATTTTACTATAATTTGCTGTTTCAATAGAAAGATTTTTTCCATGAATGTTAGGAATGTAAATATGTTAACCGGAATGCATTGATTCATTAGACTTGTAGTGTTAAGCTCCAAGTAATCCATTGTGCTGTGTACCACGTGGGTTTATTGAACATCCGTGTAGCTCAAAACTATTATACTAATACGGCAATATACAAATGTATATTATTAAAGAAAATTAACTTTTAATATTCTCAGACTGTCTATTCTCAAATTCATAGAGAAAAGCTTGATCCAGTGAGACAGAGCAGCCTTCTTAGCTTTATTAGAATGATAGCACTGCTCCCACAACCCACGCCGCAATGGCAGTTACGTAACGATTACTGATGTCTCCCAGCACAACTGTTGAAGTCAATCGACAGGTCCCACATTCAACCTCCACTGCTGGCCTTGTACTATGGGCCATGGTGGGCGGCATAGTCAATAATCCAAGCCTGGGCGGAAACAAAAAAACATTACAATGACAAAGCTTTGTAGAGAAAATTCACAACGAGGGCAGCACAGAGAGAGGGCACATTTTGGCTTTTCAATTTATATGGTATATTTTAAAGAAGTCTTAAACAGGATGGTTAGACACAGAGAGTTGCTATCAAACAGCCATCCATATCAACAGGCACAGATGGACGAGAGGTGAAATGCTTTAGCTTCTCAAGGGCAAATGGAACAGCCGGAGGCACTTTATGTACTTACTTTTTGGTGGTGTATAACAGAACTGTCATGGCTTGTTCATGTATACTGCCAGCCCATGATTTATTCCACTTGTATATGAAGGGCTTCACATCATGTCATAGTTCGACAAAATTATTAAAGAGGAAGACACGCCATGAAACATTAATTTGATACCTTGATGGTTAAAGATAACAATTAAGAATTGAGTTCCTTATTTGATCTTGTTTAGGGTGTTTCTATGGTTTTCTGTGATCAGCATCATGTCAGATACCATTGCAAAGGTGTGAAAACAAGATGCAGATGAGGAGTGAAGTGGGGTGAGAGGGATTAATGTCTCAGACAGTATGACAGACCCATTAAACAGATTCTGTCAGATTGTTAATTAAATGTTTAAGAGACAAGTGTGAGGGAGTTCTCAATTACCAAATTGATTGAGTGTCTTTGAAATAAACATCTCACAGGTTGCCTACAGGACATTATAACACTCAAGTCACTTTGGTAAATAGCCTTTCCTCTTAATATACCTGTGGGGAAAATAGAGTTGATGTATGTTGCGCCTCGCTTGGTCTATAGTTAATTATGTGTTTTAGTAAAATATAAGAAAAATGATTGAATACTACTTGTTAATAGGCTTAATTCAATCTAAATTTTCTTGTGTGCTTGTGAATGTCATTTTGTGTCATGATGATACTATATAATGAAATATTTTCTTTAGTTCTGTTTCAAGTTTTATTCAGAAGCTTGTCAGTTGACAACATATTTTAAACATCTCTTTTTTTATGCTATGCCTTTCAAAAATCACTGTTTTTGCGTTAACTATACAGCAACTCTTTGTTGGTAGAATTATATTTGTTGATTATTCTGCATCGCCCTGCTTGTAGTTGTTTGCGTCTCAGAGGTGCTAGACAGAGGCACAGTTCTAATTTAGCTGCTGGGCAGTGTGCCACGTGGGAAACTCTTGGGCACGATGCCGCCTCTCAAGGCCCTCCCTGATCTTTTGTGGGGATATGGTGTTGTTGTTGTGAATGGAGGTGATTGCTTAAGTGCCCTGTCTCTCTAAAACAAAACAGTTTGTGCTAAGGAAATTATGGTAAGGAGAACTGTACAGCCGGTGACAAGCACAAATATTACTTTTGTTAAAGTGGGCATGTTATAAACTAACCCGTTGTTTGAACGTCTGTTTTTTTTCTGCAGTGTGTGTAAACAACCATTGTCCAGTTTTCCGCTCAATATGACTTTATATTAGAACATGCCACACCTTTGACTGGTGACGGACCTTGCCGTCACATAGATTGTGTGAGCCGAACACTCCATCTTTGTGTAAAACTAATAATTAGGAACTTTCTGACGGGGAAAAGTTCCAGATTTGAAAAAAATCTTTACGAAATGAATTGCTGTGTGGGAGAAGGGTATTTTCATAGCAATACTACGTCATGCTCTTTAGTAACATGCTCTTTTAACTCTGGACCACTTTTTAAAAACTGTCTAAAAGCACTTACAAAGCATGAAACAGCATGTTACTTCTCCTTTAATGACAAACCAGGACCTTTTGGGTGAAGACAGTTAGTTCTGAAGGAAATGGTACACAACTTTATTATATAGTGTCAAGGAGAATTGTATCTTTTGCAAAGCCGTTTCAATGTGCAATGTATCTTGTAATTTCACCATGTTTGCATTGTGTACTTGGCTATCTGTCGCTGTCATCTAAACCTGTATTCTGACGTGTTAGCAGAACAAGTTTTTCAGAGATTGTTGTGGGTTTCCTGCTATTTCTTATGATAGATGCAAAGTTAAGGATTTATTTCAAAATTTATTTTGAGATGAAGCAAATGCATGTTGTGTGCAATCTCTCACATTATTATAGCCACACTTGCTAGAATTATTTAATTATGCACAATAAAATTCCCTGGTTAAATTCACATAATGGAATAGCTTGTTTGGGTAGTTGATGAGGGTGTGGAATATACACAATGTGTTCCTTTTGTTTACAAAGCACACGTTAAGCCTTATTCTTTGTGATGTAAAATGATAGGTAATCTTAATAATGGAAATATTTCCAAAGTTCATCATGCTGTTCAGTTTTTCCATGTAATACTTCATGTGATTAGTTTCCTCTTCCCTTTTGTGTTGTTTTGGGGAGATCTTGCTTACATATGGGCCTGACGTGAATGGAAACTGTCGAGGTCTAAGTCATGTGACACACCGTCATAGGAATGGTAAAGCAGAAATGTAGAAGTCTCCAAAACCCATATACTCACTCTGCACACAAAACAGGCTGTAATACTGAATAAAATGCAAGCATGTGAGTCTAAGTCAGGCGGGAGTGAAAGAAGGAGTCTTTGTAGATAGAGCAATCTCTCCCAACTTTTTCCACTGCTGCGTAAGGCCAACCGTTAAAGCGGTTTTGTGTACGACAGCTAGCATAGCAGAATGTGGTGAGATACGCCTAGTGCTGGACAAGAATTTCTGTGTGTTTTTGGGTCCCCATCACAACTGAATGAAAAGACAAGTCTTTACAAGTAATTCCTTTACCCCATTAAAAAAAACATTATGATACCCAAATGTTATGAATTTGTGCTGAAGTTACTAAGTGGTCAGACATGTTCTCCCAGCATTTGTGAGCATCTTGTGACATTGATTTTTTTTTTCTAAACATTTCCAAAAAAAAACTTATTTCAAACAATGAAAGATTCTTAACATCTCCACCAAATTTGGTAAACCATTCTGAATTCATTGTTATACAGATTATTCATGTTTCATGTGGCTTTGTATGTGACCATGTGCCGCATAACAGAACTTCTGCCAGAAAATGAACTGCTTTGAATTGAATTTCCTACAGGGTCATTGGCTGAAATTGGGTGTGGCTCTGTGGTTGAGCTCCTAACATCCAATTTCCCTGCCGTTGTCAAAGACAAATCCAAGATCGATTGGAGCTCATGGGCCGCTGCTGGCCTTCAACTGAACAAGATTTGGGTCTTTTGGTGTATCCCTGTGGCGCGATCTCTAGTCATGAGGGAACAAGAGAGACGACAGAGATCAGATGTGTCAACTGTTTGACCTCCCTCTCTCCTATGCCACAAGAGTCTGACGTCTCATGACAGAGCAGAAAGGCTTTACTTTATCTAAACAGTCAAGACCATTTTTGCAGTTGATGGGAATCTTCCTTCTTCATGTGGAGCTTTCATACCATCATTTATTCATTTAAATTTAAGGTAAATGTTTTGTTCTGTCTATAGAATTGTGTTCTTTTGAAAATATATCTTCATAAAATAATTAAAAGCTGTTTTTGATTTGCTAACGCTTTTATTGCACTTACTTAAGGGTTGCTGGTTTGAATTTTTTGTTAGACAAGGTAGAGATTCACAGAAGAGCATAGGGAATGGAGAGTAGGGAATGGGATCGGCAGAGGACCTCAAGTAGGGAGTTAACACGTGTAGCCAGAGATGCAGTTGAACTGTGTCATTTTGCTAACCACTAGGCATTTAGCATTTACGCCAATGGCTTGTCTGAATTCGTAATATCAAACTTTGTTGAGGAAGGAGATGAAATGATATTTTAATAAATGAGTGTTTATTTATTCACAAGCAGTATTTAGCAATTGTGAGCTATTCTCACAATTTTCATTCTTGACAGTTTTCATTCTTGAATAAGATTTTGTTGTGTTGTTGTCATAGTGTTTGACAAAAAAGTTTTATAAGAATAACAGGCACTATTTGTGTGCATATCCTGGTGTCTGTATTTAGAGCAAGACTGGACATTTCTATACAGGCCGAATACAGAGAAATCACAATGGTGTGTCTGTTTGATCACCACTCATTCTTTGACTGTTGACATTTAGTGTAAAAAGCTTCTTTTTCCGTCAAATTATTTGTAGCTTAACAAAAGCCATAGCTGCAGTGTGTAAAGATCACCACAAAGAGATTCCTATTCATTTCATTATATTTCGTCCAGGGCAAGGCAGAGCATTCAGAGATTTGACAAGTGTAGAAACTGCCAAGACTACATTCACTTTTGTCCAGACAAATGCTGATTTAAAGAATATTGTCAGGAAAAGTCTGGTTGGCTAAGAAGGTACAGTGAAAGCATTCAGGGGGTAATGGTTTCACACAAGAGCGCATGACATTCATTCCAGTTATTGGCAGAACTGTTGATGTAAACTGAGCCACATTTATTGCACGGGCAAATCCTAGGCCGCATTGCAAAATGTTTAGACATGTTTATGCTGATGGTATAATTTTCACAAGACACTTTGGTCTTAGACTTGCACTGTGTTGGGAAAGGGGATGTTAAGATGGAGGACGATGAAGCAATGGAATAATGGTTAGGGAGATGGTCTTTAGGCTTGCTGGTAAAGTTGTCACATGCTAGAATCTAACAAACAGTATTTCTTCACTTCAGTTAAAAATATGAAAGCTGCAAAGGTTGTCACAAACTGGAAATATTTGTGTTACCCAGTTGTGGGTTAACGTCATGAATCATGTTTGAGTTTTAGTGCTTCATGTTTCCATGATTCAGAAATGTTGTCATGATGACTGACATTCTTCATGTCAGCTATGTTTTAAGTCACCATTTTCCCATAATAGTCTGAAAATATAAACCATTGTAAATAAATGTTAAGATTGAACTGCTTATGAAATGGTTTTAAAGGTGGTACTCATTTATAAGCACCACAGTTGTGTTTTCATTAAAACATTAAGTGATATTAACTTAAGACTTTTATAGCAGTGTGTTTGTGATAACTAGATTTGCCTGGCTGCAATTAGCATATAATTTCTGATTCCTGTACTGTTTTTTTATGCACCCTACTTTTTATTTTCAGTTGTAAATGGTAGTAATTTGTGTTGCTTGTGAAAACTACTAGTTTCTTGTGCAGAACTAATGACTGAGATTGTTGGCAAGTATACAAAGTTGTGCTTTTGGGAAATATGCATCCTTGGATACTATGGGGAAGTGTAGGAGCTTGTTTTGTTCTTGTTTGTAACTTGTCATAGTTACTACATTAATAGAAACGCCTAAAAGCGTCAACCATACATTGCTTTTGTGATCTCCAGCGATTTAATTATTAACTGTGTTAACACTTTTTTAGGCATTTAATCAAAGTAATGCAAATGTTTTAAATCTATTGCAGTTGGATTTGACAAGGCACTATTCACATTTATTTTATGCCGTTCACATTAATCAAAGTGTTATACATAGAGGTGTTATAAGTTGTGATTTACAGTTGTAAATTGTCTGCCCATCTGTTCATTGTTCGTCCCCATTGTTATGTTTTTGTCCCTTCTTTCCATGCAACCTTTTGAAACCATGTAACGCTGACTTGACCATATACAATCCAGAATCACTTTTAAGAATGACATCCGGATGCTTCTGCAATGACTGTACGGGTTGTGCCGCTCCACCTGCAGATGTCATCATGACCTTCATCACACTGTTGAGTAAAAGAGCACAGACCTCCTAGCGAACAGTGCTGCTCATTAACACAACACGCTAATTAAAAAAAAATGTAATGTTGTATCTGATGTTGCATTTCAAAGCATTTCACTTCAAAGCTCAGATTCAACGCTCAGGTACGAGGCTGCAAATGTCAAGCTGTTAGTAAAGTGACACAAAGCGAAGTGGGCCACGTTATGTTCCTTTTTTTGACAAAATGTGTTAGTCAGCTTATGATTCCAGTCCTTTCACCCCAGTACTTCAATGTAGTGGAGGACTTGACTTTTAACCTTATCCGAGTATTTTGGAACTGAATACTTCCTCAAATAGGGTAAGTTACATCTGTCAGCTGGTGTTGAAAATCATATAGTTATAGGGTTTACTGTGAAACTGAATTGTTTCAATTCCTATTTCACCTCATACTAAACCTCACCCTTGCTGGTTTAATTTTTGTCACTTGTGTGTTTGTGTTTGTTTAGGAGTGTGCTGGACAGGTTACGCAACATTCATGTGGTATTTTATTTTAAAGCTTGAATGCCCTGCAACCCACACGCAACGTGAATGTCAGCATTTGTGTTGATTTGTTTTTGTTAAATGAATCTCAAGTTCATCTGGTCTGCCTGGCAGTCAATTTTGTGTAACAAGTGCACATCAAGAAAGCTCACTTTGAACGCAAAGGTCACGAGAGTGACAAGATGTTAATTCAATGAAAGAGACCAGGATAGCTTTGCTTGGTGCCACAGACTTGGTGAAGCTTGCGAACCGTGTTATTAGCTTGGAGGTGGTCAACAAATATCTGCAGAACTAGAAATATCTTGTAAGCGCTCTGCTGCCTACACTGGTGCAGGGTGGTGTTTCTTTCCTAATGTAGCTAAGTTTCCCTACATTCATGTGGAATTTTTCCTTTTCCTGTCTCGCTGATTTATTTTGTACGTCTGTGGGTACTATTTTCCCACCTTCCACCACCTCTGGCTTTTCTTTCTCCACTGGTCTGTTCCCTTTTTCCTGAATACGCCCTCTTTCTATGTGAATGACAACATGGAATAGTTTCTTAGTGTAGGCCGGGCCCATACAGTCTTTTGGGAGTGGTTCGGAATGACAGGCGTAAAAATTAACAATCATATTTCTCTGACCAGGACCAAATCTGTAGAGACTAGAGACAAGAGCTTTAAAAGAGGAACAAGAAAGACTAGAGGAAGCAAGAAAGATACACTTTTTAAGAGAACATGTTGGTGTACGGAAGTGTTTGGGTTTTCCAGATTTTCTGTTACATTGTAGCAAAAACAGGACCTGGGGAATGTGTGTTGACCCTTGTCTGTTCATTTTTGCATTCAGTTGTTTGACTGCAAGACAGGATTGGAATGCATGGAATGGGACTACTTTCACAATTTGGTAAGGGTCCGCATAGCTCAACAAAACCCAAACTCACATGCTCCCTTGTACTCATAAATTCCTGTGCAGATTTGGACTTGTTGATTGGCGTTCCATGCAACGTTTAGAGCATTTTCTTGGACAAAACATGTCTGTCCCACTTTGCGGGGCATGTCCGTAAATTCCACACGAAATAAGCTTATATACTAAATGTGTATTCTTCGCCAAAAAATGCCCCATTGTTAAAAACGGAGGGGCAGTAATCTCAAGCCATTGCAGTCCCAGATGATTAATATAACTTGTAACATCTTGTTTCATCAAAAGTTGGGAATGATTCAGATTTCGAGGAATGTGCTATACTATAACCAAGTATTAATCTTTCTTAGCAAATACTGCAGGATCGGTACTTGCTAACAGTTTGTCAGAGAACTCGACAGGCATGGAAAATTAAAAGTCACACTACATTGCTCTTCTCTACATATTGAGACGCAGTGATCATTCTTTTGGCCCCTATAATAATCCTTTTTTAAAAGAGAGCAGCTTATTGATGAAATAAGCATATTAAAAGAGCCAAAAGGATTTTGTTCGGAATTTGAGATATTTAGAATGAAATGTTGCTCTTTTCCAACGATTTTACTAGTAAGGCTAAAAATAGATTTTTAATACTCAAATATGAGCCTTTAAATGCTGCTTACGATAAACGAATTCCAAATGTACATTCACTATTCAAACAGCTTCTGATAGATTTTTGGTAAATGAGAACAAAACATTTTCTGCTAATTGGCCAAGTGGGTGTGTGTATGTTTGTGTTGCGCAAATTAAGCTGAATGGCCAGATGCAAGCATTTGTTTGCACACAGGCATGCATACAAACACAACCCATTTAGTACCACACATTGTCTGAGTCGCATGTTAAACATGTTGTTCCCCTCATTTAGAGTCAGTCTTCCTGAGGCCAAGGGGACACCAATAGAGCAGTGAGTCATACTATAATTAACCCGGCACAGTCAGTAATCCAGGGATCCCCCTCCCTGTAACCACATCATGACTTTATTAATAGCTCACCTCCAACCCCGGATATACTCCACCTCCACTGACTCCAGAACAGGTGATATGAGTGACTTTGCCTTCCTTCCCTTTGCCCCCCACTAAAGCTGACATGCGCCCAGTTATTTGGATCTACACAAAGTGAGGTATTTCTTTTTTGATCTTCTTGTAGGTCTCAGTTTGATGAAACAAAACTTGCAGCCTGTGCTCCGGGTAAGCGGCAATAGAATTTTCTCTGACATGTGACAGCACTGTTTGTTGATATGTTTCACAATTATTAAACATTCACATGGTGTTTGATACAGTCAGCTTGTCCTGCAACACTGATCTTTGTTTCTCACTTCTACATATTGTTCAATTGGTACTTTTCACTTTGGTGACTGAAGGATTAAATTGACAAGAGCGTGGCAGAGGTGGTGGTTTGGTACGGCTGCCTGATCCTATCACCATAGTGTTCACTCCAAGTGACTGTATTTGATTTATCAGAGGCTGCTGTTGATCAAGGCATGGGGGAGGAAAGTGTGCGCTGGTCATTGACCAGTCTGTTTCAGGACAGTTGTTTATGTCCATGACTTTTTTTTTGTCCAGACTGTTTTTGTCAGTATATTACAAAGCAACTATTTAATGTCATACATTTTGTATGGATATTTACATGAATATTTTTTTAACAATTTATCCCTGAATTGCTTCGTGAGAATATCTGATATTTTTTATTCAGCCCATTTATTCTTTTGATGAGTGCCTTATCTGATTTTAGGTATATGATTATTATTGGCATTGGGTTTGTTTTAGTGCAGTGAGCTATCTTATTGGAAACATCACAGCTAATGCTGGCTCACATAAGCTAGCATGGCTATCAATATTACTTTAACTGCTTGCATTAAATATGGAGGTGAGATAAAAGTAGTTCTAATTTAGATTTCAATATTCCGGTAAGTGATCAAAGATCATTTCAAGGGTAAGGATGCTTTCTTCGGCACAGACGATCAAATCTGCTGTTGAGTTTGGGTACCGCCAAAAAAAATCACAGTTCCTTTTTCTTAGATGCGTCAAGAAACATGATGTGTTAATATATTATGTGCTTTTATAGTAAATGCATATTTTTTTATTAATTATACTTTGCCTGTTTGATTAACATCTTTTAATCCAAATTTATATTTGTGTGGTTCTTAGAAAACTCCCACATCATAATGGCAGTTTCTGCTAGCTCTCAACTTATGTTGTATCCCTTCGCCCAAAAAAGGCATCTTTGTGTGGACTTGAATAGGATTATAGTCCAATGTTGGTGTTTAGCTCCAGAGCATTCTTGCATTGAAGAGTAGAGTGTCCTTTCCTTGTAACTAATAAGCTTTGTCTTCCTCTGAAAGAACCACACTCCCACATCCAGGCCTGATGCAGGTCACAAGCCTCATGATTTTGGCACGAATGCGCTAACTCTGTATGCCAGGAGAAGTTGATCAACATGACTGTTTCCCTCCTCTTTCCAACACACGGCTTATATCTTTCTTTCCTTCCACTTGTGTCTTTTATTTTTGAACATTAAACGTTTTCACCAAACTTGCAGTATTAGCATGTCTAGTTTACCATCATCTCTGTTACCAAGATGTGGCCGTGCATGAATGCCGTGTCAGTGTTACAAATGTAATAATTTTTCATGTTCAGCAGGATGGTCTATATATTCGTTAGGTTTGTTCTCTTGCCATTCAGCATTGTTTGTTCTGCCATTCGCCAGGGAATCCAGAGGGACCCGTGGCTTAGGTTCTATTATGTCTGTTCGTCTGGGAGAAAAACAAGAATGGACCAATGTGTTTGCCATCTTTTGAGAGCCTATTAGTGAAGACTCTGTGCTGTTGTTGTATTGCAGTGAAAGTTAATGCATTTGCTTTTGAGAGACCATTGAATTCAGGGTAGAATTCCCCTCAAGGGCTCAGGAAAGGGCCTTTGTAGCTAAGAGAATGGACAAACATTATTTCAAACTCGAATGGCAGGTTTAATAGGTTCAGTACTACTTATGCTTTCATGATCTTACATTGATTTGTCAATGTTCACAGCATTTTCTATTACAAATAAGACCCCTTTGTTGGATGCTGGTTGGGACACCGAGATTAACCCCAATGCAAAAATGTTGATTGTTTTAACCAACACCTACATGTAATGAATAACAGCATAATGAATGACCGATGTTAAGCTTGTCTTTGATTTCTGCTTCATAATTGGTTTAAAACCCTATTCTACTTGGTTACGATGCAGTGCTAAGCATTATGAATTACGCTGCAAAACAGCACAGTGGATCGTGATGGCAATTTTCTTCTCTATTTCACTGGCAGAGCAGAGCTCAGCGTTGAAGAAACAGTTGGAGCATTTGTCTTGTTTGCACCTGTTTGCAATCCATCTCACCCCCACCTATACCTACGCTCCCAGACCTTTGCTGAATTTGGTTTGCATTTTTCATCCATGTTTGATTTGTGTCTTTTATTCTTTTTTTGCTCCAGTGCCACGACAACTGCTGCTCACGCTCTGCTAATGGTGGGTTTAATTGCATTCTACCAGCCTAGTTGTTTACACGCAGATTCGGGACGTCGCTCGCTATCTGTGCAAGCACATGGGGTTTGCGGTTGAATGAGTTCGGAATACTGTTTGTGACACAAGAAAGCAAAATCCCAGGCACTCGCTCTGCATTTCAAGTCTTTTAATGTAACCAAGCTCTTTTCTTATCACCCTCCCCGCATACTCTGTTTTCCCTCGCTTCTGTCCTTCTGATGGGCTGGGAGAGATTCTGAGATTGTGTAAGGGATTTCCAACTTCCTCTGGGTCACATGACTGCAGACAGGGTGTGGCCTTTTCCAGGCAACAAGGTTGTGTTCCCCTGGTGTCAGACACAAGGCTGTCAGTAGATGATTTTGTGCGGATGGGTGGGGGGGTTGTCATGAACAATATGACACAAACAATCCCAGCATTCACACGGAGACATGGGTGTGGCGATTGTTCCAACCTACTCTAGTGGACTTTAACACATACTTTGTCCATTCAAGTAGAAAAACTTTAAGACTCAAATGAGGAACGTTTGAGTTGTGTGCCCATTAAATCTCTTGTTATGTTGCTACGGTGCACTTGTAGATTGGTTTCTAGGGTGTTGTGAGTGTTTTTTCAAGCTTATTTATCAAGCTTCTTAAGGAATTACTGATATTTGTATATTGCTTTATTAGGTTCATGTTATTGCATGTTGGTTTTAGCAAAAATGCGTTCTAGTTTTACACCAATGTTATAATAATGCAACAGACTATTTTCTTTAAGTAGGCTTCTGTTTGTTTAAGAATAACTTGAATCAGTCCCTTCTCACCAACCTTTGTAGTCTTCACAGTTGAAATGCACGGCTTGTTTGGGATGCTGCACACTTGTTGTTTATTATACATATTTCATAACTCATTCAGTACCATACAATGCCCCACAGACTATAACATGTCGCAACTAGGGGGTGGGGGGTGCTTCCCTTCGACTGAAGACTGTGTTGGTGCAGCAAGTGTGCGTGTATGAGTGCGAGTCTGCTGGATTGGTGCAGAGCGAGCAGCTGCGTCCAAGACTCCGCATTCTGCCGCTTTAGTATGCAAGGCAGGTGTGGCTGCAGTCAGAGGGAGGGTGGGCAGGCCGCCGCCTCTACACACAGACAGAGTGTTTCGCTCCTGACTGTTTCCAATTACAGGTCCCCCATTACTAACACACACACATGCACCATCAAATTTTCAAATACTGTTTTGTCTTATTATTCTATCCACAAAGTTGTGTTTTTCTCTGTTCCTCTCTTTATGTGTCAGCATCAGATGCCTTCCACTCCATCTCACAACAAACTTTTTGATCTTCCGATACCATTCCAGTGGAAAAATGTCTCACCCTGTCGTCTGCATCTATCTCTCGCAGTCATCTCTGTGACCCGTCCTCTTTTAAAAAAGACAGGTCTTGTCTGCTTTGATGTACGCCCGCCATCAGCCCTTTTTCCGTCAACCCTCTCTTTCTTTGGCAGCCTGTCATCTGTTTCAGCCAGAAGTTATTTAGTTCTCGCTCTCCTGTCAGGGACCTAGGGCAGCTGATGAATGAAAAGCTGAAACATAGGTGCTGGGGGATGGAAACACATGGAGGCGTTAGAAAGATGAATGAGGTGTCTGTTCTGCAACACAGAGCCCTAGTTGGGGTCAGGGAGAGGGGGAGACAGCCACCGATTAGGTGCCAAGACTGGTCAGCTCTCAGTAAGACACTTATTAAAGGGTTTAGTACTACAGTATTATTCACTAGTTGCTGGGCATCTGTTGTTTTCTTAACATTAAAATGAGAGTTCACAAGTTGCCATTACTGTGGTGAAGTTTGTTTGTTTGCATGTTATTTGTCTCACTCTCCGCAGGGAGCAAGTGTTTTTCTGTGAGGCATTTCCATTCTACACCCATTTCGTTATCAAAATAATCGTTAGGGCTTTCCTAAGCTTTGTTTAGTCTGCTCCACACCCTCTGGATTTCGCACTGCCTCACCTGTCCTACACTTCATTGGACAAAGACTTTTCAGGGGCTATTTAATAGCTGTCTTCATCCGGTGCTCCGCCTTTAATTATTGGGAGTGCATCAGACATTTTTATGTTCCTCTTCAGCTTTGATGCGTAGACTGGCCTACTTCGGTTCATCCTATCTCCCTGCAAAGGGAAAAGACAAAAAATCTGTAATTCACAGTTGTCTGATTTTTGAAGTCCAGTTTCCGTCATTATACTGGTTAATTTAAACTACCATGCCATCTCGTGCCGAGAATAAATATGTTTATGTAATGGCTGACAGGATGAATTTCGGCAGATATGTCAACACAGGAGTATTACGGAATATTGTCATTGTTTTGGCACTGACCTCGTGTGTTTGCCTTATCGGGAGCCAAATTGTTTTCCCCGTTTAAGATAACTTCCGTGTTTCAGTCTGAAACTTTTGAAATGCAATGAAGACTGATGAGTCACCCTAATAAAGAGAGTGAGAGAGCCCGAGTGAGATGGCGGAGAGAGAGACGAAAGAAAAAAGGCAGAGGCAGGTTTTCTGCTGTTGCAGAGCCCCAGCTGAGTGGAGGCGGATATTGGGCCTTAAGGCCTGTGCTGGCACAACTGCTTTAGGACAGTGGAGGGAAACAGATGTGACCATGATCTACATCTGCTGCGTACCAGCGACTGCTCATACGCTTTAATCTTACAGCAATGCCTCTCTCTTATTTCCTCCCTCGCTTGCTTCACATCTTCCACTCACCCAGATGCTCCCGCCCACTTTTCCACTTCCCCGGTGGTTGATCTCCCCCACTTCCATCTTGTGCTCAATCCACACTTTTAGCTATAGTAATACAGCTTGGGCTCAGAGGCATTAATCCTCACCATCCTTCTTACTCTCAAACTGGAATACGGAGTGAAAACTGCTTAGCGCACCCTTTCCTCCCTCACAGATTGCTGCCAGTGCTGAGATTTGAAGATTTTGCCCCCAAAAGCAGTGCACGTTTTTTTTCTCCCTATCTGACACACAAAGTTTGGTTTATGGAGCATTTTCTTAATGAACTGATGTCTTGAAAGAGGTTTATAAAATTAGCTAGAATTGTGTGTCCCAGGAAAAGGATTAAGAAGAACTAATGTGGAATATCATCACAAGAGCATTTTTCTTAGGCTTTATCAAATCTGTGTATGTTGAACGCTTCACAGATAAGCTTTCTGTAGACTCTGTGGTCTATATAAAGGATAGAAATGTTAATAGCTTTGTTGAAGTCGCACTAGGCAACGCATCTTATAGTGAATGTCAACCCAATTCCAACCTGTTCAAATCTCTATCATGCAGACAAAAAATGCATTATAATTTAGAATTATTGTTTTGTAAACAAATAATTATTTTGGGCAATTTTGGCAATATATACTTTAAACATACTAAAATGCCACGCTTGGGCAGAACAAACGTGACTCTGCTTATGAAAACCAGGCCAAAGTCGGAGAATCTAATTGAGAGAACCTGCATTAAAGTAATTATTTTACCTACTAATTATTTTATGATTTCAATCTTTAACATAGTCTTACCCAGTCTGTATTATAGATGTCAATGTTATGTTCTCACAGAATGTTCTTTACATTATGTACAATTTCAAGTATAAAAAGGTAACTACCCAAATCTTTATCAGGGTTTTCAGAGGCAGGGTCAAATATATCTGAAACAATATTCAAAATATAAATTTGTAATATTAGAACAGAATCAAATACAACTTTTTTTAAACTTAATACCCAATCAATGCAAGTTCTAAAATTAATCTCTAACTTTTACATACAATAGATGGAGTCAGGGATTGTTTACAAACTTTCTTTTCATAAAAATCTGCAAAAATATGCCGTTTTTAAATATCTAAAAAGGGAGTTTAAAGAATGCCAAAAGAGTTAGAAATGAGGTTAGAAATGGATAGCGAAATAGACCTCTCAGCCTTTTTTCCACATTTATTAAACTGTCAACTATTTTGTGACAGCTAACAACCTTTGGACCTAATAAAAGAACATTTTAGTTTAAATGGCCTCTTTGGTTGCACATTCACTGCACCTGAGCATAAGTGCTGGTTTATGTGCCTGTTGCTCTTGCTAGCTTACAACCGTTTGTGTTTCATTTTGATACATGCAAATAGCTCTTTGGGCTGAGCTCATTCCCTAAATGCATTGTAGGAAAGCTCAATGAGTTTAAAATGATTTGTTAAATGCCCTGCTGAGACTGTGATAAATTGCTCAATTTTAAGGCGTCAATCAGTATCTTCAGGCCTTCACACAGAGGGTCTGCTTTGATTAGGCGCTTGGAAATTGAGTAATCATCTTGTGGTATTTCTCTGAGATCATGGATGTTTGACCTCCCAATTGTGTAGTTAAATAGTATGCAAAGGTGCAATTTTATTTGTGGTTTGTCTTTTACTATAAAAAGATGTGGTATGGAGAGATTTTTGTATCTTAACTTGGTTACAGAGGCAGGAAAGGGTGAAATGATTTGCATTGAAGTGCGGTTTTTGCACTGCCATACCGGTCTGTTCTGATTACTTGGGTAACACCTGCTTAAAGATTTTTTTTAGCTTTTTCGTACTTCATCCTGGGTGTTGATATTTGATGCAAGAAGTAAAGTTTAGCTTTTTACCTGGAACAAAGTAAGCATTCCTTGTTTAAAGATCTGGTCATTTTAAACTAAATTCCAAGTGTAAATCGTTTGCATTACATTTGCTTATTAAAAATATTTTTTCCCCCCAGGGTCATACAGCATGGCATAGTGTACTTCTGACATGTTCCCAGAACGTTGTCTCTTGAGGTCTAGTTTGTAAACATTGAAAGTAACAAAAATGCATTAGCGAGAATGTTACAACATGGTGGCAACCTCTTGGCATTATTACAACAGGTTTGCATGTAGAGGAACCACACACATTACATAGGGAATATAAAACTAAGGAGAAACTTTACAACAGAGTTTTTTTGTTACGTTTTTAGATGTATTTTTTCCTCTACAGAAGCGCTGAAACATGATGTGCTCTGCTAATCTGAAGGCTGGCTAATGGCCTCTTTCAATGCCTTGGGCAATGAATGACATTTGTTTGGAAACATTGTAGAGCTTGTTCTTTTGGCATTTACACATTTCAACATTTATGGTCATCTGTCAGTTCTGATGTTAGAGGTAAACCCAATACAATACCCTTGAACATCCATACACATCTATACTGACCAATGTAGATGGCTTTTAAACTCTTTTTAAACTCACTTTTACAACTCTGACAGACCTGCAGCAGCTGGGCTGATATCAATTTAAAGACAGAAGTATTCCTTGATATAGACAGATTAGCAATTCATTCCTTGCATTTATATACAAATCAGGATTAAAGAATCAGGTCACTAACCCAAGGCCGATGTGTGTGCAATAGAAGTCAATTCATTGTACAGTGGCGGAAGCTTGATCCACACTAGAGCTGAAAACACTATAGGAGTGGACAGTAATCCTTTCTGGGCTAAAACCCTCCTCAGGGCTTTTCAGCATCTAGTGGTTCACTTCTCTTGGCTGCCATCAATGAATATATTTTTGTGTTAAAGAAATTCTCAGTAGTGCTTATACATGAATTTCCTGCCAGAATTATAGCTTAAATAGTTGCAAGTACACATCAAAGAGTGACCTCCATTTTTTTGTATAACGTGGACAGAAGAACAACCAATGGTGTTGGAAGCTCTCCTATCTTACATTAACACAGACCCCTTATCTCTCATGGACTGTTTTTTCTAACTCTGAAACAGTCTCTCTCTTTCTGCTTTCCACCAAAACCTTCTGCGGGGTTAAAACTGCCTGCTAAATGGTAAATACATCGATTTTACTTCTAAACTATGAATTTCTCAAAGTTGTGAATGAAAAGGACAGTTTCTGGGTATGAGGTGAGGCTTTTTACAAACTGTGTGTTTGTGTATTGCATAATTTAAGTGCACAAGGAAGTTTTTAATTGCTATGTAAACATTTGTGAAGGATCTATGAAAGAAGCTGTTTGTAATGCTGTTTTATTTATTGCCAATATGCTTTCTCAACATTTCATTTAGAGTCACAAGTGTTCCCAACTCTTCAAAATGGTGTGAGATTTCCAGTTCTCACATCTTTTCTCTATCACCAGGCATATAAATGGAGTCACTTTGTTTATTTGAAACTTCATTTAATGGATTTTACATATGAGAAATAAATCTACATATTTTAACAATTGTAAAGTTTTTCTCATTGTGTCATCTATGAAACAATCACATGGACATAATGACGTTGAAAATGTTTTCATAGACATAAAGTTTGTGGTTGATTTTCAACACTCATTCCATGCTACTTCTTGTTGTTTGGAATAAGCAATCTCTAGCGGAAAAAGTGACAGTATCTTTAAAATCTGTCTTGTCTTTTTTTGTATTCTAGTTTCTCCCTGGTACATCTTGAATTTACGTCTCCTTGCTTCCCTGCTGGTGCTATAACATGGCGAATAACACCGCAGATCACCCGCCCGGGAACTCGGTCGTTGAGGTTGACCACGAAGGAGACTTTGGCTGCACGACAATGCAGCTCCGTGACCTGATGGAACTCCGCAGCAGTGAGGCTGTCACTAAAATAGCCGAATGTTACGGGGATGTTCATGGGATCTGCCGCAGACTCAAAACATCGCCAATTGACGGTAAGGCTAACTGAGACCCTGCACTCACGATATTCATTGTTGTTTTAATCTTAAGTCTAGGTGATCGTGTGAAGAGGGTTTTCTGGTCATTGTTTTAATGATTCCATTTAGTTTATAACTCTTGATAATCAAACTTTGTTCCTATTTCCTAATTTAAGCATTTTTCACTACACAAATTATTATTCAATTGCAAACTCAATTACACATTTTCTTGTGAGAAAATGAACTTAATATATTTTATTATGTTTAGTGTAGTTGTGTCTTGTGTTTTAGGAATATTTTCCTTTCTTTCTCACATATTTTATATTTTAATCATTGACTGTTCTTGTCTTAGTGCTTGTTCATGTTCCTGCTAAACACTACCAAATGTCACACAAAGATAGAATTACAAGTAATTTTTGACCTTGTGGTGACATTTTGTTCCCATGAAGAAAACTTCTTATAAATTTATAGAATGATGTATATTTTAGAATGTGAAAATGCAGAAAGATTAAATATTTTCAGGTGCAGAGCAATTTAACGAATGCATAAATGTCAATGTTGGATAAATAATTAAATCCAATGAAAAAGTATGTGTTTCCCACTCTTATATTTGAGTTCAAATGGTTGCAGGAAATAAGATGCATGTTTGACCTTAGTGTAAGAGCTAATCTAAGGACTAATAGTTCAGACTAGTGGTAGAGTCAGCACAATGAGTTATTATAATGTGTGAAGTGACTTTTAAAATGACAAGATAATTTTGCTCTCAGGATGCGGTCTTGCCTTTATTCACAGGTCAGCCTCTGGCACAGGAGTTTGTTTACCGCGAAACCTTGAAGTTATCTTGATTTAATTTTAAGGAATTTAACGGCATAATGTTCACTGCACTGAAGGTGACATCGCTTATCTACAGTATAGTGGAATTCTCATGCTGACCTTTCACGATATTTGCAAGCCCCTGTTGAATAAGCAACCCATTTTAGAAATCAAATAACCAAACTGCAAGCCTTCAACAATATTTCATCATAAATGAGCTTGTCAAGA
Organism: Triplophysa yarkandensis; assembly: GCA_033220385.1. Lineage (NCBI taxonomy): Eukaryota > Metazoa > Chordata > Actinopteri > Cypriniformes > Nemacheilidae > Triplophysa > Triplophysa yarkandensis. The sequence continues at coordinate 9,083,656 of CM065662.1, read as the reverse complement.
TTATTTCACCTTCGTCAGTTCAAGGTTAGATTGGTCTTTGCTCTCTAACAACAGAGTGAGCACACAAAGCAAACACCAGCAGCCCGTCGTCTTCCCCTTTGGCATATGGACTAAGTTGGATCATTCTAGCATTGAAATTTGCTTCACACCATGTCCTTAATTACATTTTAGATCATCGTTCTGTTCCATTTAGTAATGAAGGGACAGCTGTACAGACTTCGCCACACAAGAAATGACTCATTTTATTGAAGGGAGCATAATTATGTTTTCTATTTTACCATTTAATGCAGGAGTGGGTGGAAGAGCCAGAACCAAAGTAAAAAAAAAAATTCACGTCAGTTTAGGTCTTTTGGAGAGTTTAACCCTTTTGACAGTGTTTATTACATGTCAGAAACAAGTTTAGTCTAGGGAACACAAAAAATAAACTGTCTATTGTGCCGCATCTGTCCCTTTTAAAAAAAAAAAAATATTGAAATTGTCAGTGGAGGCGTACTGGCTTGGCATCTGATCCGCAGTTAGCTCTTGTTGAATACTTGGCTTGGGAAGCAAAATGAATCATCACTGGTCTGCTGTAATAATTTTTTTGAAATTCAAGCCTCTCCTGTTTGCAGTCCAGCATGACACAAGCTACTACAAGCAATACCATCCCCGTTACAGGCTCAATACACATTTATTGGTGCTGTTGATGATTAGTTTGTATGCTGTGGCCTCTTAAGATGCAAAGTCATGACTTTGTGTTAAAGATAAAGTACAAAATATCAATGTGTTATCTTGGGACTAGACTTTGCTTTTTGTTCTTAAATGCTCCTCATATTCAATGGTAAATCAATAAAACATCACACCCGTGAGTTTGCAAACAATTAACTAAATAAAGCTTACTGGGAGATACTAGCTTTTGACAGCCTGCTTGTCTTACAGAGCCCCCCAAAATAACAATAATTTATAATTTATCACTAATAAAATCTTCCTGAAGGCTAAATTTTTAAAGTTGTATTTTAAGGTTATTGAATTCTTTGTGTGCCTAATCACATTACAGACATTACACAGACATTCCATTATGATTAAATCCTTCTGTGGATTTTTAAAATTATGTTAAATTCTACTCATTCCCTCTGAGATGTATTCGGGCTATAAAGGTGTCATTTTAAAGCGAATCTTTATCTAACATAATGATGTGGATAACAGCATAGCCGGTAAAGTGTCAATTGAATACCCTCTATTACAAGTTGCCATGGCAGCAAAAGTGTATGACAACCCACTGTTAGGGTTCATTTGTAGGTTTGTCTGCATAGATTTACTGATGGTCAATTAATACTTGGATTTCTTTCTTCATGGTAAAACCTGATGAAACGGCTGAACGGCTTAATGCAGGTGGTTCTCTGTGCTCCATGCCATTCATCTGTTTAGCAGACTTGAACGATCACAAAAACATTTAGTCTTAAAATGGATATAATTTCTTACCAAGAGGCTGTATTAAATTACTAGACTTTTGAAATCTAAATAATTTAAAACCACTACAGGGGGGGAGGGGGGTGGGTGGCGATATAACGATAGTTAACCATGGACATTAAAATAACTTCACAGTTCCCTTTTTCTGAATAATTGCTGCATCGCATTGGTTCCTAAATATTGACATATGGTTTGTCATAAAAAGTAGTTAACAGCATTTTGAAGGTTTTAAAAATTGATTTGTATATCTGTTATGTATCTTTCAACTATTTTCCATATTAAACAAACTTGGCACTGTTATATTTATAACCTGAAACACATAGTGTTTTAAATAAAAATGATTTGTGATGTCACGTGGGAAAAAATTACAGGATTTGAGTAACAGAATGGCCTCAAAAAGCAGTTTAGTGGGAAAGGTAATAACCATATTATCAGCAGATTGTTGAACGTATAACGCACACTGGAATGAGCCGAAATAGTAAAACTTAAATGTTTTACGATGAGTAATTAAAAAGCATGCATGGCATATTTTAACTTTATACACATCAATAATGATTTGGTACTCTAATGAATCGACATAATATTAAAAGAGTCTCGAAATTGCAGAGAGACGGGCTGACAACCATGAAATATGAAATGATTGCAAGTTATGTCCAATGTTGTTTCACAGTTTTTACAGTAGAATGGTAATGCTATCCTTGCTGAATTAAAAATGAAACGGCGAGGGTAAAATATTGAAGCAATGAATAAAATGTTAACATTTCTTTGATAGCAACATAATTTACCAGATTTATGTCAGTGGTTGTTCTTTTCAATATCAGTGCAGAAATAACTAAACGTGTCTGAATATGTTTCTATCAGCATTAGCAGCAGCTGTTAGGTCCTTGCATACATTTCGCAACTTCTGCTTGGGTTTATTGATTCAGTGTTTAAGTTAATGACAGCATAAAACACACACACACTTGCTGTGAACGACACGTCACAAAGAAATCAGATGGAGTGAGGAGATGATGGATGTGGTGTTCAGAAAGAAAGAGTTTGTGTAGCTGTAGGGGGTGTGGCTGGCTGTGCTCCATTTAGCCACAGCCCTTATGCCTTCCATGTGTTGTGAATTCCTCTCTCACCTCCCATCCTGGCCAAGCAAAGAAAACAAAAGGCTTGATTTTTAAGGTGGAATCAACAGTATGAATAGAATGCTTTGTAAAAAAAAAAGGTCTTGCCCTTTTTGTTTCCCCTGAAGTCACCAAGTTGGAATGCAGCCTGTTTAGCTTGGTTGTCAGCCTAGCTGTGCTGAGCTCCACGGCCCTATTAATGATGTCCTCCATTGCTCGTTACACAACCACATCCACTCTCAAAGCAAACCGTCACCTTGACACCAGCCCCCCAGAAACAGTCTCCCATCCTTAGATGTGACTACAGTTGTCTGGAGGCAGTCAGCTCCTATTAGCATCTTGCAAATAATGCATGAATAATATTTTCTGACCTAAGATTTTCTTATTAAGTTGCATTAAGTTGGACAATCACATTGTCAACTCCACTATGCTCCCAAGACCCGAGCTGTAGTTAGACAGTTGTTTACCTCATTTGCATGACAGGCTTCTCTTTTTCAAATTGAAACCATTGTCTTTGACAGAGCCGGGTGATGCTCAAGAGGTCATTTTGTGCGTCAGGAGGTTTTTGGGAATGTACCATGCTGTAATTGAACAAGAGGACATCAACGAAGAAAGAGACAATATATAGAAATGGGCTTTTAAAAACAACATTTAGGCAAACTGAAGTATTTGGGATGTTATGCAACGTCTTTGAAATGTTTAGGAACGCCATTTCGAGTTGATATTCCTCTAGAAGAGCCGGTTGCTTTGGCCTAATTCTCAATCTCGTAAATGTCGACTCGTATACAAATCACTCACAGGCCAGCCTGGAACGGACCGCAGCGAGAGATAAACAGCGGTGGAGAAATAAAGCGGGGGACCATGTCTTGAAAATCAATTCTGACCTTCAGCTTATTTAGAGTCAAGGACAAACAGAGGGGTTGCCTGATTACTTAATGCTACCCCGTGATGTTTTGTCCAAACAATGATGTTAAGACCCAGAACGTCTGTTGTATCTAATGCGTTTATTGTAGTTTCTGCTCTAAAAGAGTGGAATTTTACAATTTATTTTGTGATGAGAATAGAGGATTTTTAAATAAAGACATTTAGATATTGCAGATCGAGCCTGTATATGAGTGTTCAGACTTCTTGTGAATGGGTGAAAATAAAAAGATAAAAAATAAAAATAGATGTGTGAGCATGATCAGCTGTAGTTCTAAATTGCTTTTAACAAACCAGAGTAATCCTCAAGTAGACGAAAAAAAAAGATGAGATGAGTAATGAAAAAAGTGAAATCCGATTCTACTGATTTACACCAAAATCCCAGTCCTATGTTTATTTAGAAATGTACTTCATATACTTCACTACATATATATTCATGTCAGCTGAAACACACTTCATAAATCATCATCCCTGTGCATCAATGTGGCTCTATGATTGGTTTCATCTCATTTTAATGTGTGGGAGAGAGGAGAGTAAAAATGGTTTAAACATTGCAAAAAACAAAGCTTTATATATTAAGCACTGTAATGTTTACTTTTCTTTCTAAAACCAATGGCAAGTTTTAGATTGCATCAGTTTTTGAGATGATTGAAACTATAGCTTTAAAGAAATCAATACATTTTCGGTACACAAAGCAAAACTCCCTTTTTTATCAGGTTTATATCTTAAACCTAGCTGAAAGCTTTCTGATGCATGTGCCTGGAGCAAGGCGTCTGCCATGAACATGCTGGTCAGTTGACACTGTCTGGACTTGTTGAAGAGGAATGCATCCAAACCAATTCTTTCATTGCATAAGACTGACAGTGCCTTTTTCGAAAGCATGCTGTTTGTCGTTCTTCGTCTGTTTGCATTTTGTGAATGAGAATTGATTGTTTACAAGAGATATCTTGGCAAGAACTGAAATCGTTTCGTAAGTATAGGCAGAGTGAAGGACTGTTTCAAAAACGTTTCAGTGCAGAATCATATATATACATTTCAATTCTGCAGAAGCCTAGTTTCTGGTTGATTAAACCTTAGACTAAAACTCATTCAATATTCTGGGCTTATATGCTACAAACCCTTCAGCACTCAACACTGATTAATTGTTCACTGCTCCTATAAACCTTGAAACACATATCAATGAAATCCACCTGAAAAGCAGAAATAACTGACCGCGTTCATTGTGTGTGTGCTTTTAATAGCCGTATGAAGATGTATGATTACTGTTCCAACAGTGTCTGCCACAAAAGCAAACTCTCAAGCTCAGATGAAGGTTCACAAAGCATGATGGTTTTAAGATTAATGAGTTCCACCCAGGCATGCTTAATTGTTCTGATATTAAATAGAACCGGGTGTGCTAGTAGTCTGGCTAGTTTTTGGAATGTTTTTTTGAATCGTGCACACAGAGAAGAAAATAGATATGGCCTTTCATTGAAACATCTTATTTGTCCACGACTTATTTGGTCTTAAACGCAAATGAACCTTGTTTGGTCTCTTGTTTTATGTGGCTTGGTTTAAAATTACTCAATTTTTTTTAAATTAAATATCATAAACATTGTGTTTTTATTCATTTTGTGCAATCCCTTTTGGGAGGATTAAAAGCTACATTCTTATTTCAAAGTCCTGTCATTGTCTGTTTACTTATAATTTGTGTTTCTTCTGTAGGACTCTCTGGTGATCCTGGTGATTTGGAAAAACGCCGCACAGTGTTTGGTCAAAACTTCATTCCCCCAAAGAAACCCAAGACTTTTTTACAGTTGGTGTGGGAAGCCCTCCAGGATGTCACCCTTATTATTCTGGAGGTGGCAGCCATTATTTCACTGGGCCTGTCCTTTTACCACCCACAAGGGGAAAGCAGTGACAGTGAGTTGAATTCAAGTTTTCCATCTATTTGAAGGTTTTTATTGTAGCCTTTCATTGCTCTAAGGTAAAAATAAGGACCAGATGAAATATGCACACTTTTTTTATTAACAATATGTAGAATTTTTTGGAAAATCTGCAGAATACTATGGGATGGATTCAGAATTTTATTTTACTCATGACAAAATATGGATTCTAGTAAAAGCAATCAATACCTTTAGTCACAAACCGGGCTAGCGAACCGTGTGCAGTCCAGACCAACCACATGTGATATCATACCACCGCGAAATAAGTCCCTCTCCTAATTCTTTGACATCATGTTGTCATCATGCCGCATAACGTGAAATACAACCAGCAGAGCTACGATTCATCCTTCAGAAATCCTTGGATTTTTCCACAGATTAATGCATGGATACTGTGTGGCCCTACTAATAATCATTCATCAAAACAATGCTGTTTTTAGATCTTCAGTATTGTCTTTTTTATTGTTCAGGGACCAGTGTAATGTTTTTTTAAGTCTGTAATTTGCTAGTGACTCAACATTTTTTGGCACCTTACATTTCAATAACGGCCCCATTTGGGACTGTTGTTCAAAAGAACTTGAATTTGGCTGTGACTGCAGTCTCTTCCTATTATCCATATGGCTGAAACCACAAGGCTGACCTTAGACAGTCATCAAGTTCTCAAGAAGGAAATCAGGTCAATGAAGTGTAAATCTGCGATAAAACTAAATCTGGCAAAAGAAGAGGAGACACCAGTAAAACACGAGCGTGCAGCTGCTGTTGATATTGCTTTGACTTTTAATGGTCTCTGAAGGTTATATGAACCTCTTTAAATGTTATATTGAGTTTAGACTGGAGCAAGAGAATTTGTATCACAGGATGTTTTAAACATATAAATGTCTTTAAATCGATTTTTTCTGTGATCATGTAATTTCAGACTGTGGTCAAGCAGCTGGAGGTGTGGAGGATGAAGGTGAAGCACAGGCAGGCTGGATTGAGGGTGCTGCCATCTTGTTTTCGGTCATCATCGTGGTGCTGGTGACGGCCTTCAACGATTGGAGTAAAGAAAAACAGTTTCGTGGGCTGCAGAGTCGGATTGAGCAGGAGCAAAAGTTTACAGTCATCCGGAAAGGGCAGGTCATCCAGATACCCGTGGCTGAGATCGTTGTGGGTGACATTGCGCAAATCAAATATGGTGAGTTCATTAACTGTAACTTTTGATTATTGATTGGTCTTATTCCGTGATCTTTTGAAGTGCTGTGGTATTTATAAAGGATAGCCTCCCCCTGAACTTCCTGGATTTCCTATGAACCTCAGAGGTGAGTTGATCTTTGAGTTCTCCAGCGGTTGTGACAGATCTAATGTGACTGGTGGTCTTCCTGAGACACAAAGAATGGCTCATGACTCATGCTTACCAACTTGCGTGAGTCACTGTTCATGTTCTTGATGCCTGCAATGTGGGCGATGCGTGGGGTGTCCAAGAGCCACTAGAGAGATTTGTCGTCATGGTCGCTGCACCAGGCAAATCTCCTTTTCTCCTGCTGAATTACTCTCACTTGTTTCTCTTGTTAAATGTGTCCAGGTGTACCACACAATCATTCACCACCCTGTTTTATTCCATCAGGTGACCTTCTGCCAGCCGATGGTATCTTCATCCAAGGTAATGACCTGAAGATAGATGAAAGCTCTCTGACTGGAGAGTGCGATCAGGTCCGCAAATCTGTGGAGAAGGACCCTATGCTGCTCTCTGGTGAGACAAGAAATTGTTTTCCCAATTCTAGTGTACATGTATTATTTCCAGGTTTCTTGAGTTTGGGACGATAAAGTCAGGCTCTTTCTAGAAACCCCTCATAAGCCTTTCATTGTATGAAGTTAAGGCATCATTCAAAAAAATCTATATTAAAAAAGCAAGAGCATTTAGCACATCTTGGCATGGAACAAAAAATTCAGATTCTGTTGCTAACTCAAGATTTGCCTGGGCCTGGCTTTTTTTGGTAAATCATGTTGGAAGTAACAAAGTTGGCTTGTGCTACTGAGACGTTAATGGAGTGACAGGTGTGAGATGGCATGTGTGTTACTTGTGACATGTCTGCTGAGGAAAAACATGTTGTTGTGTTGTTTTAATGGTTGCTGTGGTCAAGAAGTACAAGAGATCCTTTAATGCCAGCAGTTTTCAAAAAACCATTGACCAATCAGATTTGAGATTTGTTATGGAACATTTTTTTTATAAAAATGTATTTTCCCTTTCAATGTTTTTTCAAAGACTTTTTTACATAGTGGTACAGTTTCTGATTATGGTTAATATTCTTTCGCTTTCTTTAGGAACTCACGTGATGGAGGGATCTGGCAAAATGATGGTATCTGCCGTGGGCCTGAATTCTCAGACTGGAATAATTTTCACCCTCTTAGGCGCTAGCAATGAGGATGAGGAGAAGAAGGTGAAGAAAGGTAAGAGTCAAATACTTTCACTCTCGTGCGGATTAACCCTCTTTGTTTGAGTAAATCAGTCTACCTCTCTGGTTATGAGGTTTACCTGCCATCAGTCTGGCCAGAGGTAAGAACCACTCAAGTGATTTGCCAGACATTTCCACCCTCCCCAAAACATCCGCTACTCTCAATCCACTGCCATGTTTAAATCAGAAACTATTTAAAATAATAGTCACGGAATGTAATTGAAATTACCCTACATTGTAAATTTTATTGTTTTCCTTTTAGTTCAAGCAAAAGATGAGCTCCACGTTCCTAATCGGCTATTATTAAAGCGAGACAATATTAGAATAATTTAGAACTCTGAAATCCGAGAGTTTTTATGAACTCTGCATGTGACGCACCATATACAAGATGTTTACCAGTCAGGAAAATATAATCATTGTCGTCCCGTTGTTTTTATCGCTAGTTATGCAGTCAGTATGTCCCTTCTGTGTGCGCAAGCTGTGACTGGCTTTTATCATACCCCAGGGCATGTCAAAAATTCACCTGACAGCTACCTGACAACACCTGCTGCTACCTATCAAGGTCTCTCTGATGTCCATGTTTGTTGGGTATCATCTAATTCAGCAGTCAATCCAGACTAAACTATTTGACACTGTCATGGCTTAAAGAGACATGCTTTGTTAGACAACTACAAACTTTGCATCTTGCTGTTATATTTCTATTAGACTATTATTAGATTATTAGACTTTTATTTTCATGCCACCTTGCCTCTAATCCAAAGAACTTTTCAGTCACCCAAATGAAAAACGGTCACAAGCATGAATAATTATACTTTCAAAATAAAAGAAAAGGTTTTGTCAGCTGTTTGCCGCAAGAAAAAACAGTGGCATAGCAGTCAGTGTGCCGTGCATAAAGACCCTCCAGTCCTTGTGTTTCCTTCTAGCTCACATCTCAGACCCCGTGTGCCTGTGGAATGCAGTATTACTTATATAGCTTTTTTTTTTTTATTTATGTTCTTCTGTCTATGGTTTATTTTACTTTGAGCCATGTTATATCAGCCCTCCGCCCTCTCTCTCTCGTTTTAAACAGGTAAAAAACAAGGACCCCCTGAAAATCGCAACAAAGGTAACCTTACCCACTCCCTCTTCTCCCCCCCCCTTCCCATTGAGCGGCAAGTCTCGGAGTCTCGTGTCAGTCCCACTCACTTGCTCGCTCACTTTCTCTCTCTGTCTTTCACGCTGTCGCTTACCCCTTACTGCTGAGCCCGGGGAGCTTCTCGCCTCGCTTTACCAATGAAAGGGTGCAACTCTCACCTGCTACAAACGGCACTAAGCAGCCAGAAGGCTTTGCATGAATGTAGCCTAAGTCTGTTAGATTAAAATAGCTATCAGTGATTAATAGTTATCAGGTACATTTTTGTTGTTTACATTTTGCTAAAAGAAAATATAATTTTTTACTTTTGAAATGTATCACAAGCAGGTGAATGCATTTAGTATCTCTTCGAGGCAAGAAAGCCAAATATGTTTCATAAATGCTTTATGGATGCTGCAGCAGGTCTCCAGTGACCTTATTAGCTCTGTTATTGGCCCTTGCCTCTCTCATTCATATCAGTCTTGAACCACACACTGATTTACGTAATGTATAAAATAAACACAATTTATACATATGTCATGTAAGTTAAATGGTTAAGCACATTTTGGTTTTGTGCATTTGGTTTTCCTTAAATGTGATATTTATATGCCTCCTTTTATAAAAGGCAAGCTATCTGTGTACTTGGCCAGGTCACGTTTTACCATGTTTCAAAGTGTGCCCTAGCTGGCCCTTCCCAACCTCATCCCCTACAGTGCACGGAGACCCAAGCATCTGCTCCACACAGAACTGCTCATCTCTTGTCTCACCTTTTGCCCTTCATCTCAAGCACGAAAAAATGAGCCAAACTTTACCAAAGAATACATGTGCGTGTTTGCAGATGGGCAATGTATAGATAGAGGTTTATTATATTATTGTGATGCTTAGGGGCGTGGCTTTGGTGGGAGTTGCACCTTTGCAGAATGGACCGGCTGTGGATTGTCGTTGTTGTCCGTTTGTTGTTTCTTTAGCTCTTTGTTTTTCTCACTGTTGCTTCTTTCTAGGGTGTGGCTCAGGATCTCATGCTGTCTCGTACACTCTTCTCGTGGTCACGTTTTGACCCTTCTGTCATCTCTTTCTCTGGTGCCGCACTTTCATTTAGGAGCAGAAAAACGTACCAAAATCTCTCCTTTCTGATCGTCCTCCTCTTGGTCCTTCTTTTCCTCGTGGTGATTGCCTGTGGTTTGGACTGTTTTTCTGTTTTTGAGTTGTCTGCAAATCACTTGCCTCTCTTGTTCGTTGTGCGTGCATCTGTTCGTGTTGTAAGTCAGACAGTCAGTTTGTCCATCAATCCCTAATACATGTGTGGTCGTCGTATCTGGTCAGTTTTTTGTTGTGACTGGTGGTCAGGTAGGCTCATGGACTGTTTTTCGACCTTATCAGAATTCCTGCACCCAACTTCACATTTCACCTAAGGGTACTCCAGTAAATATTTTGAGCTCATGTTTGAGATAATACATATGCCTAACTGTAAAATGAAAACATCTCTGCCTTGTATGCAACTTGTTTTTAAAATGGAGACTTAATGGGAATTGGGGTAAGGGATCAATGTCTATTCATGGCAAAGTAGCTGAATTGGATCTTCGACTCGATTTAGTTTCTATTTCTGTGGAAGTTGGGTAATGCAATATTTTGTTTTATCGCTGCTTGTTGTATAATCGCATTAAAGTGACGGATTTTAAAATAAGAGTTTTTTACTTCAGCAGCTGGTTTTTCTGTTAGTGCAAGCTTCTAATGCATCCTTAACAATTTACATTGATTAAAAGCATATTAATAAAAATAACACTATTTTTAAATTACACGTTCATTGAGATGACATACAAAGTGCAGGAAATAGATTAAGAAAAGCCTTGATAACTCGATAATAAAAAACAGTGGCCAACATTTTAAAGAGATCCTTAGGTTAAATATTTCAATATTTCCAACGGTTCAAATAACTGAATGTTGTAACTTGCTGGCAATTGACGAAGTACATGAGCTATAAACATATGGTCATAATACATAGAAATGTTTAGGGTTGCTTGAAATCCAACTCAAACTTTGTGTCCATACTTTAATCTTGATGGGAAATGTTTCCTTCTAGTTCTCTCAACCAATGCCCAAATTCTCTCATGCAACTACTATCAATTCCAAAATCTAGCTGTTTGCTATGGTTAATCTGTATAATTCTTCAGGAACCAATAATATTTCTTGAGCTTTTAATCAACTATCCATTTTCTTCTCCCTTTTTTCCATCTTCATCTCCCACCATTCTTTTTTTGGCATGTCCCTTCCTTGCTCCCATAATCACTCCTAAAATCAACCTCCACAGCTAAGACCCAGGATGGCATCGCCCTGGAGATCCAGCCACTGAAGAGCGAGGAAGGTGCAGAGTCGGAAGAGAAAGAGGAGAAGGAAGAAAAGGAGATCAAGAAAAAGATCAATGTCAACAAGAAGGAGAAGTCGGTCCTGCAGGGCAAGCTGACCAGGCTGGCGGTTCAGATCGGCAAAGCGGGTAAGGATTGTACCGTGTCACAATTATTGTTAAAATCTGTGTTTGTGTATGCCAGTTTTTCATTTTTAAAATCAATGCAATTGGAAAGTGTTATTTTTGGAAGTAGGTCTAGGTTTTGCTGTCAATGTCCCTTTGGGCTGTGTTCCACCTTATTATCCTACTTCCAACTGATACCCTCAAAATTAAACCACATTTAGATTGAAAGCATTAGCCCTTGGCTCTCACTGTTATGGCTAGCAGGAAGTCGGAAGGCTTTGGGTCCCCCGTGCCATTACGGTCTTAAAACTTTAATTTCTCCGGCAGGTCTTATCATGTCGGCTTTGACTGTCATCATTCTCATCCTCTACTTTGTCATCAATACCTTCGGTGTGCAGGGGCGTGAATGGACGGCCGAGTGCACGCCCGTCTACATTCAGTACTTTGTGAAATTCTTCATTATTGGTGTGACGGTGCTGGTGGTGGCAGTGCCTGAGGGACTGCCTTTAGCTGTTACTATCTCCTTGGCCTATTCAGTAAAGGTGAGGGGCTTTTGGTTGATAGCCACTTCCAAAACATACCTGTCATACGCAATGTCTCTGGTTTGCTTTGTATTAGAGATCCAACGAAACGGTCGTTTTTCACATGACTGGCCTGTCTGTTGACCGGCCCGGTCAGTCTCGCATCATTTTTTGTCAGGGACGCAGGGAAAACGAAGGCTAGCATCCTAGTGCTGCTAGCTGGAGCTTTATGCCAACGACAAGTCAGCTTTCTCTCGTTTAGCTTGGCTCCATATTCGTAGATCTCTATAGTGGTACTAATCATTCAGCTTAAATTGAATGTTTTATGAATTTTTTCTGCAAGGTTAAAAAATGTCATTATGTAAATGTTTTATAGTTTATGAATATATGCTTTTGTACTCCTTCAGAAGAATATATTACTCTTATGTAGTAAAAAATTTATTTTTTGTAATGAAATTAAGGAGAAGTCATTTAATTGATTGTTCTTAAAACAAATTGGAATGTGCAAAAATCAGAATCAACAGGTCACATTCACAAAATATTCGAAATCAGAATCAGTTTAGAAAAATGCAATTGTTGCATCTCTACTGTGTATATAAGGAATGCGTAGATTGAGCCAGTGATGTGGGATTTATGATAGTTAGCCTTAACTTGCTTGCTTTTGGCAGTTAAACTAGACCAATAGCTGTTTTTCTCAACAGAAAATGATGAAGGACAATAACCTTGTAAGGCATCTGGACGCCTGTGAAACAATGGGTAACGCCACTGCCATATGCTCTGATAAAACTGGAACACTGACTATGAATCGAATGACCGTGGTGCAGGCCTATGTAGGTGATACACACTACCGGAAAGTTCCCGAACCAGATGCCATAAATCCAGAGACACTTGAGAAGCTTGTGAACAGCATTTCTATAAACTCAGCATACACAAGCAGGATCCTGGTAAGATTAAATCTTAATTGAAAGACAAAAATTTGGTCTGTGCTGTTTTGTGATCTATTCATTGTTTTCTTATAATTTGTCTTAGCCTCCAGAAAAGGAAGGTGGCCTGCCAAGACATGTGGGTAACAAGACTGAGTGTAGTCTGCTTGGTTTTGTGCTGGAACTTAAGAGGGATTATCAGACTGTTAGGGATGAGGTTCCAGAGGAAATGTTTTACAAGGTTTACACTTTCAACTCGAGCAGAAAGAGCATGAGTACCGTGCTGAAGGACTCAACCGGCCCTGGGTTTCGTATGTACAGCAAGGGCGCTTCTGAGATCGTCCTGCGCAAGTATGCTAATGCTACATCTTTAATAAGATATGAACCTTGTTTTTTTGCCAATTCTATGCTCGTACAAACAGATGGCATTTATTGGGTCGTTACATTAGCAAGATGGGTGTCAGTAGAAACGTTTACAAACAGGTTTCATGTGGGTATCTTTAACATTCTGTTTTCTTTAAGGTGCTCTCATATTCTCGATGCTTCTGGTCAGTCTCGTGTCTTTAATACCAAGGACAGGGATGAAATGGTACGCAAAGTGATTGAGCCTATGGCATGCGAAGGCTTAAGGACCATTTGTGTAGCAATGCGAGACTTTGAAACCGAACCTGATTGGGACAACGAGGCTGAGATACTCAACAACTTGACATGCCTCTGTGTGGTGGGCATTGAAGATCCTGTCCGTCATGAGGTAAGCAATTATCACTGTTAAATTAATTGGGCAAGAAATAAGATGATTTAAATAGTGTTGTCTGCCAATGGTTTTGTTTCTCAATTCTGGTTTTGAAGTACCCCAACATTTTTAATTTGTCACACTTAAGGAGAAAAAGTCTAACTTGCTGATCAAATTGTTTAGTTTCCGGAAGAAACTTCTATTATATATATTCCACACACTGTACACACTGTATTTCCACATTGCAATAATCAGTAAAATATGAACCTCTGCTGGCATACATTTCTTTTTGCTCCTCATATCATATTAAAAGATGTTTTTTGAAACAAATAAGTGCCCTCAATGGGCTACTGGGGTGGTAATGTTGCTAGATAGTTTGAACGTGCTTGTCTACAGAGAATGATGACATTTGAAGCATCACAATGTTAATTTATTGACATTAGTTTGACATTTCACAGATGAGCTCTACTACAGACCTGTCCTTATTATGAATTGTTATTTAATAGAAAACATCTGCAACATTGTAACAGGCTTGCTGTTGCATCTCAATGCCATGTAAATGTAAGAACATCACAAGTATTTATGCAAGTTAATATTCACTGTTCTCCATGTATGTAATGTCATCCAACATTTCCGTCATCAGCCAATCGCAATTTAAACCCATTCCCTCTTTGATTCGTAACAAAGACATACCAGGGCGTTACATGGCAGGGTGTTGAGACTGGGCTAGCCCATTACATTTAATTTAATGAAAATGTACCAATGGTGATTATCCTGCGATGATGGTGGATTATTTGCAGAATCTCAAGCCCTATGAAAGAATAAACAGTAATGGCCTCATCAGTTGAGGAACAATCTGACCTAATTCTCTCGAAGGTGATAAAACGGATACATGACGGGCTATTGCGTCATTTGTGATTATGGATATTGAGATTTAAGTAAGGTTCTTTTAAATGAGATGCCATTTATAATTTCATAATGTAATGTGAAATCAGGGTATCAATATATTCTGCATCCTCAGTATCTTAAAAAGTGTTTGTTATCAAGCATACAAAAGAAGTTTGTGAGATTGCTTGATCCAGTGATTTTTGTGTGACCTGACAACAGTTAAATGCGAAAGTAACTGGTTTTAGTTTATGGTAAACATTGTTTTATTGTTGGCACAAGATACTAGAAAACTTGAATTCTGTATTCTTGACTTAATAAGTATTATGGGTTATTAATTCTGTCATATACAATGTTGTCTGTTTGAACAAAGGACATTTATTTGGCGGAAGCTCAATACCAGGAAACTTATTGTGTGCTGATGAAAAGCCTGTTCAAGCTGATGCAGAGGACAATGTTATGCCTAAGAGCTCAATTTAACAGTGAAGCAAGGGCAATTTCTAACTTGTAATGCACTGAAAAATTGGCTTTCCGTTTTTCTTGTCCTGGTGTCGATCTTAGTCTATTCAATATATTATCTGTATAGTCTATTTAGTGTATGTAAGTGAGGACACTTGCTGTTGTGTTGTGTGACATCCGTGTGCAACATCTCTGTCCATGGAAACACTGGGAGGTTTTTAATTATCTATAAATAAATGAGCTTATTGGTTCTAATTACGGGTATGGTGTGATTCATCGCAAGACTGAGTGGGGATAATTACATAGGACTCCAACTTCCACACACACATACGTCTGGATCCAGCCCCATCATGCGTTAAACTCTTTCTGTACTCGTATGGGTAAGCAAGCATTAAAACCTGTTTTACATGAGTGACTAGTGTATCTTTATCTCGCGCTGATATGATGCTGAGGAACTTTTGTATTGCACTCATTGTGCAATACATTCTGGTCTTTAATATGGAAGAGGGCAAACTCATTGGTTGGATTCGGGAATAAAACAATAATGCAGATGACCATAAAAAAACAGATTTTATTTTTATATAATCCATGTTTTAATCTTAAAAATCTATAGAAGGTTGTTGATTTCTTAAGGTGTACATCCTTAAAGACCATATACAATAGAGTCAAAAGTTTGATTTTTAGGTATTTATTTGCTTGAAATAACACTTAACACTTGTACTACAGGAATGGGAGTCTGGCTGACTGCATATGTATTTGGCAGTGGATGTTAGACGGTCCAGTATCTTCTGGATAATTCTCAATTGTGTTCTTCTTCCCACAGGTTCCTGAGGCTATTTCCAAATGTCAGCGAGCAGGCATCACTGTCCGCATGGTCACCGGAGACAACATCAATACAGCCCGTGCCATTGCCACGAAGTGTGGAATCTTGCAGCCAGGAGAGGACTTCCTGTGCCTGGAGGGCAAAGACTTCAACCAGCAGATTCGCAATGACAAAGGAGATGTATGTAGCTACACTGCATTATACTTGCATGTTTTTGATACACAGAACTTTTATTTCAAAACTGATCTCTATATGTAGGTGGAGCAAGAACGTCTGGACAAAATCTGGCCCAAATTGCGCGTTTTGGCCCGTTCCTCCCCAACTGACAAACATACTCTTGTTAAAGGTGAGAGTGAAAGAATGCCTGATGGGTGGATTTGATTTTCAGTGTATTTGCTATAGCTAGAAAAGACCTAAAAAATATAAAATGGAAAAAATTGCATTGGTGCTGCTATACAGATGATGTTCTGTGAAAAAAATTCTCTATTTGTGTTTCAGGCATCATTGACAGCACAGTTGGAGAGACCAGACAGGTGGTGGCTGTGACTGGAGATGGAACTAATGACGGTCCCGCTCTCAAAAAAGCGGATGTTGGCTTTGCAATGGTAAATCTAATGTACTTGCCCAAAAGCATTGTTTTGTTATACAGACAGGCACACTCGATACGCATGGATCTTTTCCTTTAGCAAAACTGGTAGAGCATAGCACAAGGAATGCAGAGGTCATATTTTTAAAACCTATGTTTATATGAGCATGTGAGTTGTCAAGCCATGTTTTGCTCGATTTATTCTAAAGTTTATTCCAGTGTTGGGATGAGTTTCTCAAGAGGGTTTGCCATTGGTCTTTAGACTGTATCTTAGATTGGATGAGTAAAGTAAGATGTTTTGTTATAATCCGAGCTGAATATCTCATGCTCTGTGGCAGACTGATATGCCTCAGGCTGTCACTGCAGTATGTGTCTGGGTTCATTTGCTGATCAGTGGGTGAACCCCAAACTCACAAATACCCCTGCTTGTTTCTTAGATGACCTCAGGAACTCCATTGACATTGTAAATAAGTATGTCACAATTCCCTTTATAGAGGAAATTAGAGAGAGATAAATAACAGTTGTCACTCAAATCATATGCACAATTGTGTCAAGACTCAAAAATCCATCTCAAAAGCAGTAGGTGGTTAAATTATGAAAACTGTCGACTGGATAACATTAGGTTAGAATTGGGGCAGCAGAGGTAAATTGTATTAGAAACAAAAGCCCTAAAGCTGTCAAAAACAGAGCTTCAATTTGCGACTACATAACTATTCTATCAGTCTTTTCTTCCAAACTTCATTCAGCTGAAATGTCTTTATGTGAAATCAAGCCAAGACTAATTAAAATTCATGCTGTTGTATATCTTTCCCCTTTAAAAGTCTGTGATGTTTTCTTTTTCAACATTGCTGTTAATAAGAACCATCTTGTTTCTAAGAATGAACTGGTATCACCAAATAATGAAGAAGTCACTTTTTCCAGTATTTACACAGACACTCTGAAGTCATATTTCTCAAAAACAAATGCATGCTTTGTCCAATAGGGAATTGCTGGCACTGATGTTGCAAAGGAGGCCTCTGACATCATCCTTACTGATGACAACTTCACAAGTATTGTGAAAGCCGTGATGTGGGGACGAAATGTCTATGACAGCATTTCTAAGTTTTTGCAGTTTCAACTGACTGTCAACGTGGTGGCCGTTATCGTGGCGTTCACCGGAGCTTGCATCACACAGGTATATTAATATCCTGTTATTAAAATGTTTTAGCCATTTTGCTAGGCTTGTTAACATTCAAATTCATATTTAAACACACTGCTGGCCAAAATGTTTTAAATGTTTTTTTGCAGCCTGTTATTCATATAAATGAATTGGGCATTTCGATAAAATTTGACTTTTTCCATTCAGCACTTTTCAACAATAACCAAACATTTGCTATCTTATAAAAGCTTAAAGTAACTTCTTAAAGTGATGGAGATAAACAGCCAGTAGAGTAAACAAAAGTTCATTGTACATAAGCTAACGGGGAATAGTGGAAGAAAATCCATCATATGGGCTATGAATAAAGAAACAAAACAATAAAGATAAATTGTGAATCCTAAGTTAAATTCTTTCATACTCATTGAATGTTTGGTTTAGTTTTGATGGCAGGCTTTGATTAATATGGGGGGTCTTATTGTGTCCCTGCCCAACTCCATTACATACAACATTTCCTTTCTCACACTGGCTTGTTTTGTCTGCAGGACTCCCCTCTTAAAGCCGTTCAGATGCTGTGGGTAAATCTTATTATGGACACATTGGCTTCATTGGCCCTAGCCACAGAACCCCCGACAGAATCACTCCTGCTGCGCAAACCTTATGGGCGGGACAAGCCACTCATTTCCAGGACTATGATGAAGAACATCTTGGGTCATGCCATCTACCAGCTCATCATTACATTTACTCTTCTCTTTGCTGGTAAGGGACTGTTGTAGTCATGGGTGAATTGGAGTTGAAATGAGTTCCCAGCATGTAAAACGCTTTATATTTTAAATCTAGTTTAGCAAAAAGAATTCAAAAAGAGGCCTGTGGCTAATTGTATTTGGTTTAATTAGGAGAGAGATCTATAGTTGCCTAGTAACTACTGGTTAAATGTTCAATATTCCAGTTAATTGGATCAACTCACTTTCCAAACCAGTCAATGTTCCCTACAATGCAGTAGATAGGCAGTAGATTCCTTACTGAAGTCACTATATATCTCAGATTACTAAAAGCTTTAGAGCAAACTGCAGTGCTTCAGTCAATCTCACTGTAAACCCCACTTTTATAAAATGATTCCCAAATGATTCATTTGGTGAATTTGATAAATATATTTTTCGACTCCCCTCCTACACTGTGTTCTGATTGGTCCGATAGTCCAATCAGCTGTAATTGTTCTATCGTGGACTGCATGTCTTGTAATTGTTGTCTGCAGGCATATCTAGCTGATGACCAAACCAGTGACGGACCTGAAATTAGAAAGACAAAAAACTCATTTACGTGATTTAGTTACAACTTCAAATGTCCAAGCCAATTAAATTTGCACAATTTAGCAATTTGACTTGACATACTGCCTAAATTAACACACAGCAACATTACAAACTCAACGAAATGTAATTTTCAGGACATCACAATACCTGCTATTTAATAACCACTGCCAGCGCTCCCTTCAAACATACAAGACTGTTTGAATTATTATGTTATGAATGTTTTAGCTTTAACTCATTGAAATTGTCTTGCTGTCCCCATAGGTGAGAAGTTCTTTAACATAGACAGCGGACGAAACACTCCACTACACTCTCCACCTTCCGAGCACTACACTATAATCTTTAACGTGTTCGTCATGATGCAGCTGTTCAACGAAATAAATGCCCGGAAGATCCATGGCGAAAGAAATGTGTTTGAGGGAATCTATCGCAACCCCATATTCTGCTCTGTGGTGATCGGAACCTTTGCTCTGCAGGTGAAACAAAGTCATTTCTTGAAGGAATTGCTTAGCAACATGGCAACAGTACACAGCCTATAATTAGCGGTGTTAAAAAAAGAATACGTGATAAACATACATACTCAATTTATGATAAATGCTGGTAAACACTTTAAACATTTTCAAAAGCAGGGAAAAAACATACGTTTAAAAAAAAAATATTTTTGTAGTGAACTCGCTTAAATGAACTATCACTTTAAATTAGTATGTGTTCATGAATTTTATTAATATATGAATATTTAAACCATTGTAGTCTTATTTATCCTAATAATATTTTTACAGATCATTATCGTGCAGTTTGGAGGGAAGCCGTTCTCCTGCACAGCCCTTACTATCGATCAGTGGCTTTGGTGTGTGTTTATAGGGGTTGGTGAGCTGCTCTGGGGACAGGTAAGACATCTTACAGTATTATCCTCACTAATCGATACAACAACTTTTGCCCTAGGTCTACATATTATTTTTCTAGGAAAAAACATACTTTATGCTGAGATATGAGTATTTCAAAAACAAAAGATCATATTTTTTTATTTTATAGTTCCTCATCTGTTTTGTCTAGCAGATCTATCAAAGTCAGAGTAATGCTTTGAATTTAACAAGAGCCTTTTATATTGTGGGTAGACAGAGGGACACATTTACTGATGACAGAGAAAGAGATGCTCTGGCTTCTCAGTGGTGAAATAATAAAAACATCATGGCAGAGTGCACATGCGTGGGTGATGTAGAACATCTTTAGTTCCCTCTTCAATCCCACCGGGAGGGCAGGGGAGGGGGAGGTGAAGCTATGTGTGATTTCAAACCTGTAGGAGGGAGAGAGGGCGGCAGGCAGAGACGGTGCATTGCCACACGGTGCCATGGAACGGTTGCCATCACCTCAAAGCTAAGCTTGTGAAGAACAGGATGTGAAGCTATACTATGTCGACCAGGCTAGGTCCTCGAAACTCATAATTTTTAATCGCCTTTTGGACCAAAGCCTTTAAAACATTCATACGTGAGATTGGTGCATCATGGTAGGTCATTGACAGGGCAGAAAGATATGTGTGGGGAAAGCTTCCTTCTGGCAGTTTCATCACACATAAGCCACTTCCTACCGCTTATCAGATGGTTTAAGTGTGTGTGTTGTTTTTGTGCTTGAACACATGTGGTCTGGTGTGCCAGCTGTTTGGGACTTAAAACAGGATGAACCAAAGTTTAGTAAAGAGTTATAGTCTGCAATATAAAAAAGATGATTTTTTCAGATTTCTAAAATGCATCCCATTCCTCATGCTTAATCCCAACTGCTGATGATTTACGGTTGACCTTACTTGACCCTGTTTTTTTCTTCATCTTCCAGTTAATCTCTGCTATCCCCACACACCACCTCAAGTTCCTTAAGGAGGCTGGTCATGGCATACCCAAAGATGAGATCCATGAGAACGTGCTGATCGAGGGTTCCGATGAAATCGACCACGCAGAGATGGAGCTGCGCAGGGGACAGATTCTGTGGTTCAGAGGACTCAACCGCATTCAGACTCAGGTAAGCTGCTCCAGGCTATGTATTTCAGTTTTTCATACCTGTCTTTCCTGCAAGCGTCACGGGAGATGATGTATTGACTTGATGACAGGAGACACGACCTGCACATAACCCTGTTGCTGTTGATGTATATGAAGATCGTCTCAGAAGATCATTGTTAACAGATGATTGTTTATTATATGATTTATTAATCTATAGTTTTCATATTTATTGAATTATTTTTAAAATGTGTATTTAATTGTTCAGGGGAAACGGCTACTGCATCACGGTTCATTTTCAATTACATACATTTTAAACAGAATTTTAATTATTTTTGAAGTTGTTTTGTTTAAAAGCAAAGTTTGCTTGTAGGGCTCACCTGCAGCAGGCTGGATCCAGAGGGTTGAGAATGCTTTCTCCTTTTTATTACAAATTACATTATCCCTAAATTTGAGTGAAAAACAATAAATGAGTCATTCCTATTTAAATAAAAAAATCTGAGTCTTTAATATATAAATGTTTTGAATCATGATCACCAAAAGCATAAACCAAATGAAAGATTCCCACTAGATCTAGTTGTATTTGTTTGTTTGAAATAATCAAAAAATGAAGTCAAACATCACACACTTTATTGTTAGTAGTTATAGTAGGGAACTAGTTGCCTGGTGGCTTTTTTTGAGTCCCAGGCCTCTCAACATTCCCATGGGTCCATACCTGGAAAATCTCCTTTAGGAGTAGGCAGAGATTTGTGCTCTGCGTTGGTGGCCAAGGTTCTTGAGCAGCAATGGCCCTGGAGAACATGCCTGTAATTCTTGTGGGCCAGCTTGTTGTCTTTAAGACAGTATGCAGAACCGTTAAGAGGGATTTTTGGCGTACATAAGGGCTCACCTACAAGATGTAGGAGAAAATTACGGATGGGAGGGCAAGTGGGAAGATCATTCAGTCACTGTTGATATCATACATGACTTAATTACTAACAAAAAGTGGATTATGCAAGAGGGTTAACAGATAAAATTATATGAATCCGGCAGGGTTGTGTGTGTTTGTGGGAAAAATATAAAGAAGGCGTTCTGTACCTTTTAAGGATATGCTTTACAAAACACTGTGGAAATGGTGGTAAACCACACACTGAAGACTGTGAATATATTCTACAGGCGTTAATCTCTCCCTCTGGATTTCACTTGTTTTCCTGTGCTCCTGAAAAAAATTAACGCCAACCTAAGCCTGATCTCGATAGTCTGAAGGGCTAGTGTTTCTTCTTTACCATGTATTAGCACAGTTGGCCGTTGAATTATAGGGCTGTTTTAAACCCACTTTTCTCTTTTACTATGCGTTCCATTGCTGATGAAATCAACCAAGCAGAAATGGAGCCAAATCATAGCGTGTTAAAGGGATAGTTCACCCAAGAATTCTGTAGGACGTGCAAAAATGTTGGAGTACATTTAGTACACTTTTACTTCTCAAGCATTTGGTTACAAGCATTTGTCCAAATAACTTTCTATGTGTTCAGCCAAACAAAGATGCATTTACAGATATGAAACAACAACAGAATGATTCATGACAATTTTTTTATTTTTGGGTGATGTATCCCTTAATTTATTTCTGTGTATTTCATGACGTCCAAGATAATCTTTTTTTCAGTAAATATATAATGCTCCAATGATAGGGAGAAGTTGAGTGACACTTCACTGCATTCATAAATTAAATAAATAATGTTCTAATGAATTAAGAGTGTAAATATATAGAAACAATTAATTAAGAATAATTAATAAATAATAGTTAAACGTTTTCTATTTTAATTTATGTGTGTACATATGTGATCCTACCTGTCAAAACCCAGCTAAAGTATTTTTTTTATGATTTTCTTCACTATACATACATTCATTTTATAAAATGTAAGAAACATTCTGAGAATATAAAATTGAAAACTTAAATATTAACTGAGTACGACCATGTCAAAAATTGACCTAGCGAAACGAATATGTAAAATTAAATGAATTCTTATTTGCTTAGAAGTTGATTCTCACACGCAATGTCACATATCCTTAACATAAGCAGTTCATACTTTTAGGTCATGGATTAAACAAGTGAACTGGGATCAGCTCTAGTCTTTTTTCTTTTCTATAGCTCTCATCATGTAATCGTTTTTTAAGAATTTTTTAATATTTGTCAGTTATAATGTATCTGTGTTTTTTTATTTTTTAAAGTCATGCTTTGTATTAATCTTGTATTTTTCTTTCTTTCTGTGTATTAAGTCAGTTGGGCAGTAATGTGAATGTAGGAGATGTAGGAGAGTTTTAATGCATTCCACATCCCATCCATGCAAATTCTCCCACATTTACCTCAAGCCCAGATGAATAAGAGCTCGAACGTTCTTCTCACTACCGCCTCTTTCCTCCTCTCTTCCTCTCTGATTCCTGCTTAGAAGTAAGCCAGCTGACCGCAAAAGTACTACTCTACTAATTAGCTCCTTATCTCTCCCTTGTCCCACCACCCCACTTTTACAATCCCACAGGATTTCAGTTTTTTTATCTCTACATGCATGGTTAATGGTACACAATGAAAGAAATAATTGGCACAAGTAGGATTCATATTCATCAGTATTTCATAGACCTAGTTTCTTATGCTTACTTTTCCTTTCACGGGCTCCAACTTCCGGCAAAAAATCTTCCCATGTAAAACTTTCCTTTTCATCTATTTGTGATAGCCCCTTGGCTACCTGGCTGACTCAATACTAACTAAAGCTTTTATTTTGTCAATGAGGGGATATTCTGTTTCTCTTTTTGTATCTACTCTAACCTCTCTTTTTGGCTTTTGTTCTTCTCGGTCTTTCTTTTTTTCCTCCCCATATTCTTTGCAGATGGACGTGGTTTATACATTCCAAACTGGCCAAACGGCAGTGCCCGGGGCCCTGCGTCGCCAGCCCTCCGTGGTCAGCCAGCACAACGACTCAAAAACTGTTTCTAGCCCCACCCATGTAGGGATTTCCTCTTCCTCCCTGTCCGCCAACTCTGCTGCGGCCGCTGGGCCGCCCACCCCTGCTTCCTCTTCTACAACAGGCAGTGAGTGCCACATAACACGCTCCTGCTGTCGCATGCCTGCTATGTTGACTACTTTTATAACCCGAATGCTTTCTAACCTGGCATTACCTTGCACTTACCACCTATTGTTCTCATTCACTTTTTTAACTCCTATCTATCCTTTTGCACAATCTCAGTTGAAACCACTCCTCCCCCACAGGCACTTTGCATATCTTCCAATTCAGAACCAGTGCATGTGATTTGAATATGGCCGGCCTCGCCGATGTCTGCATTTACCAAGCGAGAATCCACAGGAACATTTGTCAGGGTTGCCAAACATCTCATTTGTTTATATATAATACTGCAGCATGTATTTAACATGTGCACCCATTTTTTTTATTTTAGTGCTCACAATCTTTGATCCTCTTTGTTCACTATTGTGTTTCACAGCCACATGTCTCACTTTCATACCTCGAGCCAATTTGTCACTCTTTGTGTTTTCTCTAACAAATGTTATGCTCCGTCTCAATTTCTCTTCATTTATATGCAGGCAGGAACTGAGTCATTAGCTGTTTTTCCTGCCTTCGTTATTTGGGTTACATCAGTATTACTCATTTGAGCGCGTATGATCAACCACAGGGTTACGGTTTATTTAGAAAAGTTTCGATTTTGGGGAACTGTTTGAAATGAAAGCAGAAATATTTAAAGACGATTTAAAATGAACAAGGAAGGTGGGCAATTCCAACGTTATGGATGTGACATGAAAACGCTCTTAGAATAAAATTGATACTAGTAAACTGAACCAAATGTTTATATTTTTAAACATCAGAAAATGATCAGTCTTTTCACACGTTTTCTATTTAAAAAGACAAATTAAACCTGTGTTATGAACGTGACTAGAACAGGAGACAACACATTTAATTGGTTAATGTGAAGTAAAATGTAAAAACCAGAATAAATACATAGATAATTGATGTATAATTTTCATGTGTCCATTTATGAGTAAAATTAGGTGCTTTGGATGTGTCAATCCTGAAATTAGCCCTAACTTAACTTCTTAAAAACCTAGTGTAAATCAACCCTGGGTAATTGAACCAAGAAATAATGAAAATTGAAGTATACTTAAAACCTTTGGTACATCCATTTTCACAGAATTGCCCAGGAACTTACTTTGATCTCACTGATTACAACAGTCAAGCTCTCTGACATGATCTGACATGCAGTTTGAGCAACACATCGTCACAGCCCTCTCTTGTTTTAAGGAGGAAGTCTAGGAAAAATGCAGGAACAAAAAAGCTGGGGTCAAACTGTGTAAGCTGTTTCCGATTGGCTGCGCGTGCAGGAGAGATGCTTCCTTAGACTTTCTGGACAAATTGATAATATAATGTTACATGGATTTTCATTATTCTAAATACAAATATGGAATTCTGAATTATTCGAAAATCGTGGTCTGCGTTGCCCCAAGTATCAGCATTTTATAATTTATCCGCTTTTATTCTGGGGAGCGTTAGAGTTTGTTTCTCCCCGAAACACATTCACTTTAGCTTTTTGGAAGCTAAAAGTGGGAAACCAAGCATGTGCTTACCACACATTTCAGGTTCACTTCAATCTAAATGACATCCTCTGGCAGAGTCAACGTTAACTTGACTGCTTTGCACTGGACAGGGCTCACTCTTCTCCATGCTCAACAGTCTGTCAAAACTCATTCAGGTTTATATCCCCACAAGACTCCCTGACAAACTGTCCTGTTGGTCTTCTTGCCTGTGATGCAGCATGCCTTAACAGCATCTCGAGAGTGCGCTTTCCTCTTCCTGTCTACTTAATGAATTAGGGATGCTGTCGGCGCAGAGTTTGAGTCATGCATACTAAGTGTTTGCACTTCTATACCCATCATACTCCTTAGTAAACAGATCTTTGGAGCAATAAATCCAGAAGTGGAATTTAATTTGTTTTGCATGTGTGTGTGTGTGTGTGTGTGAACGCGAGGGTTTATTTATTCATAAAAGCTTCTTTTTTCTCCATCCATCTCCCTGATTTTTGACTGTTCCATCTCTCCGCAATCAGGCTTATTTCATGCTTGATGATATAGACATCTAAACCTAGTAGGATTGGCCCATGGTAGCAAGACACATATTAAAAGCAAAAAAACTAAGGTCTTATTTGATGAAAATATAATCCCCGTTGGCTCATAAGAACAACGCTGGCATGTCTTGCAGTGATTTGGTGCTTGTTGTCATTATAATGTTATGAAGCTTGTGGTTTAGTGTTTCGTCCAGTGTACAGTTTTATGCATGCCTCATTGACTTGTTCCAAAAAGGTTTTAAAATATGCATTATAGTGTTTGTTTTGTTTCATTTCGTCTGTTTATATGTTGGTTTGTATTGTTCATATGGTATTTAATAAGCAGCTTTATAGCTATTGTTGGTGTGGAATGTATTGTCTTTCTGTCCTAGATCACCATTTTATTGTTCATCAGTTCCTTCTGCCCGCCAGGGGTGGACACCATTCTAATACAGTTTTACTAATCTCTCTTTTTGTTCCTCGATGCAGATTAAGGTGGTGAATGCATTCCGTAGCTCCCTATACGAGGGTCTAGAGAAGCCAGAATCCAGAAGCTCCATCCATAACTTCATGTCCCATCCTGAGTTCATACCCCTTTCTGAGGAGGAAGCCCGCGTCCCCACGATAGAGGAGAGCTGTGTAGAGATCGAGATGCTCCCCTCCTCTTCCAAAAACGGAGGTGGCGGCGAGCTCCCAGGCCGCTCTCTCCACAGCCAGGAATGTTCAGTCTGACCTTCCCACAACCTTGTCCAGTGTCATTGCCCCAGAATGTGTTTTTTACCCTCACACCGGACAACACCACTCGTCCGATGTACCCGAGGAGACTCCGGCCAATGCACATCCAAGAGACAGCACCTGCATTGGCCGATGGGGCGACCACGATCCTTCTCTCCTCTCTTTATACCCCCACCCTCTGACCCCCCTGCCCCTCTCGACTTGCACTGTCTCGCCAACAGCAGCAGTGCTCTGTAAGTACATGCGGCTGTGCTGCAGCCTGTGTGACGCATGGCCTAACTCACACACTAGAGGGCAACGCTGCGGCAGACACCTACTATCAGCCAGTCACTGACGTTTTCATCTACAGTTGTGATTTTTGTCCTCATTTTTATATTGTCAAATCTCTTGTGTATTGCTGTAATCTATTTTTTTCGCCAAGGACTCTCATTTACATGGTTTGGTTGCCGATCCAGCCGATTATGTTCACGCACTCAATTGCTGTTTGGATGTTCGTTTTGATTTTCTTTTCTTATTTGCTCTGTTTCAAGGTGGATTGAAAAACAAGGCGGTGAATCTATCTATGTTCCTCAATTTTTAACGTTTTATTTTCTAACGGAGAGTTCAGACACACTACATTTACACGTTTTCAAGTAGGATGCTGATTTCGGGTGTTCTGTCACTTTATATGTACAGATGTAAGGCTGCTAGAGAGCATTAGCAGAATAAAAAGACTCTAATAACGCTTATTGGATAGCCTTGAGTACCTGATTGGCTCTTGAGGGGGCAGAGAGGGTCAACCAACATCATCTCAACGAATCACACCCGACGGGCGTCTCTAGTCTCTTGTTACATCATTTAGTGCTTACCTGACTCAAAACAAAGTTCCATCGAATGCCCTGGCTAATTGACCAAGTACTTTATCAAAGGTACAGCACATCACCATAGTGTGCATGTATCTGTACGTTCATCTGTGTCTGATTGTATCGGGAATGGGAATTGTTATGCTTATCTACTAATAAATAAAATGTTCCTTTTATTTCTATCTCTTCTAGAGAAAAAAACGATAGTGATTTTAATGTATGTGTGTACTTTAAACTGAAGTCTTATACACCTCTGGCTCTGCAGTTAGATGTCACGTTTATCTAACATCAGGCTGTGCTCCACATAAGCTTCAAGAGTTTGATCAGTTTTACAGATAGCACTGGATAAACTCTAAAATCCCATCACTGAACTTGCCATGCACGTGTACGTTAAGGGACGTAGTTAGCATGCTTTTGCTCTAGGAATGAAAGAGAAAACAATGTTCACAGAAACACGCGCACATGAGTGGGCCCGGTTAGTGGAAGCGAAAGAAATTAGACGGGACGGTTTTGTCAGTGCGTGGCCTCGGCGACATGTGCTTTCGATTAGGTGAATCATACTACTGCCATAGTCCAGCCCTTCCACTCCATACCAATCTAGGTTAAACTGATTCCTCGAGTTACACCTTTTCTACTTGCTCAGAGCCATATTTTATAGATTGTTCTTTTATATCCCATCGTTTTCGCCATTTATTTTGTATTTCCAGCCAAACACAGAGAGTCACTGCCTAAAGAAAAACGAAAAAAAAAGACATCAACTTAGATGGACCACTTTAATGTTTACGGAATGGTTCCACAGCAGTCAGCTGATGCTGCGCTTCTCCCTAATGGCAGTTTTTGTTATTTCGCTTTAATGGAACACAGTATGATATTGTGGGGAAGCATGCATGGGTTTCATATAAAATTCAATGTTTTGTTCCTTTTTTACAAGTGTTCTGTATTTTTATATTAAGTACTTTTTAATATTTTGGAAAACTATAAATATAGGTGTATAGGCCGAAGAGTTTGGTGATGCGACAAATTAACAAACAGTTGAGTACATATTGCAGTTTCTGAATATATATAAATGAATATTTATGCCACGTTTGTAACCAACATAGGGTGTCAGATTTGATGTCCGAGCTGAGAAAGTTGTGTTTACTGTAAGTCGGGGATGGTGACGTTCTCGATGAAAAAAAAATTGGATTTTTGGCCTTATCCCTATTTGTCTTGAACCCTGCAGCCATAGATCAATATTTTTATGTGCTGGTCATGGTAAAGTCTTTACTTGATATTATTATTCCCACTGATTGGATTACACAGACAAAATAAAAACTACAAGTTAAAGGTACTTCTTGTCTAAGCCTAACACATGTATTTTATATTGTTAAGGGCAGATACATCATTGTAAATTAAGTTACGAATTTATGTAACCTCAATCAAAAATGGCAAAGAGCGGGTTTTCAAAATTATTTTGTTTCATTTTGTTTGTCCCCTCATAAAAGCATGTCCTACACATCCTGCTTTGTGTTGTTTAGCTACAACTTGTCTTTGTGTGAACATTATTAAATATATGTTTTTCATGAACAAGGAATGCATTTGATCTTATGTGGAAGCGGTTGTGGTTTCCAGTTAGAGCTTTATAAAAATTCTGCCAAAGTGTTGTTTTGTACAATCGGTTTTGTTTTCCCTTTATGCTGTTTGTTAACATTTTAACTGGACTGCGTTCCTATACTACTAATGTTTTCAGCCTTGAGGATATAAAAGTACAGTCTTCTCTTTATATTCTCTCATTGATTGGATGTACAGTAATTATTCAATTGTACATGTTTGGTACAGAAAAAAAGATATGATCAAATCACTTGTTTTTGTTTTTATTTGTGTTCCCTTTAACAACTCTGTAGGAAAATGTGTTATTGCACATGTTTCTCTCTTGCATTGTGTAAACGGAGAACTGCTTCAAGGTGTTGTGCAATAACTACAACATTACTACTCTACTTACTTTGTCTGACAGCTTTTGTTTGTTTGGACGGGAGGAATGACACACCACAGCTGTAAATAAAGATTGTGTTTTAAAACTGGAATATAATAGATAGTTATAACAATTTATTTTGCCTATATTTAGTCAGATTTCATCTGGTGTTTAGTAAATTCTAAATTGTATGAGATTGCGGGAGATAAGCGGTGGAAAACATCCGATTTCTGTAATTCATATAAAACACAGTAATATACACTGGTGTTATTTTTGTATAAACATAATATCATCTATGTGGCATGCATTACTTATAAACAAATTGGTGGTTCAAAGCAATATGTACAACCTGGTGCGATTGTTATTTTTAGTGTCCTGTGTAGCTTAAACCATGCTGTACTTGGGGGAAAAACTGCATTGGGAAAAAAATGTAATTGTTCAATATATGTGTTCAATGTTCTGCATGATTACATATGGAATGAGGCGTCCCCAAAATGTTTACTGTTTCCAGAATGATTGTGACACACAGACACTCATGCACACACACTGTTACTATATTAATAGATTCGGCAAAGGAACACACACTGACTTAATGCTGTTTAAAAGGTTCATGCTAAAAGATTGTGTACTAAGAATCTATACCGAATCTAATTTCATGTCTAGACATCATGAGAGAGAGCAGTGCTCCATTAAATTTCCTCATCACTTGGAGTGGGAATTGGGGAATGACTGCCAGAGTCTCTGCTTGAAAATATATTCTGGTCGAATTTTACCAGTTACGTCTGATTTATTCGTTCTGGCCTGTGTGGCTTTTAAATGAACTGCCTGTTTGTGGAATGATACAAATGTACCTTAATGTGTTGCTGCCATCTCCATCCAGACAGCTCCCTCTCATCCATGCATGATCCATCAAAGATGAAAGAGGATAGCCGGCCCTTTTCTCATAAGTGGGAAAGGCAGCTAGTACTTCACGCTAGTAAAGCTAAAGGAATTGCGTTTTCAAGGTAGGGAACAGCTGTACTTGAGAACCCATCTGATGCATTGATTCCCTTTACTCTCCATCCTGTCCTCCTTTTCCTCTGAATGAGAGAGAGCATTATTATGACATGATTTACGATATTTACATGTAGTGCTTTTTACAGATCTGACCTGACTTATTTAATGCGCCGGAAAAGTCCAGATTATCATCAATTGCTGTCTTTTATTCGAAATGTTAATTGGTCACATGATCAGATTCCATAAAGCATTCGTTCATATAAGTGTTGTGTAATACTAAACAAGGTCTCTTTGAGGGACAAGGGCTGCATTGAATACGTGCATCACTGGGCTGTTGATAGTAACTTGCTCTGTTTATACCGACTGCCATAGCGGAAGTTTTAAGAGACAGACATGTTGGATTTTGTGCTTTTTACTCTAAACATGTCATCTTTATGATCACAAAAGTGCCAATGGACAAACTACACCACTGTGTAACCTTTGGGTAAAGATTTAATCCCGAGTAATCGAAATTGAATAAGAAACTGTGTCTTTCAATATTGTTTTTTGATAATGTGGCAGCCTTAATTGATTTTATAAAATCCACAAAAGTGATGAGCTGCATGCCAGGGCAATGTGTCCTTGTGACTTCTCTGTTTACAGTCCGGCCGCCTCCTTTAGATTACAGAGAAAATGTGCGTATTTAATGTCATGTAGTTTTAAGGGCTATAAGGTGACATGCTGTCACTAAATCTGTCACGTGTAATGATGAGAAACTGGTTTTCGACTTCTAAAGTCGAAGTTGTGATCAATGTTCTTGTTGGAGAGTAGTGCACAGTTTAGTGTACATCTTCCATCATTCATTTTGTGATCCATGTACATTTCTTTGGATTGACCTTCCTGACGAAATATACATAAATGTAGGGTGGGAAAGGCAATGGGGGAAAGTCAAGGCCTAGTGGTTAGAAGTTTGACTCCTAACCCTAGAGTAGTGGGTTCAAGTCTTCTAAATATGGGTCACCATACTTTGCTGTATGTCACTTCACTTCACTTAAAAATTAAAAATATTTGTGCAATTATAAATGAATTAAGACGACAAATTTTGAGTCTGAAGAGAGAATCAGAGATCTTGCTATGATGGTAATGATGTTTCAATCGGCATTTTGCTTTTGTAAAAATCATCTGAAATGTCAGTCCTGCTTGCTTTAATCTATGCAACAGATTCATTGGATTAAAATAAGATGTATTATTTATTATTTTTATATAGCGCTCGTAACAATGCTCTCTCTCTTTCTGCTTTTTTTTCTCTGTACACTTGCTTTCCTTGTCAAGGGAATTTCAGCCATGGACATAAAATATTGCTTTATATATAATTTATATATATATATATATATATATATATATATATATATATAACTCAAGTGTATTATATATGTAATGTATGTGTGGGTTGTGCACACATTCGAGTTTTCTTTACTTTTTGTAATATATGATCATGTGGAATGCTTTGTTCTTTATGTCCTGTCGTTTAAAAATTTAACAGAACAAAAATGAAAAAAGGATAATCAAGCAATTGAGTTATTATACAAACTATATATACAAATCTATATATATATATATATATAAATAAAGCCATTAGAATTTGAAATACAATGAGGCTGAAATATTTGTTTTATTGTCGTATTCTTTTTGACCTGTTTTACTAAAGGTTTCCTCATTTATTGATCACATTTATTATAGTATGTAATATATAAGTGTTAATATATAAGCTTTTGATTCTTTCTTAGACCTAACAAATCCCTTGTAAATACTTTAAGGCATCGTTCTCCGTTTTATGTACATTAAACATTATTTCGAATAATTCTTACTAGATTAATCTAGTGCTTGTATATCAGTGTGTCTGTCTGTCTGAGTTATGTGTAATGAAGTAAACTTTTAAAGAAAACTTGTTTTTTATTGTAACAGACTCTAAATGGTTTGCTTAAACACAATTACATTTATTAGAGTAAAGTATCAGCATATATTCCTGCAACACTTCTTATATTAAACCATATGAAACTTTAAAACTAGATTCCAGTTGTGGATAGCGGTAAACACATTTACTAACCTTAAAATCAAAGCTGCATTTGTTAACATTAGTTATTGCACAAGGAACTTGCATTTACCAACCAAGAATGCAATATTGTTATTTACATAGAAAGAAATCTTGTCAAATGGCAATTCCATAAAGCACATAGGCAATTCCAGCGTTATGGATGTGACATAAAAACACTCGAAGAATATAATTGTGACCAGTAAACTGAACCAATTGTTTATATTATACAAAACCCTTCTTGATAACGTTTAAACATCAGAAATATATCTGTCTATTTTACTTTAGGATGTGGCAAACAAAGTTCACAGTTTTTGGGAGACAACTTCCTATGATTTATGTGAATTAAAATGTAAAAACCAGAATTAAAAATCCTACAAACTGCCAACAGATACGTCTTTATAGAACATAATATAATTACTAGATTTTAATTTAAGGTGTCCATTCTTGAGCAGAATGTAGCATTATTTATGTGATAATCCTGAAAGCCCTTACTTGACTATAAAAATCATGCACTAAAAATTTGATATTTTATTTAATAAAAATGTTATTTCTTCATGGTAAGGTTGACATTTTCAGGGCATTTCCCACTTAAAGTTATATTTTCAAAAAAACACAAATTAGATATTTTGACGAATGCCAGCATCCATCCACTTGCAATAGTTTTGCATCTGTAAAATACAAACAAATGGGTGCAATTGTTGCAATTTGTTTAACAACAATAAATCTTCCTCCGTGGAATAAAGAACGCTTTTATTCTTTCTTAAAAAGTAAAGTATAAAAAAGAAAGTTTTGAAATATAAAGAGAGTATTTACTCTGCTATAAAAAAGTTAAATATTTTGTTCTTTATTTAAAAATAAAGTATAATAAAGAAAGTGTTGAAATATAAAGAGTGTATTTACTCTGCTATAAAAAAGTTAAATTATTTTGTTCTTTGTTTAAAAATAAAAGTATGATAAAGAAAGTTTTGAAATATAAAGAGTGTATTTACTCTGCTATAAAAAAGTTAAATTATTTTGTTCGTTGATTAAAAATAAAAGTATAACAAAGAAAGTGTTGAAATATAAATAGTGTATTCACTCTGCTATAAAAAATTGTATATTTTGTTCTTTCTTTAAAAATAAAGTATAATAAAGAAAGTGTTGAAATATAAATAGTGTATTTACTCTGCTATAAAAAAAGTTTAATATTTTGTTCTTTCTTTAAAAATAGAGTATAATAAAGAAAGTGTTGAAATATAAAGAGTGTATTTACTCTGCTATAAAAAAGTTAAATATTTTGTTCTTTCTTTAAAAATAAAGTATAATAAAGAAAGTGTTGAAATATAAAGAGTGTATTTACTCTGCTATAAAAAAGTTAAATTATTTTGTTCTTTGTTTAAAAATAAAAGTATGATAAAGAAAGTTTTGAAATATAAAGAGTGTATTTACTCTGCTATAAAAAAGTTAAATTATTTTGTTCGTTGATTAAAAATAAAAGTATAACAAAGAAAGTGTTGAAATATAAATAGTGTATTCACTCTGCTATAAAAAATTGTATATTTTGTCCTTTTTAAAAAATAGAGTATAATAAAGAAAGTGTTGAAATATAAAGAGTTTATTTACTCTGCTATAAAAAAAGTTTAATATTTTGTTCTTTCTTTAAAAATAGAGTATAATAAAGAAAGTGTTGAAATATAAAGAGTTTATTTACTCTTATAAAGTTTAATATTTTGTTCTTTCTTTAAAAATAAAGTATAATAAAGAAAGTGTTGAAATATAAAGAGTGTATTTACTCTGCTATAAAAAAGTTAAATTATTTTGTTCTTTGTTTAAATATAAAAGTATGATGAAGAAAGTTTTGAAAAATAAAGAGTGTATTTACTCTGCTATAAAAAAAGTTTAATATTTTGTTCTTTGTTTAAAAATAAAAGTATAACAAAGAAAGTGTTGAAATATAAAGAGTGTATTTACTCTGCTATAAAAAAGTTAAATTATTTTGTTCTTTGTTTAAATATAAAAGTTATGATGAAGAAAGTTTTGAAATATAAAGAGTTTATTTACTCTGCTATAAAAAAAGTTTAATATTTTGTTCTTTCTTTAAAAATAAACGTATAATAAAGAAAGTTTTGAAATATAAAGAGTTTATTTACTCTTATAAAGTTTAATATTTTGTTCTTTCTATAAAAATAAACCTATAATAAAGAAAGTTTTGAAATATAAAGAGTTTATTTACTCTGCTATAAATAAGTTTAATATTTTGTTCTTTCTTTAAAAATAAAGTATAATAAAGAAAGTGTTGAAATATAAAGAGTTTATTTACTCTGCTATAAAAAAAGTTTAATATTTTGTTCTTTTTTAAAAAATAAACGTATAATAAAGAAAGTTTTGAAATATAAAGAGTTTATTTACTCTTATAAAGTTTAATATTTTGTTCTTTCTTAAAAAATAGAGTATAATAAAGAAAGTGTTGAAATATAAAGAGTTTATTTACTCTGCTATAAAAAAAGTTTAATATTTTGTTCTTTTTTAAAAAATAGAGTATAATAAAGAAAGTTTTGAAATATAAAGAGTTTATTTACTCTTATAAAGTTTAATATTTTGTTCTTTCTTAAAAAATAGAGTATAATAAAGAAAGTGTTGAAATATAAAGAGTTTATTTACTCTTATAAAGTTTAATATTTTGTTCTTTCTATAAAAATAAACGTATAATAAAGAAAGTTTTGAAATATAAAGAGT
Organism: Triplophysa yarkandensis; assembly: GCA_033220385.1. Classification (NCBI taxonomy): domain Eukaryota; kingdom Metazoa; phylum Chordata; class Actinopteri; order Cypriniformes; family Nemacheilidae; genus Triplophysa; species Triplophysa yarkandensis. The sequence goes on along the minus strand of CM065662.1, from coordinate 9,048,490 downwards.
TTATTTACTCTTATAAAGTTTAATATTTTGTTCTTTCTTTAAAAATAAAGTATAATAAAGAAAGTGTTGAAATATAAAGAGTGTATTTATTCTGCTATAAAAAAGTTAAATTATTTTGTTCTTTGTTTAAATATAAAAGTATGATGAAGGAAGTTTTGAAAAATAAAGAGTGTATTTACTCTGCTATAAAAAAAGTTTAATATTTTGTTCTTTGTTTAAAAATAAAAGTATAACAAAGAAAGTGTTGAAATATAAATAGTGTATTCACTCTGCTATAAAAAATTTTAATATTTTGTTCTTTCTTTAAAAATAAAGTATAATAAAGAAAGTGTTGAAATATAAATAGTGTATTTACTCTGCTATAAAAAAAGTTTAATATTTAGTTCTTTCTTTAAAAATAAACGTATAATAAAGAAAGTTTTGAAATATAAAGAGTTTATTTACTCTTATAAAGTTTAATATTTTGTTCTTTCTATAAAAATAAACCTATAATAAAGAAAGTTTTGAAATATAAAGAGTTTATTTACTCTTATAAAGTTTAATATTTTGTTCTTTCTATAAAAATAAACCTATAATAAAGAAAGTGTTGAAATATAAAGAGTTTATTTACTCTGCTATAAAAAAAGTTTAATATTTTGTTCTTTTTTTTAAAATAAACGTATAATAAAGAAAGTTTTGAAACATAAAGAGTTTATTTACTCTGCTATAAAAAAGTTTAATATTTTGTTCTTTCTTAAAAAATAGAGTATAATAAAGAAAGTGTTGAAATATAAAGAGTTTATTTACTCTTATAAAGTTTAATATTTTGTTCTTTCTATAAAAATAAACGTATAATAAAGAAAGTGTTGAAACATAAAGAGTTTATTTACTCTTATAAAGTTTAATATTTTGTTCTTTCTTAAAAACTAGAGTATAATAAAGAAAGTGTTGAAATATAAAGAGTTTATTTACTCTTATAAAGTTTAATATTTTGTTCTTTCTATAAAAATAAAGTGTAATAAAGAAAGTGTTGAAATATAAAGAGTGTATTTACTCTGCTATAAAAAAGTTAAATTATTTTGTTCTTTGTTATACAAAAGTATGATGAAGAAAGTTTTGAACAATAAAGAGTGTATTCACTCTGCTATAAAAAAGTTAAATTATTTTGTTCGTTGTTTAAAAATAAAAGTATGATAAAGAAAGTTTTGAAATATAAAGAGTGTATTTACTCTGCTATAAAAAAAGTTTAATATTTTGTTCTTTGTTTAAAAGTAAAAGTATAACAAAGAAAGTGTTGAAATATAAAGAGTGTATTTACTCTGCTATAAAAAAAGTTTAATATTTTGTTCTTTCTTTAAAAATAAAGTATAATAAAGAAAGTTTTGAAATATAAAGAGTTTATTTACTCTTATAAAGTTTAATATTTTGTTCTTTCTTAAAAAATAGAGTATAATAAAGAAAGTTTTGAAATATAAAGAGTTTATTTACTCTTATAAAGTTTAATATTTTGTTCTTTCTATAAAAATAAACGTATAATAAAGAAAGTGTTGAAATATAAAGAGTTTATTTACTCTTATAAAGTTTAATATTTTGTTCTTTCTTTAAAAATAAAGTATAATAAAGAAAGTTTTGAAATATAAAGAGTTTATTTACTCTTATAAAGTTTAATATTTTGTTCTTTCTTAAAAAATAAAGTATAATAAAGAAAGTTTTGAAATATAAAGAGTTTATTTACTCTGCTATAAAAAAGTTTAATATTTTGTTCTTTCTTTAAAAATAAAGTATAATAAAGAAAGTGTTGAAATATAAAGAGTTTATTTACTCTGCTATAAATAAGTTTAATATTTTGTTCTTTGTTTAAAAATAAAGTATAATAAAGAAAGTGTTGAAATATAAAGAGTTTATTTACTCTGCTATAAAAAAAGTTTAATATTTTGTTCTTTCTTTAAAAATAAAGTATAATAAAGAAAGTTTTGAAATATAAAGAGTTTATTTACTCTTATAAAGTTTAATATTTTGTTCTTTCTTTAAAAATAAAGTATAATAAAGAAAGTGTTGAAATATAAAGAGTGTATTTACTCTGCTATAAAAAAGTTAAATTATTTTGTTCTTTGTTTAAATATAAAAGTATGATGAAGAAAGTTTTGAACAATAAAGAGTGTTTTCACTCTGCTATAAAAAAGTTAAATTATTTTGTTCGTTGTTTAAAAATAAAAGTATGATAAAGAAAGTGTTGAAACATAAAGAGTTTATTTACTCTTATAAAGTTTAATATTTTGTTCTTTCTTAAAAACTAGAGTATAATAAAGAAAGTGTTGAAATATAAAGAGTTTATTTACTCTTATAAAGTTTAATATTTTGTTCTTTCTATAAAAATAAACGTATAATAAAGAAAGTTTTGAAATATAAAGAGTTTATTTACTCTTATAAAGTTTAATATTTTGTTCTTTCTTTAAAAATAAAGTATAATAAAGGAAGTTTTGAAATATAAAGAGTTTATTTACTCTTATAAAGTTTAATATTTTGTTCTTTCTTTAAAAATAAAGTGTAATAAAGAAAGTGTTGAAATATAAAGAGTGTATTTACTCTGCTATAAAAAAGTTAAATTATTTTGTTCTTTGTTATACAAAAGTATGATGAAGAAAGTTTTGAACAATAAAGAGTGTATTCACTCTGCTATAAAAAAGTTAAATTATTTTGTTCGTTGTTTAAAAATAAAAGTATGATAAAGAAAGTTTTGAAATATAAAGAGTGTATTTACTCTGCTATAAAAAAAGTTTAATATTTTGTTCTTTGTTTAAAAGTAAAAGTATAACAAAGAAAGTGTTGAAATATAAAGAGTGTATTTACTCTGCTATAAAAAAAGTTTAATATTTTGTTCTTTCTTTAAAAATAAAGTATAATAAAGAAAGTTTTGAAATATAAAGAGTTTATTTACTCTTATAAAGTTTAATATTTTGTTCTTTCTTAAAAAATAGAGTATAATAAAGAAAGTTTTGAAATATAAAGAGTTTATTTACTCTTATAAAGTTTAATATTTTGTTCTTTCTATAAAAATAAACGTATAATAAAGAAAGTGTTGAAATATAAAGAGTTTATTTACTCTTATAAAGTTTAATATTTTGTTCTTTCTTTAAAAATAAAGTATAATAAAGAAAGTTTTGAAATATAAAGAGTTTATTTACTCTTATAAAGTTTAATATTTTGTTCTTTCTTAAAAAATAAAGTATAATAAAGAAAGTTTTGAAATATAAAGAGTTTATTTACTCTGCTATAAAAAAGTTTAATATTTTGTTCTTTCTTTAAAAATAAAGTATAATAAAGAAAGTGTTGAAATATAAAGAGTTTATTTACTCTGCTATAAAAAAAGTTTAATATTTTGTTCTTTCTTTAAAAATAAAGTATAATAAAGAAAGTTTTGAAATATAAAGAGTTTATTTACTCTTATAAAGTTTAATATTTTGTTCTTTCTTTAAAAATAAAGTATAATAAAGAAAGTGTTGAAATATAAAGAGTGTATTTACTCTGCTATAAAAAAGTTAAATTATTTTGTTCTTTGTTTAAATATAAAAGTATGATGAAGAAAGTTTTGAACAATAAAGAGTGTTTTCACTCTGCTATAAAAAAGTTAAATTATTTTGTTCGTTGTTTAAAAATAAAAGTATGATAAAGAAAGTTTTGAAAAATAAAGAGTGTATTTACTCTGCTATAAAAAAAGTTTAATATTTTGTTCTTTGTTTAAAAGTAAATGTATAACAAAGAAAGTGTTGAAATATAAAGAGTGTATTTACTCTGCTATAAAAAAAGTTTAATATTTTGTTCTTTCTTTAAAAATAAAGTATAATAAAGAAAGTTTTGAAATATAAAGAGTTTATTTACTCTTATAAAGTTTAATATTTTGTTCTTTCTTAAAAAATAGAGTATAATAAAGAAAGTTTTGAAATATAAAGAGTTTATTTACTCTTATAAAGTTTAATATTTTGTTCTTTCTATAAAAATAAACGTATAATAAAGAAAGTGTTGAAATATAAAGAGTTTATCTACTCTTATAAAGTTTAATATTTTGTTCTTTCTTTAAAAATAAAGTATAATAAAGAAAGTTTTGAAATATAAAGAGTTTATTTACTCTGCTATAAAAAAGTTTAATATTTTGTTCTTTCTTTAAAAATAAAGTATAATAAAGAAAGTGTTGAAATGTAAAGAGTTTATTTACTCTGCTATAAAAAAGTTTAATATTTTGTTCTTTCTTTAAAAATAAAGTATAATAAAGAAAGTTTTGAAATATAAAGAGTTTATTTACTCTGCTATAAAAAAGTTTAATATTTTGTTCTTTCTTTAAAAATAAAGTATAATAAAGAAAGTGTTGAAATGTAAAGAGTTTATTTAATCTTAGAAAGTTTAAATATGATTTATTCTGCTCCATTCCAGCAGGTGGCGGACGTGTGCCATAAACCAACAGGCGTGCTGACGTCATACCCGACGTCAACTGTAACCGACAACAGTTCCTCAAAAAAACTCACAGAGCAGAAAATGCTGCAAACATGTAATCATCCACAGACAACAAGGTGAGTTTAAACACTGACATGTGTGATACAGACATGTTGTGTCAGTTCTCCTGAGGCTTCAGTATTTATTTCTTCTCAATGACGTGCTTATAGATCTCGCGCGCACGTTAGCCTAGCACACTAGCTTTGAGTGATGGTGTTTATCTATAGCATATTTCATTATTGTTGTAATAATTCATGTTTACTTTTTGTTTATTAAAGTTATAGTTTCGCATTTACTCCCTATGTAGAATGAGCTCATCTCTGAACGCCCACAATGCAATGCTAGACATCCCATAATGTGTGCAAGGGTTAAATAAAAGTTCTATAAGTTAATATTGTGTAAATGTTAACCTTATGAGGAACAATGTTGTCTGGGTCATATATGAGCATTTAAGACAACAGTATTGAATATGTGATGTGCTTTCTTACAGTTCCTGAACCAGTCATGACCTCACTGACATCATCTCATCTGACGGGGTCAAGCTCAATGTGCAGAAGTCTTCCTGGAGAGGGGAGTCAGGTGACCCATACACACACACACACACACACACACACACACACACACACACACACACACACACACACACACACACACACACACACACACACACACAGACTCAGACTGGCACACACACACACACAGACTCAGACTGGCACACACACACACACAGACTCAGACTGGCACACACACACACACAGACTCAGACTGGCACACACACACACACACACACACACACACACACACACACACAGACTCAGACTGGCACACACACACACACACACACACACACACACACACACACACACACACACACACACACACACACACAGACTAAGACTGGCACTCACACACACACACACACACACACACACACACAGACTCAGACTGGCACACACACACACAGACTCAGACTGGCACACACACAGACTCAGACTGGCACTCACACACACACACACAGAGACTCGTACACACACACAGACTCAGACTGGCACTCGCACGCACAGACGCAGACTTAGACTGGCACTCGCACGCACAGACACAGACTTAGACTGGCACTCGCATGCACACACACAGAGACACGCACACAGACTCAGACTGGCACTCGCACGCACACACACAGAGACTCGCACACACACACACAGAGACTCGCGCACACACACAGACTCAGACTGGCACTCGCACGCACAGACACAGACTTAGACTGGCACTCGCACACACACACACAGAGACACGCACACAAACAGACTCAGACTGGCACTCGCTGGCACACACACAGAGACTCGTACACACACACAGACTCAGACTGGCACTCGCACGCAGAGACGCAGACTTAGACTGGCACTCGCACGCACAGACACAGACTTAGACTGGCACTCGCATGCACACACACAGAGACACGCACACAGACTCAGACTGGCACTCGCACGCACACACACAGAGACTCGCACACACACACACAGAGACTCGCGCACACACACAGACTCAGACTGGCACTCGCACGCACAGACACAGACTTAGACTGGCACTCGCACACACACACACAGAGACACGCACACAAACAGACTCAGACTGGCACTCGCTGGCACACACACAGAGACTCGCTGGCACACACACAGAGACTCGCTGGCACACACACAGAGACTTGCGCACACACACAGAGACTCGCACACTCACAGACTCAGACTCGCGCACACACAGACTCAGACTCGCACCCACACACAGACTCAGACTCGCACGCACACACACACAGAGACTCGCACACACACAGACTCTCACTCGCATGCACACACACAGAGACTCAGACTCGCACTCGCACGCATACACACAGACTCAGACTCGCACGCACACACACAGAGTCAGACTCGCACACAGACTCGCGCACACAGACACACACACACACGCACGCACACGGAGACTCGCACGCACGCACACGGAGACTCGCACGCACGCACACGGAGACTCGCACGCACGCACACGGAGACTCGCACGCACGCACACGGAGACACAGAGTGAGACTCACACGCACACGGAGACTCACACGCACACGGAGACTCGCGCGCACACACGGAGACGCATGTGAAGACTCGCACGCTCACGGAGACTTGCACGCACACGGAGACTCGCGCGCACACACACGGAGACGCACACGGAGACTAGCACGCACGCTACACAGAGACGCAGAGTGAGACTCGCACGCACACGGAGACTCGCACCAACGCACACGGAGACTAGCACGCACGCTACACAGAGACGCAGAGTGAGACTCACACGCACACGTAGAGACTCGCGCACACACACGGAGACGCACGCGGAGACTGAGATGCACACGGAGACGCACGCAGAGACTCGCACGCACACGGAGACGCACACGCTGTGTGCGTGTGAGTCTCCTCCAAGTCCTGCAGTTCTTCACTTTCACTTTTACAGCATCTTCACCATTTCCAGATTTTACCTTATGTGTTAGAAATATTTGTTTTCAAATTGAGTAAAATGAAGGTACTCAAACAGCTATTATAAAAGGTTTAGACATTCACAGATGCTCCAGAACGAAACATGATGCATTTAGAGTCAGAAGGAGGCCTTGTTGAATAAAAAAAGTATGTAAATTGTATTTCATTTGTATTTCAAGAAACATGGACAACTTCTGTTGCTTCCGAAAAACAATACTAAATGCAATGACATTGATTCAATCGTGTTTCTTTATAAGTCATCTTTGAATGTTTAAGCCTATTATAATAGTAATGTTACATCAATGTGAAAACAAACATCTCAAACACATAAGATCACTTCTGGAAATGGTTCAAATATGCCAAAGATGCTGGAAAACAGAAGAATCTGCAGCACCTGGAGGATGTTTCTGAAGAACAAAAGCTCAGTTTAACTGTTCAAAACAAACAAGGAACTCATGTACAACCATCACAGCACACAAAACATTCAAAGATCATCTAGATAACCACACACAGAATTAAGAACCAGAGGTGCCCAAACTTTTGCACAGGGACATTTTGTCATGAGAAGTATATAAACACAGAACTTAATAAAAAATAACATGCTTTGGTAAGATAACACTTACTTTGTCGGAAATTGTTGACATTCTCACAGACTCTACAAGGGGTGCCTAAACCTTTGCATATCACTGTGCTTGTATTTACACACATTTATATACATATACATATACATATACATATACATATACATATACATATACATATACATATACATATACATATACATATACATATATATATATATATATATATATATATATATATATATATATATATATATGTATGTCATTTATTGTTTATTGTAACAAGGCTTATGTGTCAATGCAGGTCCACCCCAGGGCTCCTCTCCTGCAGATCCTTAGGGTCGCGGGTGCCCAGGAGGAGGTGTTTACACTAAAAGAGGTAAGGGCAAGTTCAGGTAATTTAACAGTATTTTAAGGAACAATACATTATAGAACAAATACTTGCTGTGTCTTGGATTAGGTCATGCATTATCTGGGTCAGTACATCATGATGAAGCAACTGTATGACAAGCAAAGGCAACACATCGTCCACTGTCAAGATGACCCACTTGGAGAGCTGTTGGAAGTGGGGAGCTTTTCTGTTAAAAACCCCAGGTGAGTTTCTAGATTTCAATGAAAGAGATAAAGATGCCTTTTGTCCCTATTCCTTTGTTCTATGCCTGTTTTTAATATTTTATATATCATTCATATGTTTTTAATCAAAATGATTAATTGCATCCCAAATAAAATTTTGTGTTTACAAAATATGTGTATTGTGAATATCAATTTTTTTTGTTATGAATACATACACATATATGCATATATTTCATAAAAATATGAAATTTAAATTTTATAAATTTATCATTTGAATTATATAAACAAGGAAATACATTTAAATAATGTCTGAATATATGACCCTCCCTACGAAATAGATATATAGATAAGGTATATATAGAAATATATAAATAATGATATTTTTGTTTTGTACTCATCCAAAATCATTCTTCATAATGTAAAGATCAGTCTATGTAAATAATCTTGATTGTATATTATATAAAGAATATTGATTGTCATTTCCTCTGCTCTGTGACCAAGTTCATTTTTGCTTTTGAACACTTGTTTGTGTCTCTGTTGCTTATGGGCTTGTTTTCTGCTTTGTTTTGTATGAGAAGTCCTGTGTATGAGATGCTGAAGAAGAATTTGTTTATTTTGAACAATTCGGGTAAGTTGAACTCTTGCTTTTGGGTGTTATCCTCTAGTGATGCATATTTTGAATGTGATAATGTCTCAAGGTTGTCTTACCGTCATGTTGCACTTTTATTTCCCCCTCTTGTTTTTATTAGCTTGTTTTTTCATTTTGAGACTTGAGTCTGTGTGTATGTTTGAATGTGATATATCTGTGCTACAGTGGGTATGTAAACATTTTCCCATTAATTCTATCATTCTTTTATTAGGTGTAAAAATCCTCATGCGGGAACCAGAGAAATAATTTTAAACTACAATTCTGTTTAGGTTTGGCATTAAGTGTGGCTGACGTGTGCCTGGTTATTAAAGGACAGGTTTTTTTTCTTTTGTTTGTTTTGTTACTATGTCTTATTTGAAATGCAGATGCTGCAAAGAATCTTTCTGTCGTCAAGGGTTCTAATGAGTCTCCGAGTGAAGATCCTGGTCAGGTAAAACTACAGCATGGTGCACCGGAGAAACAGCTATAACTCCTCTTCATGGCAAACAATTTTATACAAAATCATGTCAATCTTATCAAATCTTTTCCTCTTTTCAATGGAATGCTGACAAAAGTGTTAATTTAATAATTTGATTGGTAAATGTTTGTATTTTTTAGGTGCATGTAAGTGATATATTGTTTAGGTTATACTTAAACATACTCCATACTTTATTTACACTTGTGTCAGCTTATTTCCTAAATGCAGCCATCTCTTTTTTAACTTTCTTATTCATCTATGAACTTGAGTGCTCTTACTATCCTACCAATCTTTCACAACACATGAGTTGATTCTTTCTCTATCCCAAGACTTCCCACATAGCATCTCAGAGAGATTAATAGCCTGTTTGCCACGCAGAGGAGAGCCGCAGCTGTCTCCACTAGCCGCAACTGTACAGAGTGGCACCGTCTCTGTACTTCCCCACGGCCGGCTTGGGCTGGTGGTCCTTCCGGTGAAGCCACCAGCATGGGCCTGGTTGCTGGGGGACAGAGTACTGTCTCTGTTTGTCACTCAGAGTTTCCTTCTCTGCATCTTCGACTCTTTCGGGAGGACGGCAGTTTCCTTATCAGTTCATTTGCCCCCCTATACTCAACCCCCACCCCTTTACCATGTTGTAGACCATTCATATGTATCCCCTCTGTCATGAAAATATGGTTAATGCAGGGATTGGAAGGAACAGCCTGGGATTATGTCATTCATTTTAAGTTAATCTGAAATGAAACTTGAAAGGATAATAACTTAATAGAATGTATGCTTTTAAATGTGTGCATGCTCTTAGAAAGTATTAAAAGTAAGAGTTGTGTTAGTGCCTACCTAGCGCAGGTGTGCTTATAGGAATTGATCACCACCCACATTAATATTCATTATTTGCCATACTTTGTTTTTTAAACCTGTATGAATTGCTTTTGTAGGAGATATTTTGACAAATGTGTTATCCAAACAACACTGGTCACAGCTGATTTCCATTGTATTGATTCACATTTTTCAATATATACTCAAATACAGGTTTTGTAAGACATGGGATGAATAAATAATGATTTTATATAAAAATCCGGCCTTTAATGCTGCTGCTGGAGACTTTAAAATACCTGCATGTAATTAAAGCTAAAGTCTACTAATTTTGCTGTAATTAGTCTTGGGATTATACTCGACAGGAAAGAAACGCTCCAAGTTTAAACATTTGTCCAAAACCATCCATTCCCATTCCTTTCCTTCATATGTAAGGGTGTTGCCTCTTGTTGCCACACACCCGGGCACCTGCTGTAAAGGAACTGCTCTCCTGCCGAGTGTCTTTTCATTACTGTGTGCTTATCTAGATTTTTCCTTACTGTATAGGTGTCCAGCGGGACAACAAGCTCTGGACTGTCTGTTAATTCTGGGAGTGCCAGCACAAGTGCTACGCAGAGCTTCTCCCAACGAAGGCCACGTGATCATGATGAAGGTCAGTATGAGCTAAAGTACAACACTCGCTTCAAAAAAAATATATCTTTGTTATGGTACTAAGTTTATATACAATAATATAAATTGATCGTTTATAGATTCCTCAGAAGGCTTACCCAGGTCTGCTTGTAAGCGCCCTAAGCTAGACGTGACTCTAGAAGACTGGGAACTTTCAGGGTTGCCTTGGTGGTTTCTGGGTAATCTGCGGAGTAATTACACTCGCCGGAGTAATGGTTCAACAGATATACATACTAATCAAGTAAGAGGACAAATCTGGATTCAATTACATTTATCCATTACAAAAATTTGTCAATTCGTGAAAATCTAGCAACGTTAGAATGTACTCACACAACTAGACTGAGGAATTAGCTCTCTCCCGGACAGGACGAGGATACGGCCGTTGTGTCTGACACCACAGATGATCTGTGGTTCATCAATGAGGCAGAGAGTGAGCAGGTGAGCGTGGATATGAAGGAGGCCGTTCTAGAGCAGGACAGAGATGCAAACTCTCCATATGAAGAGGAAGAGACCGGACAAGATGGAAAAGATGATGGGAAGGTCTGTTTCTGTTTTCTCCTCTTTTTGTGTGATTTAGGCGGAAAGAAACAAGTCCCTCAATTCAGATTTTTCTCTCAGATGCAGGAAGACCAGGATGAGGATTCTCAGTGTTTAAGTGATGACACGGATACAGAGATTTCCAATCAGGTTTAATCATAAAGAGCACAATTTGATGATCTATAAATATAGGTTATTAAATGACCAGTGGGCCACGTTATTAAACATCTTTCTTTGACAGGATACATGGCAATGCTCAGAGTGCCGAAAGTTCAACACACCGCTCCAGAGGTACTGCATGCGCTGCTGGGCCCTGCGGAAGGACTGGTACAAGGATTGTCCTCGTCTTGTACACTCCGTCTCTGTTCCGGACATCCCGGCCTGCGGTTCACATCCTCAGAGGGATGAAGATGAAGATGAAGAAGACGACGATGATGATGGAATCGACATGCCTGACTGCCACAGGACTGTGTCGGACCCAGCGGTCCTCCCTTCAGACCAAGTCTCTAGAAACCTCCCACCTTTGTTCGATTCTTCATCTAAAGGAAAAAGTCCTTTACGGCTAAACCACTCGCAAGAGACCTCAGAGGGTGACAGCCAGGACACCCTGGACATGGAGACCGAATATCATCCCGAGGCCATACTGGAGCCCTGTAAGCTCTGCAGGGTGCGCCCACGCAACGGCAACATCATCCATGGCCGCACTGGTCACATGATCACCTGCTTTCCTTGTGCACGCAAGTTGCACAAGTTTCACGCGCCGTGCCCGGGTTGTGGCCAGATTATACAGAAGGTTATCAAAACTTTTATAGCATGATTGAAACAGGATAGTTTACAGGCATGCATTGCAGACACAACACACTTGCAAATCAATAGTAAAAGGTTTTCATGATGAAGAAATGAATGAACCATCACTGCCCTAAAATAAAAGAGTAGGGTTTCTGTATTTAGTTATTGAGTTATAGTACAAAAGGAAAATATAAATGATGTACAGAATATAATCTAAGGATGATGCACCAAACGCAACACGTAATAATAAGACTGCTTAGTCATCATTTTTTTTTAGCACAGATCTTCTAAAAATTAATTTATACCAGTTTCTGTCTGCTTAAACAGAGTTATACTGCCTGATAAACGAAGAAGGTATGAAAATACAAAGAAATGCATGGATTTTGTAAAAACAGGTTTAAATAAGATTTTAGAGCATTTCTTTGGAAAGCATTTCCTTTAAAGAGATAGTTCTGCCCTAAAATAAAAGTTTGTCATTATTTACTCACCAGGAGTACATTCTTCAAATTATCTTTGTTTTGTTGAAGAAAGCCTAAATGAGGGTGAATAAAAGATCACACAAGTTCCATTTTAGGGAAAACTATCTCTTTTAGAGGCCTTTCAACACACTTGATTAATTCTGCTTTTATTTTGAGGAATTTTTATTTTGCTGCTTCTCCAGATTTTGGCACTTAAAAACAGAAACATTTAACAGCACTGTGGCAAAGCTGTTGACCTGGTGAAAGCAGTTGTTGAAAGGTGCTTAAATACAGATTGTAGTGGAATATTTATTTATTTATAGAGTTTTTGCAGATTATTCTGAGGGGTGACCAAAAGTTGACAAGAAGAACAAGTGGTATTATTACATAGTGTTAAATCTTCTGATCTTTTTCAGTGAGGAGCCAGAACTTTATATTTAAACTTACATGCTTTTGGTGTCAGGCTTTCCAGCTATTGGTTTCTTAAGAAGATCCAATTTTTCTTTGTGTATGTTTGTTTAATCCCAAGCCTTATTTTTAACATTATCACATTATCTTTATTTGTGCCTTCATTTATTTGAATTTTGCCACACCCATTCACTTGTGCCTGTTGAAGGAAACATATAGGAGGTTTATAGTAGATGGGTTCCTTTGGGCTTTTTTCTCCGGATGTCTTACAGTGAACGGCCAGTTTAGATGACGTGAGAAAATGGAACAAGTTTGGACGTACAATAAAGAGACTGTGATCTGTCTGGAGCTGTTGTTTTCACGGTTAAAAGGACTAACGTTGATTTGAGCACTTCTTGTCAAAGCTGTTTTGCAAGTTTATGTGAGATATTGTCATCGGTTTGATAATGCTGCTGTGTTATTTAGTACCTAAGAATGATGAATCTCTGTTGTGTTATGTAAATGTGCAGCTAAAGAGGAATTCAGCTGTAACATTGTTCTGGGACACTGGAGGGAGAAAAATCTTACCCTTGTTACCAGCCTTTTCCTCTTGCTTCAGTACTCTGTGCTTTGTTTTTCTTGTTAAACTTTGTGATTTAACCTTTAGGGATCTGCTATTGAAGGTATATTCCAAATGTTGTGTATGGTACATTATTGCTACATCACTGCCATTATACCATATAGTATGGGACAAATCCATTCTAAACAAATGCAATTATATAATGAAGTTTGTGTGTTTATCCAGTCTTGATTTTTTGCCCAGATACTGAGAATACTTTTTTTGTTTTAAGTTTAAAATAAATAACTATTGAAAAAGAATAATGCTCTTCTTTATCTTGGATTGCAACTGTAGACTGTTGTTTTGAGTAGCTGTATTTTCACGCCACTACAGAACAATGAAAGTCTTTTCATATCAAGTGTATAACCATGTGACTGCACATAGAAATAGGTGAAGAATGTTGATTTTTTTTTACCACAGGATGGCAGCAAAATCTTTTATTTCTTTTTCAAGACCCCTTGGTTTGTTTTTAAGTTGAGCTGGGATGTTTTACAGCTCTTCTTTGGTCAGCATTTAGAGTAGTTTGCGTTTATTTTCTGCATATACACTGTAAAATGTCTGTATAGTTCATATACACAACACTGTACATTTTCAGTTGCTATTAATATTGACTTTGAAGTTTTGTGGAAATTTTGTCATTATTAACTCACTTTCTAGTTACAAATCTGTATAAATCTCTTTGTGTGGTTGAACAAAAATATTTGCTTTAATGCTTTTAGCCCAACAGTTATTGGACCCCATTGTCTATCAAATTACAATGATATTCCAAAGTGGCCTTAGACTGCTATCATACATTCTTTGAAATATCTTATTCAACTGATCAAACATGCTACTTTGGTGGTCTGCAGGGTTCAATAACAGGTTACGAGCATTCTTCCAAATATCTTTCTTTGTGGTCATCAAGTAAAGAAATGTTAACACATTTGTTATAACGATGTGTAGGAGTAATGAAGACAGAATTTAAATTTTTGGGTGAACGAGTGCTTTAAATGTGATATTCTGGATGTTTTCTCTCCCCATTAATCCTGTCCATGGAATATGGATGGTGTGATTGGAAATCAATAAAGGGGCTAGAAATATTGCTTAAAGATAATTGGGTTCTTCCTTTCATAACACCTCTAATCTCAGGTCTTTATTTAAATAGTGTGTTAAACTTGCAGAATCTGGTTGGTAAGATTTTAGAAGGCTCCAGCTAGCAGGTCTTGTTTGTTGAGTTAAGGATTTATAATACACCACAGGTGGAAATGAAAGTCCAACAGTTTAGCTGTTATTGTAGTCAGATGACTGGCATTGACTTAAACTTAAAACTCTTTTATTTCATTGGCCAAAATGCATTTAAGTAACAGAAAGTGGAATGTTTGTCTCCATCTGGAGTAAATGTTTTGTAATAAGTGAAAGCTTGTTTAGAACAGAAACATCACAGTACCTTTTAGAACAGGTCTGGACCACACGAACATACATCTTACAGAATCAGACATTTAGGAAAATCGCTTTATAAGAATCTGATTTTACTAAAGCCTCGTTTGTCGTTAAAAGTCATTGTTGGCAGTATTGATGAATTTCATAGTATAATTTCTGCATTTAAGTGTTTTTTAATATTGGTTCATATTGCTGCTTTATTATGACCACATTTAAATGTTAAACACCTTTGCTGTACTGTAAAAGTTCAAATGTAAAGAATTGAAAATGAATCAAGTTGAAATGTTTTCCTCGGCCACCAGAACTTTCAGAACCTCCACATGTAGCACAATCCTAGAACCAGTGTGTTCTAAAAAGTGGTTTTAGAATCTAGAGAATTGATTCCGGGAATTAATTCCTTGGTTTGTCTTCAACTCCCTCTCGATTCCCCTTTTACTGAAGACTTTTTTTTTCTGGGAAAGAATCGATTCTGACTCTAGATTCTTTTCGGAATTGACTCCAAACCCCTTTATAATCTAAATCATATGAACCAGCCACCATTTGTCTATGTTTCAACACAATGTGGAATAGAAATTAATATATATAGTGTATATATCTAATGCATCAATGTTAAACATTTTACAGTCTTTTCGCGACATGCCATTGTAAAGGCAGTTTATTTTCTCTGGCCTTTCAATGGTCATGATCTGAACGAGTACATGACATTCTGCTTGTTTCTGTCCATCATTCCTGTCCAATGGATGATGCAGTGTGTAATTGGAAATCAATAATGAAAGTGTCTCTAGAGGTCAGAATCCTTGCTAAAGGATAATTGGGTTCTTCCTTTAATCGCACCTCTAATCTCTCACCAACTCAGGTCTTTACCTTAATGGGCCCACCATAAGGTTACATCTGTTAAACTGACAGAAGACGGTTGGTAAGTGCTAAAAGACTCCGTGCTCGCACATCAACACCACATAACACAACGTCCCCTGCTATAGTGTTAGTTAAAGAATGGCGTTTCGATGCCCTTTTAATCATCAGTCTGGATATTCAGTGGTTTAAAATCATGATGGTCAATATGCTTTCTATTTTGTTGGTCTCTGTGGTATACAAAACACTTGTCAGTAGGCATGAGATGCAAGTGTTTGTGCTCAATGTTTTTTTTTTGGCTCTTTCTCAGTCTTTGTTCACAAAATGTGACTGTAAGGAAGATGTAGCCATTGTGAAATTGGTATTGACAATGCGTGAAGCAATGATTTGCACACGCTGCCCAAGCTTTGCTTGACCTGCAAACATTTGCTGTTGCTTCAAGTTGATCTCAACGTTGGTCAAAATATCTTCCCTAGATATGGATATGCGTGCAGGGCATTTAGGAATACAATAACCCACTACTTATTTAAAACAGACTTTGCTAGATTCCCATCTAATGACAAGCACTTCTTAAAGTAGATCTTAAAATAGCTTAATGCATCAAATACTAATAGCACAGCTTAGTTCTGCATGGAATTAAAGCACATGAGAAGTGATATCTCTTTGTTTTCACTTAGTTATTAGAGCCTGACAATTTGAATTATTGCAAATGAATTGAATTCCTTTTGTTGTCTGTTTTTTTTATGTGAAAATGGGGACAATCAATTTTGTAATGAATTTATCGTTCGGTGCTCTTTAGCTTTTTATTGTTTAGTCAATGTTTTCCGTGTCTACTGCTTTCAGCCTTCTTAAGAAATGATTATTTCCTGTATGCATCATTGACAAAATCTGAATCTGTCCAATGATGGAAAACTAGCAGCAAATACTATAAGTAGTTTTTCTGCAGAGAAAAGAGATCCAAAATAAAAGAATTTGCCTTTGGCAAAATTTGTTGTGTTTTTACCCAATTTTTATGTGTGAAGTTGTGTTCCATGGTGTGTATATGTTAAGGGATAGTTTCCCCAAAATAAAAATTATTTTATAATTTACTCACCTTTGAGCTCCAAATCTGTGTAAGTTTCTATGTTCTCATGAACACAATGAAATTTTGAGGAATGCTTATAAACAACTATACTACCATAGTTGGTAAAAAAACTTAAATATTGTGTTCTGTTGAATCCAAAAAAATACTTTGAGGAAATACGGACAAATGCACTTAAGACTACCATTGTCATTTTTCTGCTATGGTATACACTAGGGTCTTAGAAATGTTTGATCACAAGCATTCGTCTAAATATCTTTCTCATTTTAAATGAAAAAAAGCAATTTAGACAGGCTTGGAGTGATTAGAATGTAATTCTTGACATCATTTTCCAGTTTTGGGTGAAATCTCCCTTTACATTAAGAAATTAGAGGTATAGTACACTTGAAAATTAAATCTTTTTTTGGAATGTTATTTCCTTGTATGACTTACTTTCTTCTGCAGAAGATATTTTGAAGACTTTGGTAACCAAGTGCCTTGCCTTCTACTGGCTTTATTCTTTATACTTAAAACTACAGAGACACTTTTCGAAATATCCTCTTAAGGGTTTCACAGAAGAAAGAGTCATATACAGGTTATGATCATTTTTTTATGATAATTGTATTTGGTGTAAACTGTTTGTAATTGTATTTAATGTATTTACCTTTATGTACTCTTCCCCTTTATGGCTTACTATATAAAAAAGCAAACACAAACATCTCTTTTTGTGTTACATAGAAAAATAGCTGGAAATGGGTTTGGAATGGCATGAGTAAATGTCAGAATTTTTATTTTTGGTTGAGCGATTCCATTCCCACTTTATATTTCATACATATTGTTAAAGCAAACTATAGAGCGTTGCTGTAGACATGTGTGAGGTGTAGAGATTTTTCACGGACATGCATGCCCACACACTCATGCCCAACCTAAAACAGCCCAGTTCTACTCCATTAACCAGTGTCACTTCCCATTTCTGGGCTCTTGCTCCCTCGTTCCATATTCCATTATCTTACTCACACGGCCTGGCTTCCTTCTCCTTATGGGGAAATCGATAGCCACACTAAATAGATTTCACAATCAATTTTTCTATCATCATTCCACAAAACTGCTTCCTGGCTTTGAAAGTAGGAACGCTTTAAAGAAAAGAAAAGGGCAACAAAAATGTTTAAAAAGCTCAATTTTGTTTTGTTCTGCTATCAAATGGTTGAGTAATGCTTGGGTTTGGGTCATCAGTAGAGATTCTGAAAATGAAAGGATAGGATTGAGGTTCTCAAGCAACTTCTGAAAAATACTGATGTTTGATCTGAATAGTTTATATTTAATAGACATTTTTATTTGGTAATTTGACAATTTGTTGTCAATGTCTTACCAGAACTTTCAAAATATATCAAAAACATATTCTCCCAATGATCATTGATGGCTATTCAGTCATTCATTAAATTATTTGACAAACATTGTATTAATGCACAGGAGCAAAAGCATCAACTGTATTGTTACTGGTTGCTTACTATGCATTGCTTTTAAAGTTCTTTTATTCTTTCACGGTAAAAACGTTCCTCCATTAAACGTCAGGGTTACGGTTCAGTGATGCATTGAGCCTCGTGCTTTGGCATTTCCAGCATTAATAGGCTGGAATGGATCCACTTGAATGTAAAGGTTGGCTTAAAAAGTTACAAAGCAGATTGATTCCAACCCCTTTCCATATTTCTTCAAAATAACTATAATGCACAGTTGCAGTCTTCCATTTATGTGTAATATCTAAAAACATTTCACAATTGTTATCTTATCATTTTAGTTTTTCCGACTTTTGAAGTGATCAGTGGTGGGGTGGAAGAAAGTGATTCTCCTCCTTTCTACAGAGAATTTTTCAAGCCTAAGGCTCTTCTCCTGATTTTGGGATCTGTTTTTTGCAACTCTACAGAAACTCCTTTCTATGGTAACTATGCTTACAAATAATAAGTGCTGTAGGGTTTTACTGTAAAGACAGTTTTTAATATGTGGTGCCCTTGCACTAATGAAATAAAGAATCCCTGAAATAAAAGTGAAGAAAATAACAAATTTGTTTGATAATGTGCTTGAATTGTTGTTAGGTGATGTTAGGTAACATCGAATATTAACGGCGCAGTTATACATTTTTAAGTAAGACTATAATTTTTTTAAATGAACACAATGCTTTCTTTGCTCCACCCTTCTTTATCATGAAATGTGTTATTTTGCATTATCATTTTTAAAATAATCTTGTATTGTCTGTTCCGCTGAAATCACAGGTTGAAGTAACTGTTGTTGTTAAGTGTTAAAGTAACCTAAAAATTTAAACTGTGTGCTCATTTACACACTGTTCGTCATTAAAACCAGTATGACTTTCTTTCAAAGAACACAAAACAAGATATTTTGAAGAATGTGGGGAACTTGCATCCATTCCCTTGCATTGGATTTGTCCATACAGTAAAGGGCTGTCACTTTCTTCAAAATATCTTCTTTTTGTTCTGCTAAACAAAGAACATACATGTTTAAAATGAAGAGAGGATAAGTAATTGACACAACTCCTCACATGACTTTTTACGTGACTTACAATCGACCAAACCTTGACATTTGTCCAAAATGTTTTAATAATAGCTCAAAATAGAATTTAACACACAATCATCTAAATTATTTGAGAAAGTGGTATGTTGAATAGGAAATTCAGATTTATGTACAGCTTTGGGGTGGGAAACGACCAATGCTCAATAAAATCAAATTAAAGCAAAAGGAAATCAGTCTGAGTGGACAAGACAGTCAAGTTAAAGAGAGAGTCACTGAAACAAGAGGGCACAGCAATTACGAATTGACAAAATAATAGAAAAGCAACCAAAGTAACAAAGTTACTACAAAATGACAGACAGTAAAAAATGGATTCCACAATTTTGAAAATGCAGGCGAACGGTTTTTCAATCCCCAGTGCTTCTGTCAATCCTTCCCTGGTTGATAGAGGAATCAGTCCATAATCTCAGTCATTACTTGTTTCTCTCATGGATGTAGAAGTCCAGCGGTCAGATCAGTGCTCCCCCAGGGTGCATCGGATATTCACCTGACCAACTAAGAAAAAGTTCATTTTTCCTGTTTCACAAGAAGAGTTGGCACCATCTTTCCTTAAAGTGTCTTGCATTAGAGTCTGACACTTCATTAGTACTGATGAAGATGGAATCTCTGCCGTTCTTGTTGTGTATAATGTGGACACAGAAGCAATTGTCTTCTCACCAAATGTTTGGCTTTTTTTGTTGTTGGGCTAAAGTTTAGTGCCAGTGAGCCACAGTGCATTGCATTCTCCATGAACCTTTTCTTCAACGATACGGGGAGACGTGTTTAGGGTAAATGTCCATTTACTGGGGTCTGTTTTTTTAAGCAAGAGTCTAGGATGTTTCCTCGGGATCGAATTTATGGACTGACACACATTCCCTTTGCTCTGATGGTTGTTACTTCGGAGTGATCTCTGGGGGCTCCTTCTACAGAGCACAGTTCAACACTTTGTTAAAGAGAAAGCACATATGACATTAGTTATAGAACATTAAAGACAACTCTCTTTATATCAGCAACGCTCGCTTGGAGATTGCCTGCCAGTTTAGTTTTCACCATAAAAAGATAAATTGTGGTAAGCCTGTAGAATGTTCCTCAGAAGACTTGAGTTCAGCGTCAAGAGGCTTGAAAAAGTTCTGCTGAGTTTTGATTCTTTGTCCGTCCTTTATTTTTGTCTCTTTCTCAATATTAAAAATATATAAGTGCTTCGCATCTTTCTACAACCATTCAATCTCGAGAGGCTGCGTATAAACAGACTATGAACTATCGGCTGCACAGCTTTTGTGTCCTTGGTTGATATATTGGATGTGAATACATGAACAAAAGCTTTTAATATACATATATGTATTTTAACTTTCTCAATATAAAATAAATACAAATCTTTTTTCCACTAGACTTAAAACCGGGTTTCTTTTATGTTAAGGAGCCAAGTTAATTTCTAGTAGTTTTTGTTTCTGATGATCTGTAGTTTTGACTGTCAAAAGCGGTAGAGTAGCTTTTCAAACCTTGTACTCAAGGGATTTTTTGTCCATCATTCTTGGACACTTTGCTCAGCATGCCTCATTTGTTAGCCCGCTAGCGTCTTGTCCCAGCAAAGTATTTCTGAGCTCTTTGCCTCTTCCGTCTGATAGGGCTTTATCTGGGTTCTGCCGATTCAGGTCTTTTGCAGGTATTTGATGAACCATGAAAGCTTTTGCCTCTGTGGTTAGAATAGTAGTCTGGGGTTTCTCAAGCTCAGACATGTGGTCTCTCCAGAGGAATGAAGCTCCGCCATGACATGCTCTGGCTGCCAACAAAAGGAGAAGAACTGATACAGCCAGTAGGACTGCCGGGGTTAGGTCTGGCAAAGGATCTTTGATGGTCACCTCCTTGGTTGTTAGATGAACACATGTGGTGTTATTTGACTCAGTGTGAAGACAGACTTTGTATTGAGTGCCTGGTCGTAGACGGGTTAGGTTGAATCTTCGGGTGCCAGCTAGAATTCGAGTACTATGCCCGTGATAGTCTTCTAGACTTCCATTTGCCACCCAAGAGAGATAGGCAGTCGGGACGTTGCGACTTGCTTGCCAGGTCAATATGGCGTATCTTTCCTTGATGTCCTGAACTTCAAAGCTATCTCCTGTTTTTTGTGTACTTGCTTGAGCCACTTCACTTCCCTCTAGCTGTAGATTTAAGCTTCTAGTGTCGGCTCCCACAAGGTTCTGTGCAACACAAGTGTAGAGACCAGTCTGTTCATTGCTGACTCCAAAAATCTCCAATGTGCCCTCTGTCAGAACCCGATAACGCCCATAGCTGCTGGATGGAGTCAATCTCACGCCCTGGGGTATGACCCAGTAGATATTTGGCTCTGGTTCTGCTAGTGCTCTGCAATGCAATGCTACATTCTCTCCGTGTTTAACTTCAATGTAGGAGGGGAAAGTGCTTGGGGCAATCAAGGGCAGACAGCTGTCTGCCATCTCTCTGAATGATACTTCTTTAACTCTCCTGGCTTTGAGCTCAGGAGGCTCAGAGCAAAAAGTGGATTGAGGCTCAATGAAACGGACTGGCTTGTCATTGTCTGCTCCCACCCAGCGGATCAGGCAGTCACAGCGAATGGGATTGCTGTGCAGACTGATTTCTTGAAGGCTGGGCAACGACCTCACTGTCTGGCGATGCAGGGCACTCAAGGCATTACTGTTCAGCATCAGACTTTCCATGCTTGACAGTTTTTGGAAGGCCTGCGGGTGGATATACGAGAGCCGAGGATTGTTTGTGATCTCCAGTTTGGTCAGTTCGGGGAGGTTTTCCATCGCAGAGTGCTCAATAGAAACCAGCTCCTCCATGTTATTTAAACCAAGTTCTTTCAGGTGAAGCATATTTGTGAAATCTCCTTTCTGCACTATCTGAATGGGGTTTTTGTTCAAATCGAGGAACTTTAAGCCTGGTAGTTTTTGCAGTGCTTCTTTTGGAACCCTTAATAGATGGTTGTCATAAAAACTGATGCTCTCCAGGTTTTGAAGGCCTTCAAGCGCTCTCTCCGAGATCTCGCGTAAGCCCATGCCTGCTAGGACCAGGCTGCGCAAAGAGCCTAATGGTTTAAAATTGTGGTCCTGTATTGTGTCCACGGGGTTTCCACCGATCATTAGTACTTCCAGTTGGGGCAAAGCATGGAACCAACGTCTGTCAATTAAAACAAGGCGATTAGAGTTAAGATGAAGCCTTAGAAGTTTATCAAGGCCTTTGAAGGCTCCAGGGGAAATGCTTCTTAGCCTGTTGTGATTGAGGTACAACTCCTGTAGGCTTGGGAGTCCAAAGAACGCTGCTTCGGGGAGATGCCTCAGCTGGTTTTCTTCCATATGTAGGCTAAGGAGAGCTGGCAGGTCAGTTATTCTCAGGTTTCGGGTACTGGTAAAGCTGTTATGGGAAAGATCCAACTCTGTCAGATTGACAAGGCCCTGGAGTTCACTCTGGTCCACAGAACTGATGAGGTTACTTTGCAGCCGAAGAGTTTGGGTCTCTGGAGGGAGGGAAGTGGGCAGCTGGATAAGTAGGAGGTCATTGCAGTCAACTGTAGGAGCCTCTCTATACACAGACTGGGGAGAGTACCAGGGCTTGATTTGGCAGACGCATTGGAGGGGGCAGGGTACTCTCCAGGGCATCGATTGAATAACCAAGGAGCTTGCTACTCCGAGCATGAGATGAGTGTGCAGAAGAAGCATGATAATCTGTCCGATTTTCATAATTACGATCTAATGGGCTGTGGATTCACTGTGAGCTGGACACTTCAGTTTGTGTTTATACACGAGTTATGTGATTGAAGAAGTCTTGCTATAATTGTACAAAATTGTCTCAAAGATTACAGGAGCTTAAGTTCTTCATCTCCAACTTTGTGAAGTAGTCATACAAGTGTCTCCAAATCCTCTTTTGGTCACCTAAACACTGTGCCAGCTCAGATGTAATCCAATCCAGTCTCACTCGTTTGATCTTACATTCTTGCAGACCTGATGGGTTCAGAGGCACACCTGCAAAGACAAAATAGGAAATTTTATCACATGAGATCATGAGATTCAATACATTAATTTTTAGCTGTTCACTTGAGTGAATAAAAATAGCTCCTTGGATTTCAAACATTGTTTTTATTGTAGATATAGTATTTTGACATTGTTTTGTAATTGAGATCGTAAAGGGCTCGCATCAGCTCAAATTAAATGTATTATATCTGTACCAGTACCCAAACACTTTTCAAGCCTCTATATTTCTCCGTAAAGAGCTTCTCTCAATTAGTTCTGGGACATTGCTGCTGAATCTCGCTCCACGTCTCGTAGCCGCCAGAAGATGACTTCTGTGAAAATACGCAGGCTGAAATTTAGTGAGCCTAATTCATGGCTTAGGATTAAGCTCTGCAAATAATCAAGGCCCTCATATTGCTCATATGTTGGAGGATTGTAAGTAATGGGAAAAGCATGACATGTTTTTGGCAAATTTCCCGACAGCGGTCTAACCTACTTTGTTTAAACTTTGTGACATGGTAAACAGAGGAAATGTTTCAACTGTCTACTTAGGATTTACAGAACAGATTCTCAGCTTGAAAAACTTTTTCACAGTTAGCTTAAATTATCCAGCTGTTGTACCGCTCATAAAAGCTTGGATTGTGCTTGCAATATAGAATGAATTGAACGTTTATTACATAATTTTGTCAGGAATCTTTTTAAAACTAGTGCCAGGTTCTTATCATCATATTATTTAAAATGTTATTGACCTTGTTAATACATCTGATGTAGAGTTTTTTTGTAAATCCTTCACAGCTCAATACAATACAACCTTATTGCATACTTCAGTCTCCATTTAGACACTTTGACTGCATTAGGTGCTCTGATTATACTATTCAACCATCTCCTCCCTTTGCTAAAGCTTTGCCACAGTGATCCATCCTTCTCCTGAATGCTCAATTAGTCCTAATGTTCTCCCTGTCTTTCTTCTCCCGTCCCCCAGGGATCCACCTGCCGGTTAGGAGACTATTTGTGCTTCCTCTTCTCTTGCTCAGATATGCACAGAGTGCAGAGGCATAGATGAACAATCCATAGCTATCAACAAGCCTATGTGAGTATAGCCTCAAGCTCTACCCCGCCAACTATCAGCATGCGCACTTCACCTTCGGCTCATTCACAATGTGTCAGCTTCTTAGGCAGGAACCCGCCTCTCATGATGTACCCTGTCACCCTCGACCAGCTGGTCCTGGTACGGGTTATGTTCCGCTGACTCCTCGTCTGGGTCGTAATTGGTTGTGAAGGGGCTTGGAAGATCCCTAATGTGAGGTGAATAGAGATGTTGGGATGGGGGTGTCATCCTGTGCACCCTGAATGCAGTTGTGGAGAGTTAACTTCTGAATGTGAGTGTTGTCCTTTGCTTTTTCAATACTTGCTTGTATAAATATTGCTGGTAAAGTAACTAGTCTTGAACCCAAGAGTAAAAATCTCTTAGTGCCCTTGAGCAGGTGGGCCCTTCTTGCAGTAGCTTTTTATCACCTCCTACCCTTTTCTAATGCCCTTATAAAACATTCTTTGCAATTGTTTCCTCCAAAGCTACTATCATTGTAAACAATCCGACGTTCTTTAAGGTTTAACAGTCAGATGCTGCAATCTTTAATTCAGATTTACACAAATCAGTTCAATCTGACAGCTGCTTCAATGCGGCTCTGTAAGCATTCTGTTTATAATAATCTTCCTTTGGTAACCTTAACAATGGATTTTGCAAGCTACTATTATCTCCATCTCTGCAAAGAAAATAATAAAAAGACATGCTTAAAGACTTCAGCGTTACTGTGATTTGACACATGAAACACGAAATTGCAATTTCGCCACCCCGGCAAATACAATTGAGTTCCTTTATACTCAAAAACCTGTCAGGTTTAACCAAAACAGTTGTGTTCAATCACAATATATCCCCATGATTTGTTTTGCAGATTGCAGGGATTAACCGAACCGTCGCCATTGGTTTCCCCACAATCTAATGTTCATTCATGGCACGACCGCTGCTCAGAACATACACAAGCCACCTTTGGCTGCATACCCATGCCTGGATCTCACTGCAAAAACTCCCTCTGTCCTCTCCAACAACTCATTTCAGAGCTTAACTGTGAATGGAGGAGAGAACATCTCTGTTTGCTCTGACTGTAATGCAGATTTGCCTGGCTCTTTGAGTAATTCTTTATGGCTGCACACACTTGGAAGTGATAGGCCACCTTATAAAATAATAGATATGTAATTTCATAATTTTCTTTACCTATTCCATAATCATAAATTAAAAAGTCCAGAGGATCTTGTATTCATATGATTTTCTTTTAAAATAGTTTCTAAGCATAATTCAGGTCATGAAATAAAAAGAGATTTATTCAAAAATCTTGAATAAAACAAATGTAATAATCATTTATGTTTATATATGTTATATAATAATAAGCCATGTTTAGTTATATTAATATTTTCAATTTGTCCAACAGTACATGATCACCACAGACACCAATGCAAAATTTACCTTAAACAACTGTAAAATATGATGTGCAAGTTACTAAACAACTTTTAGGTTGAGTCTAAATTTTTTTGTACAAAGTATATATAAATTTCATATATGCATTTTTACAAAAGAAAATGTACAAATATTTTTAAGACATACATATTGGGAATGTTAATCAAACAGTTTTATTTTATTTTGCAACATTGATTTTTTATTTAAAGTTTTTATTAGTATAACCACTGTGAATGTTATGGCAGTGTTGTTCCTACCGTTAATAGTCATTATTGCTGAAATGACATTTAAAGAAAATTAAACAATATAAAAATAAAAAATACGTGTTTTATATTTAAAAGCATATTGAAGGCAATATTCTATCTGTATAAAGTTACCGTGATTGTGTGCCCATGCATTAATCAAGGGATGAATGCACTCACACAATCTAATGTAGGAGTACTTTAGTGTAGATGATTTATTCAGGAGATATGCTGTATTTATGTTTGTTTGTTTGTTTGTTTGTTTGGCTGTGTGTGTGTGTGTGTGTGTGTGTGTGTGTGTGTGTGTGTGTGTGTGTGTGTGTGTGTGTGTGTGTGTGTGTGTGTGTGTGTGTGTGTGTGTGTCCGACATTAGAATTCAACGGCTGAACTTAACCATCCATCTCCTGCTCTCACCTGCACACTGACCTTGCCTGCTTATTTTCCACCAAGCCCAATATCAAGCACTGACAGCCCAATCTGAAAAACCCTGTCACTCTTCTTTTTAGTT
Organism: Triplophysa yarkandensis; assembly: GCA_033220385.1. Taxonomy (NCBI): domain Eukaryota; kingdom Metazoa; phylum Chordata; class Actinopteri; order Cypriniformes; family Nemacheilidae; genus Triplophysa; species Triplophysa yarkandensis. Next base: position 9,021,849 of record CM065662.1, on the reverse strand, counting down.
TGATCCCCTCCTACCTCAACCTCTTCACTTAAGGTCATTACATAGTACACTAATGTCCACAACACGAGTGCTCAAACTCCTTCTGTACATCTTCAAAAGCAACTATCTTTCTTCAATCTGTTTGTGTTATTTTTGGTGCATGTAATCCTTATGTGTACCAGTGTTTATTTCTGTGGTTTGTAGGCGCACACCCACATCATTTATGCATACGCAAGCTTGATTTATGCCAAAAGTGAGATTCACACCTGGCTTCACTAACCCTTGAGACAAAGACGAAAGATTTTGAATAATAAAAAGGACCTGAAGCCACAACTGCATGAGTTAATTGAATATTCTGCTTTCTTCAATAGAGCTTCATATGAAACACAGAAGTGAAAGATTTACCTAAGGCCTTGCAATGCTGGACGCTGCCTGATAAATACCAGCGTGGCATCACGGGTAAGTCAGGATAATGCACTTATACACAAATGCAATCTTTCTGGGTATGTTTATCTTTATATCATCTCAAACATCTTTCATGTTTCTTATACCAGCAGATCTTGAAAGTGTACTTTGGTATATTGGCAATTCTGTGCACAAAATCAGAGATTACCATTTACGTTATTAGATATTTATTTCCACATTCACCTTATAGATATTTTCCTCTCATTTGTGTCTACTTACTGAACACATTATTTCAATAGGAAGACCTGAGACTACACATCTCCTACTATGCTACTGTAACCTTCATTCAAACTAATTCTCTTCTGGATATGCCTGTATCCCAGGAGGCCTGCCTTACCAGGGTTTTGGGTAATTCCTCCAGGGGATGGAGGGGTGAGCACTCTCCTATTATCATGACTTCAAAGGATCTCAGGCTGCTGGCTCAACTTCACAGCCTGAAAGGGTCCTCGCTGCCTCCTTTATAAAACCCTCTGATTAGACCCATGGCTCGGGATGAGACCTACACTAAAGAGCTCACCTGAATTTGAAATGGAACGAGCACAGGCTGCAAACACACATAATAGTGTTTCATAAGCCTCTTTGTATAATTATAATACACTTGATGGAACATGACGGAGTCACTCAGAGCGAGGGCGAAAAATCATCGTTTAAAGCCGTGAGGAAGTTCAGATTAAAAAGATCAATGGGATTTGTTTATTTAACATAGATGAAAGTTTAGATCGGTTATCTCTGTTAGATGTTGTGAACGACAAAAGAAGATATTTTGAAGAATGTTGGTGGAAGAGTATTGTGTAGACGTATAAAAGCCAACCAGGTTTAAAATGAAAAGAGGATGAGTAGATGAAGACACATTTCTCACTGGGGAATATTTAACAGTGCATTAAATTATACATATCAGAGAAAATATAAAGTGCATGATGAAATATCTTCATAAATGGTTCAATTTGTGTTATATTAGTTTTTCTGGAATAATCAATGCCTTATGTTAAAGTTCTATTTCTTTTTTTTTGTCTCATGAATGTTACATATGCAGGCTAGGTTTCAAGATTCTTGCACCGTGGGCCGTTCATCTGGAGGTCTCTGCCAATCCATGGCCCAGGTCCATGATCCGTCCTTGATGAAGACAGAACACCCTCTAAGCTCAGACCTCATATAAAAGATTTTACATAAAAGCGACAGGTAACAAAATTATATCCTGTCTTCAGTTTTCATCAACCATATCCGCCTGACCTCAAACATGTGTGTCCATCATTTTGCTTTTAATCTGTTTCACAAAGCCTCTGCGGTTTTATATGTGGACGCAAATCAAAATATGAACACAATTCACTGATCTCACCGCAGCATCACCTCCCCGCACACCTCACTTCTGTCTCATCTTAATGTGCATATTCTCATTCCCCTTCTGAAGAATATTGACCTTTGTAATAATGGGATGAGTGCTGCGGCACAAGTACACAGCAAGCTCTTCTCAGAAGCTGTGGATTCTGAGCTCTTTATTAAACTAAATGTCCGTATAATCTATCCGACCATTGGCTTTCGTGTGTCTTTTGATGCATATGTTTTTGTGCTTAAAAAAGTTGTGATATTTCTGTCTCTCTCTCTCTCTCTCTCTCTCTCTCTCTCTCTCTCTCTCTCTCTCTCTCTCTCTCTCTGTTACTACTTTCCGCAGTGCCACCGTCATTTATTTCTTGGAAGGAGCTATTGCAGTGCTCGCTGCAGAGTTGCCATGGAGATCTGTCTCCGTGTTTCACAAGGTCAGTGTGAAAGTTGAAGGAGCTCTGCATAACAGGTCTGCTCCTTCATACAGCTAAAATAAATCACTCAAATCCATGCATTCAAGTGGAACTTGCATTTTAAAGCAAATCTTATCTTATACATTTGTAGCTTTATCTATACAGTCATCAAGAAATGAAAGGAATGAAACTTCAATCGAAATCCATTAACTTCCTTCGGATGACAAATTTCATCAGCACCCCATATGACCTTCTACCTTGAAACATGACCGTTCCTGACTACACTATTTGTCAGTTCTTGTAGTCGGAAATTGTTTCCTGTCTCCGACATGACATGTTGCTTCCCAACCAGTAATTTAGGTTTTAAGGATGTGCATGATGTCACTGGGAAGGCTACTGATGTGTTTTACTTCCTTTCTTATTGTATACCTCAGCTATAATTTGCAATGGATTTGTTCTTTGAACTCTTGGTCACTCTTATGTTGGTCCTGTCTTGAAGAAACATTTAAGACGTAGGGGTGCACACAGAAAGAACTGTCAGATAGATTTGTCAAACATCAGGCAACCATTAAATTGTGGTTTCTGGTTGTTGACGCAAAGATTTCGAGTTCTTCTGGTATCAGTTTTAAGTACTTGCTTCACAGAAAGAGACTTCAGGCCTGGGGTTTTCATTAACGGTCAAGTCCTTAACAAAGCCTAGTGTTTCATCATTTGTATTTCAGGAAAGGCCCGAAGTGATTCCTGAACACTCTGTGTGTATTCTTGATCATCATTTTTGTACTTTTAAATGTAAAAAGGAATGAAAAGCTCATTCCCAGAACTCCATTATACGTTCCGCTTTTTCACATTTACTTTTGATCCTGGTTGTTTACAACTGATTATGTTCAATATCGTATTATGAACATCTTCTCATTTGCAACATTAGGATGTTTAAGTACAGATTGTTCAAAAGCTGTAGAAACGTCTTGCTTCAGTTATACACAAAGATAGATATTTGGAAGAATGTCAACAAGATGCACCGGGATTAAAATTTAGTAATTTAAAGAATGAAGGAAAGCAAGTTCTGGAGACTACCATTTTAATCCTACACTGCCAACATGGGTAATGGGATGTTTTTCATATATATTGGTTCTATTAAACTAAGTTGTTTAAGTGTAACTTATTTTTATATATTAAAAAAAACTAGTGTAAGCAATTGAATCATGTGTGATTCCAACGACCCCTTTTTCTAGTTTACTATAGCTGTCAATGATATGATACAACCATATCATATAATCATATATATTCCTGTATATGTGTATATATATGTTGTGATATAAGCTGTACATAAATCTTTAAAATATTGTCGTCGTGTATAGCAAACTTCTGTCCACAAAAGTTGTAAAATCTGTTGTAATTCCCCAAAAATGGAGAGCAGGATCTAAACAAAACTCCCATTCAGACTCTCAGTTCCAATCTTCAGGCTTTATCGGTTGCTTTTGTTCTTTCCAATATAAATGCAGAGCAGCGAAGAATGGTTAATTCCATCTCCAGAATGGAAACATAATGTGGCAGCTCTTTCCACTACAAAAATACTAAGTGGCAGACACGATCCAATGTGCAGCACAATTAGACAGCTCTACTAAATGGCGCCATTACCAAACCTCACCGATTGCTGACACTTTCATTGCTTTGGGTAGAAGAGGGAGGGGTCAGCTGGTTTGCTTGCAAGACCATTCATTATGGAAAAGGAAAAAGGGGGGAGAAAGAGAGTGGAGAGTGCATCCAGCTGCCCGCTCAGCTCAAATTAGCCCAAGTGTCCTCTGAAGCTATGGTGGCTAAGTCATCCATGCTGGTCCCCTGCTGGTGGGGTGGATGACTCATGCTTGGAGTGACCTTCTGTCATACCGCCCTCAATAATATTGACAGAGGCTTGCCTGTGGTCCTTACATTCATCTTCATTAGCGCTTGGCTTTAAGCATCAACGTCAGTAGCCGATCCTGAGAGGCTCACAAGTATCTCTGCCTCTGTCGGTTCCATCTTTCATTCTGCTCCTGCCATTCCTTAGCTTAAAGCGAGCTTAATCACACTATCATCACAGGCAAGTGTGCGTGCAATAAGGGTGTTCTTTTCACTTGTGAAAACTAGGACAAAGACCTTTAAAACACAAGTAAAGATTAAGATGATGTGACGGTGCCTTTGGGAAAAGTTCAGCCAAAACTTTTAAAACTTTGTCATTCAGCAAACTTGTATGACCTTCATAAATTTAAATAGGTAATTTGTTAAAAGGGGGTAGTTTAGTGTATTTATTGTTTCTTATATTGTTTAAAAGCTTTTTAATTATCTTGTACTATATTTACACTTCAGTCCATACATTGAAAAGTCAAGGGGTTCTAATCTTGTTCAGTTGTAGACATTCTTCAAAATATCTCCTTTTGTTTCTGCAGAAAAAAAAACTACTATTTTGTTCTGTTAAACAGAAAATAGGACATTTTGAAGAAGTAAGGAAAGCAAACAGTGCTTGGGCACCTTTGACTTCCGTATTGATTTTCTAAAATGGTAGTCAATAGTGCCACGGAAATCTCAGTCACTGACATTTTTCTAAATATATTTCTCTGTGTTCGACAGAACCAAAAATTCAACAGAACAAAACAAGTTAGCTCAACAGCTTGAAGTAAAGTTATTCGTGAGATTATTTTGTTTTGGAATGATCTTTCGTTATATTTATATTGCTGCTCACTGTATATAGTGGTATATATAAATTATAGTGGTCTTACCTGCTAATTTATAAGTATTAAAATGTACCTCTTAATCATGATGAGGGTGTAATACATATGCTGATATGATGTAAGGGGATTTTTTACTTGTTGCCCTCAAACATTTTACTTCGATGAGAATAATAAGGTGCTATTTGTTGAAATTAGTAAAAGCATTAACTAACATTGGCTAACAATGTACAATTAAGTTTTCTTAGCATTTATTAATCCTTAATGTTAGTTTAAGAGAGTTATTCATTTTTTAGATATCCAAACACTCCAGCAAACACTGTTTTTAGATTTGTCTGCTTAAATATGACAGTATATTGAAGTTTTTTATTATATTAAATGTCACTTTATTTTCCTTTCACTCGTGAGGAGTTGGAAAGGATTTTCAACACAATCTTACAGCAATTTACAAGGACAAGGCTTGTTCTAATAAATTAATGATTTCTTTTGTATGTGTATTTGCTATAGTGCCCGTGACATTATTCAGTATTCAGTATTGCTTTTTACTAAACTGTACACATTTATATGTATTGGCCACCATGTAAAACCGATATCCTGTGAAATCTGACTATGGTCTGAAATCTTACTAATTTATTTTTAATATAATGTTCAAGAAATTACTTTTGTATTAATTCCTACGTTATTATTATGGTTATGTATTGATGGTTATTATTAACCATTAGAAATATCCATGACTAATCGAATAAATTAATTAACATGACAAAATACGTAAATAAATCTCACATTCTGTGATGAAAATGATGTAAAACATGCCATGTTATTATTTTGGTTATTATTTATTATTATTATTAGTTATATAACTTTTTTTAATTGGGCGGGGAGACTGATAGGCCATCCTCCACAAACACATGTCACTCTCCAGGCGAGGAACTTATGTATTATATGTATTATTTTCAAAACTTAAATTATTTAAGGCATTCCTCAATCCATTTGAGTTACCCTAACTTGTTGGGTTTTACATTGCAGACAGTGTTTTCACAACCCAGTGTTATATCCCAGTTCTCCATTTGCTACTGAACATTTATATATGGACCAAAGATTTCAATCACAATATGTATAGGTTATGGGCATACATATGTTTTTGTTCAAAGATGTAAAAACATGAATCACATTTCTCTTTCAAACCAACATACACACACAACACGTTCTCTCTATTCCTAAGCAATGTTTGAATCAATAACAACAACAACAGCGGCACTCAAGAGTTACATTCAAGCTGAGCAGTTTCTTGTTTGCTGCTGCATAACATTACTAGAGCTCAACGTATTTTTTCCTGTGCAATATATAAAACTCTGCATCTGCCTTCCTGTCAGCTATGCAGAATAATATCACCCTCACAGAGTTTTTTATATACGGGTCAACAGTGAATCATATTAATGAATCTGCTAGTATTTATCTTCCCTTCATTCAAAAAGAGTGGCATTCGTCTTTTATTTCCCCTCCATGTTGTTCTTTTTTGACAGATGACAGATTCGTAGTTGCATGGGTTCCCGTTCATCATCACTGAATTTGTGAGACTGATTTAAAAACTTGCACATGTGCATATACCCCCCCCCCCCCCCCCCCGCCACAATTCAGAGGTGTCACCATGAGCCCTCTTTGCACCCTTTGTTTCCGTATTTATTTTCATTTTGGAAATAGAATCAGATGGTTCTTGCAGAAGCCAGAGCCATCGATCGGTGCTGGCACTGATGGATGACCTGTTTTTTCCATTGTGCTGATGGATACACTATAGCTCCTTACGGAGTTCAGTCTCAGCCTAGCAAAACCAATGGACCTGGTGCAGGGGTTTAAGTTTGATTAACTAAAACTTCCTGCGGGCCAGAGAGAGCAACCGCCCTCACTGCTGAGCATGAACCTCAGTCAACCATTGACTGACCTGAACAATCCTTCAAATCCCTTCAAGTAACGGCTCACCTCTGAATGAAATCTGTCATTGTTCTAAATCTATATGATTACCTATATCTATAATTTATGTTAACAATTTAACCGTCACATCGAGATTAGAAAAATGTTAAATAATTATCAAAAAAAAAATTTTATACATTTTTTTTATTGTGTAATGTTTTTATTCATTGATTCAATTGTTTTAAAGTAGTAGTTAAAACCAAGTAGGACATTTGTACCTCTGAAGAACACAAAGAAAGTTATTTTTAAGAAAGTTTGTTACAGAACAGCATTGAGACTAATTCACTTCTTTGAAGAATCTTCTTTTGTGTTCTGCAGAAGAAAGAAAGTCATACAGGTTTTAAATGTCAAGAAGTACATTATGTATTGTGTGTGTGTGTGTATGTGTGCGCGTGCGTGCGTGTGCGCGTTTGTCTGCGCGTTTGTGTGTGCGTTTGTGCGTGTGTGCATGCATATATGTGAGTGTGTGGAACATCCTCCTGCCACATTGGCCAGCTTTACACAGGCTGCATATATACGCCATAGGCTGTGACTCTCTGGCATTGTGGGCATATGCAGAAACCCAGTATGGGTTCAAGGCAAACTGGCATGGAAAGACCACTTTGGATGAGAAAATGAGATGTTTGGCCTATTCTGTCTCCTGTTGTCCCTGCCTCTGAGCTCCCGCATATCCGCAATGCCATATTTTAGTTTCGGCATGCAATTGTCCCAACTCCCTAGAAGTGCATGTGCCTTGTAATGAGAATCATATCGGCCTAATAAGAAACAAATCCCATTAAAGGAACATATGTTGTCCCATAGACCACCCCATGTCCAGAGGATGTGTCGTGCTGCTTAGAGGCGGATGACCCTCTCTTCACCCTCTCTACAAAATGAGGAGTTTTTTCTAGTGCGCAGTTTGATATTGCTACAAAACACTGCGGAAATAATCTCAGCGTGGATGATGCTTCTCTCACCTCTGGGCATTGGAGCATGCACACAACCGCTGTAACTAATAAACTTTTAATTTGTAGCTTCACAGGAGACAGCTTTCATTCTCTCTGAAAACATCAAGGAAAGGTTATGGTAAGATTTCACTTGTGATTGTCTATTATCGATTAGTTAACTCTGAGTTTTTCTCACGCGGATCTGAGAATCACTGGGAGCTGAGCGGGACTCATCCTTGTGCTTGAGAAAATCTCTTCATCAGACTATTTTCTATTCCCTGCCTGTATTGGCTGGCTGCCCTTGTGGCTGTCTCTGTTTCTATGTCTCCTTTGAGACCAAGGGTGTGTGTTATCCCATCACCTAAGATAATTGAAACAAAGCCATCTATCAGCTACCTTCGGTTATACTTAAAGGCTCAGTTCTCTCCGGGCTGCCCCGAGGGAAAGACAGACACCATTCTAGAATCTACTCACTGATGATTGTCAAACAGGGTTTCGCGATCATCGCCATAACCAAAGTACACTGTAAAAAATTCATGTGGCTAAGTTATTATAAAAAAGTTATGTCAAATTAATAAAACCTTTTTAAAACATTAGCTTTTTTGGACAAAAAATAAGTGAGTAAATATATTCCAGTTCATTTCTCTAATTTCTCTTATGTTTATGTAATGTAAAAATAGTATTAATCTAACAAATATATATTTGTAATATACACCTATTTTTGATGAATTCTGATAGAAATATTTAAGTAAATTAGATTTACTTAATTTTTTTACTTACATATACACAAAATTCAACCGGTATATTTACTAAACTTCAAAGCATTCAAATGAACAACGTTTTTGTGTAATTCATTTAAAACACAGAAAAAACTGAGTGTATCCATCGTGTAGCTGGTTTGGATGTTTGTCATTTCTCAGCTTTTATGCGTTTTTTTATTTAGTCTTTTTTTGTTGATAAAGATGTGCTTTGTGTTAATTAGATTTCTTCTTTTAGCTCTCCAGTAAATAACCTTCGCTCGGGCCACACTGCAGAGTGATCTGCAAATGGGTCATCGATTAAGCAACCTGACACGCACAGCAGAAGATATCCTGGCAGGGACCGGGGGTCAGACGGAGAGCAGAAGATCTGTCAACCCTTTGCTCGGGCCGTGGAAGAATTAAGTTAGTGTGCTGAGGCTGCTCTTTCACTTCAGGACTTCTAGGATAGCAGCCTGTGTGCTATAATGTTAATTAGAGTTAGCACATAAAAGCAATGTCAACCCAGCGGGGTCGATCTGTTCACAGATTGTTTGAAAAATCAATAATAATACTAGTGTGCGAGCCTGGCTTCTCTCAGTCCTTTACCACCGCGTGTTTGTTTGCAGAACAGCAATAGTGCACCTCGGTCAATAGGATGGTTTGCAGAAAAACAAAATGTGGCAAATTATAAGGGTGATACAAGGTAATCCAAAGTGCATTTTGTCTTTTTTATGTGCTTTGCAGTGGTATCGAGTGTGTAAAAACAATTGCGGGATTCATGCTAACAGGAATTCTGTCTACGCTTACATTCATTTGATTTTGCTCACTTGACTTCCATTATGCACAACAATATAATATAGTATTGTTTGTGAGGGTGTGTTGGTCAAACATGCTCAGGAACACTTGACTTGCATTGGTTTTGTGTCCATAAGGAAGTACTGTAGAGTTACCAACATTCTTCAAAATACCTTCTTTCGTGTTCTACTACAGAAAGTCATACAGGTTTAAAATGACGAGAGGGTAAATGATGACACAATTTTTATTTATGGGAGAACTATCACTTTTAGCACATAAAAACAAACCTAACTGGATGTAAAATCAATATAAAGTTTTATCACTTGAGCTTCCTTTTAATGTTTTACAACAGATCATCATTTTTAGACCGTCACTTTCAACGCATAAATGTAAAAGAATTAAACACACCTGCGTATTTCTCGCAACCTCAGTAAAATGAAAGAGAAAATTGCAGAAACTTTTTCTGCCAACTCAGTGGTCCTTCGAAAAATCCAATTCTGTCCAGACGAGACTGTCATTGATTGCAGTGTATTATTTTTTCACACTTTTCAGTTATTTTGACTTACTTTTTGTTGAGTACTGTAACTAAAGCAGCATTTTTTGTGCTGCCTTGCGCACCTTAATATGGATCCAAGGTTTGTGCCAACTTTTTTAAGCCGGTGCGGCTACTGCTGGCCTTTTTTATTACAGATAAATGAAACATTTAAAGAAATAGTTCACATAAAAAATGAAAACGTTAACCTTCAGTTCTTTCAAACCTGTTTGCATGCCTGTGTTGTGCCGAACCAGATTAAAGATGTGGAACACTGTTAATATGTATTTTTTAAATATTCAATAGTATTTATATATTTTTTGTGTCACCTCCATACTTTAGTCTTAACATGGGAGTCAATGATGTCCCAAAATGACTTAGACACAAGCCTTTACTGATATATTTTCATTTGTGTTCAGCACAGCAGAGAAATGCACACAAGTTTGTTTAAACTGAGCAAATAATGACGTTTTCCTTTTTGTAATAACATTTACTTTAAATGATAAAATAGTCAAATCATGGATAGCTTATAATGATCACTGTGATACATATCAGGTATATATGTCACGAACCAAACCCATGGGAATAATGCAGATACAGAGAACATGATGTGAGATCTCAAACAGACTCCCTCCAGTTCAAGGTGCACATTTTCTTCTTCAAACAGATTATTACTTGGCATCTGCCTAACATTCCGCTTTCATTAGGATAATTTTTTCACGCTGACAAAATTCTACTGGCACCTGCAAAATTGCAACCTCTCTATCGGTTTTGTTGCTTTTTTGTTGCTGTTGACTGACTCGGTACATTTTGAGGACATTTATGAATTCATGTTGTAGTGTATATTCCTTTGCCCTCTGCGGCGAAGTGCAGCATGCCATCTTCTCCCAAATAGTGATGACTCGGCCTAAAGACTCTCGCTGGCAGGTTCATTCAGCCCAAAATTGCTTTGCAATAAATCACAACATCAAAAGCATTCATCTTCATGTATACTCTCAACATGACTCCCGAGCCTTAGAACCATAGAAACCATGCATGGGTGTCTAGTTGGGGCTTTTAAATAGCTTTGGCAATACTTGGTTATTGCATTTCATCAATGAAGTGATTTATGGCCACCATTAGTGACTGAACAAACACACGCTCTCTGTGTGTGAAACGAAAGCTGTAGAATAGTAAACTATGCTGACATGAGAGAAATGGTTCTCTCCGATGCAAGAATGTGTTTCATGTGGCTTAGGGAATATCACAACAAAAATAAACTGTTATATTTACAAAATAAAATCTATTAAAAACTTTAAATAATTTTTTTTCGTGTAAAATATATATTTTTTATAAATAATCCAGCAGTTGATTTCTCTAAAGTGTACAAATATTTTTTTATGTCAAGAAAAATATATTTAAAATATACACCTACTATATTCCATGAGTTCCAAAGGAAATATTTGAGAAAGATTTTTTTACATATTAACAAAAAATAAGCACTATATTTCAGAAACTTTTCAGAAACTCAAAAAACATTTGAGTCTTAATTGATAAACATCATTAATAAAACACAGAATAAGATGGTGGCCATTTTTTTGACTACACACAATAAAATAATTAATGTGCTTTTTAAATAGCCTATCATAAAAATAAACTGTTATTGTAAATGTTTTATCTGTGGGAAATATTAAAAGGATTGATTAAAAATCCAACACTTAATGTTTTTGGTAAACCAGATTAACTAATTGTTTTACTTTCCTATACAAATAAATAAAACAGAAAAGGTCAATTCAAAGCTTTAAAATTTACAGTTCTTTAGTGTTAATTGTTTCAGAATTGTTTCAGAATTTATTAACACAGTTGCATACATTATACTCTTCTTTCCAAGTGACCGAATCTTTTATTTTAAATCATAATAAATTCCTATTTCTAACACATATTGTCATTTGTACCTACATGTTTATTTCATGTTGACATTAAGTCCTTAATATAGTTATACATTTAACACAATGTATTGTGTTCAATGCCAGTAATTCTTCATTAACATGCTCAATAACGCTGTTGAAAAATCTTCTAAATATCCCTCACTGATGAGAGAAGTACTGTTATTAAAAGTGGTGCCCTGTTAAACTGGACCAAATTCAATTGCTTCCACCAGAAAATCCAATGCTAGGCTTAGAGAGATTTCATTCCTCAAGGTGAAGGAGAGGTGAAGTGGATGGAGATGGCACCAAGCCCACTGTCACCCTGAGGGGTTTTCTGAGGTTTGTTTACAGCTATTTGTGGACATGGATTTTCTCTCTGTCCATGTGTGTGTGTGTAAGAGGACATGCTCTCTCACTCTGATCAGCATCTTGTTGACTCTGCATCCTGGGTCACAGCGGCCTGTCCATTGACCTATACGTTTGTCCACAAGTACGTAGATCAGATAAAATGGTTTCGAAACTTGAACGTATATTGAAATACATACATTCAGTATGTATGTATACCGAGTACATCTGTGCACAGTACTTTTTCGAAGCTTTGGAACGAAACTGTTCTCACGACTGTTTAGGAGAAACCACCGAGAAGTTAAAGAGACCTTATATGCGCCTATGCCATCCCACAGGATGACGCGCTATTCATCAACACAGACAAATGAGAAAAAGTGAAAGGAATGGCCTGAAGTTGAGAAGGGATCGAGAAGAGGATGGGACCGTAAATCAGACACCCCCACTCCGTAAATAAGAAAAAGGAAGAGACGAGAGCAGCGGTAAAATCCACGGCTCAACTGCAGTCATCTATCTACACAAGGCTGAGGCTATTAGTGTGATGACAGTTCCATGTAACCACACACTCTCTATTTAAAGAAGTCTCTCCTCTACGCTTGTTCTTAACAGTAAACACTGCCGTGATACAGGCCTGATATATGGACTTGAGATATTGTGCAATGTGAACAGATGGTGCCGCAGTAATGCCAGCAGCCTATTTATTACAGCGCTCTTCATCAGAATTGAGATGTCTTTGCTTATCATGTTTAGCATCTATTAATCAAAGGCAAAATGACCTCAGCACGCACAAGCCGCATAACTGTAATGCTTTAGATTTGAGATCTTCTCTGACAAGCGTGTGATAATGTTACATGGAGGCTGGTTATGATCGCATGACTCAATTAATCTATAAGTTACAGAGGCGAAAAAACTGTTTAAAATGACACATAGTTGATGAGTGGTGCATGCTTGCATTATTGAAATTATAACGTAATATATATATATAATAATGGTATGTACACATAATATTTTTGGTGATTGTCCATGGAAGTATTTGAGTTAAACAGATATACTTATGTTTACTTCCATATTCACAAATATTAAACTATATTTAAGTACTTTCAAAGCTTAAAATGCACTCAAATGTTTGAGTGTAAATGGTTTCGTGTAAAAACACACACACAATGCACACACACTATGTAAAAAATAATAATGGGGCTTATAAATATCACGATAACTAACAGTTTACTAACTATATTAACCAAAGATCTTTTAAAAACATGAAATAGATTTTTTCAGTGGAAAGTATTAAAAGCATAGATTAGAAAGCTGACTCTACATGTTTTTGATAAGTCTAATTTACTTGTTATTACTTACTTATACACACAATTTAAATGTAAAATTATATAAATTAAAAGTTGTAAAATTTTCATTTGGAAAAATTTGGTGCTTCAAGTCATGTAACTAATATTATTTAATATTATATGAACCGTTATTTTTCCACTGCTGTGCACTGAATATGTTCAACACTTTCTGCCAGACATTTATAGCACCTCATAAGTTGTTTATTTTAAAAAAATCTGTAAATATCTCATAGCATCCGTGTACACATATCTTATACCCTACTGTGCAAGAAATGTGTGTAAAACTTTTTTAACCGTGTGTTTGGATGTCCACTGGAGCGGCTTATAAAAAATTTAAATGTATTGAAACATGTTTAATCTAGTTTGTAAGCTCCTTAAGAGCAATAGAAAAGACCTTGGCTGAAGTTGTCATAATTCATAAATGAAAATGAAAACGGGTTAATGTATTTCCATATATCAGATCTCCAAATAGGGAACATGTCTAATATATAACCCAGCATGTGCTCAAAATTGCATTTAATGATAACTGAATTTGTCTGTGACATCTTTAAATGAGTTTATCTTATGAACAACCAATGGCTTTTTAATAAATGGATTTAAAATTTTTACGCTCATGCTGCCCAAAGAAACCTTCTGAGAGTTTTCATTTCTTTTAATATTGATAAGTGTGAAAGAAACGCTGCGTAAGGAGTCTACAGCCAGCAATTAATTAAATAAAGTTTAGAATTAATGATGATGATAGAATTAATTGTTAAATAAAGTACAGTAATTCGATTTTATGAGTAATAAGGCTTTGAGAATGTTCAGCGGTGTGGTTTGGTTCTCTTGGCATTGCTGCTTGATGGTATTTTGTTGTCAGTAATGCTTTTGGCCAGCGGTGGAGATAAAAAGCGAGGCATTGGCAATTAAAAGTCTTAATCTAGACTCAGCAGGCCCGAGCGTGAATATGAAAGGCTATGTTGTGTTCGTCTTGATACAATTAATACAAAAATATTCTGAAAAAAATGTCTTTAAATAACCTGTTCACTAATTTCTGGTTCCATTCTTTTATGTAAATGTTACTGCTATTGGTTTCTCATTCATGGCTTTCATTGATGGAGTTCTCAGGAGTGTTTAAAATACTGAAAGTATCTATGATGTTTCTGTTAAAATTGCTTAAAATGTTTAAATACAAGATGATTGAGATTTCTATTCAAATGAATATAGACTGGATATAAAAGTGCCTGTTTAAGTTCATATTGAGCCTTGCATATCATAAGATAAGCTTGTGACTTTGTTGAGGTCTCTTATGACACTCGACTTTTGTGAGATTTGTGCTACGCATACGACTTAATATGTTTCCTTTTGCTCTTTAATCTCATTGATGTCCTGAGAACTGAGATATTAAAGAGACCTTATCTTTGACTTTTTCTTTCTAAGGGGAACTGAAAGACAAAAGAGGTAATTTCTAAAATGTTTCATCTGTAATAGCTGTCATATGCCTTCAAGTCAAATTTTAAAGTAATTTTTTCAAACGGTACGTACTGTAAAACGTCTCCTTATTCAAGACAGATAACTCTGAAACCACTGTCTTGAGAAATCCAACCTGTCTGCTTGATATTCCTGGGCTGTGTTAACAGCACAGAGAGACCCTAGGACCTTTTAAACCAATCAGAAAACCTAGCTTCTTTGAAGTAATGTCAATCAGTCTGGAATTAATGACTGCTTAGGAAGGACTTGCTTTTGTGAAAGTGAATGGTCAACGAAAAATGAAAGCTGTGTCATAAATAACTCACTTTTTTAAACCTGTATGACTTTCATCTGCAGAACACAAAAGACAATATTTTAAAGAATGTTGGCAACAGTCCCCCATCACTTGCATAAAAAAGAAGTGAATGTTTGCAACTGCAGGTCAGTTACCAACATACTTCAAAAAATCCTCTTTTGTGAAAAAAAAGAAAGAAATAAGGATTAAAATTACAAGAGGGTGAATAAATTATGACAAAATGTAGGTTTTTTGGGTGAACTATCACTTTAAAACACTTGTGTCACTTTTAAATGTTTCATAGATGATTGCGAATTGGTTGTGCCTTAAAAGGACAGTCCACCCAACAAATGAAACTTACTCACCTTTCAGATGTAAAGATTTCCTTGTTTTGATAAACACAGAAATATATTTCGAAAAATTACTGTAGAGTAACAATTATTGGACCCCGTTGACTCCAAAAGTAGAAAAACACAAAATAAGATATCATGAAAAATGTTAAGCAATAAATCTGGGCTTCTTTAGAATATCACAGCCATTGTCTTACTAGGGTAGTCAATGGGGTCCAAGGACAGTTATTTTAAAATACCTTTTATACCGATTTATAACAACTACAGAGTGAGTAATTCATGATCGAATTTTCATGTATAGGTGAACTATCCCTCTAATGAAGCATGGTAAAAATTACAATGGTTGGTCATTTCAATTCAAGGTGTTTGTATTTCTGTCTCAAGTTACTGGAGGCTTCACAACCTAACATTGTAGGAGCATATTGTATGTCACAGGGCTTTTTAAAATGTCATCCTGGGATTTGTGGTTGATCTCAGGCAGCAATGCTGAGGCGAGTTAGATCTGCCGGAGAGCCTGTGACTGCTTTGTTGTCGAGATCAAACAGCAAAGAAAAAGTGCCGAGAAAGAAGAACTTCAGGGAGCGTGGTTTACCTCGGTATGACATACCGTTGAGGTCGGTTGTCACTGCAGCGTGTAAAACACGCACTCACACGCACGCCCTGCGTTTTGCAGACTCGCCAGCCTTCACCTGCCTCGCACGACGCATTCGGAGTAAGATTAATGAAGGAAGCTGTCAGGGCCAGAGCAAGCATGTTTATCAACTCACTGAGATATGAGGGCTCACCGTTGAAGGCTAATTAAACGCAATTATTAATCATTAGTGCACGTCGCTCATTGCGGCAGGGATTTTAACCCAGGGTTCTACCCGACAGGATGATCAAATCCCCCGCACATTATGGTGGAGTCACGTGAGAGGCTGTCGGACCACCGCACATGGTGCCGGTGAAACCCTGCCCCGTCTGCAGGTTGACAGCCTTACATTTGACTCTGACTTCTCAGTAATGAGCTGACATTCTCTCGCAAAAGGGAGATTAGTTTAAACTGCCATAACACACAAAAGGTTTAGAGGTAAAACGCTTCAGACTGTGACATTTTGCATTTGAACGGCACCAAGCTTTAAGTCTGAGATCTTTGGATATCTGGTAGTTTCATTGTGGGCCGAGTGTAACGTGTTGAGGCTATGCTTTTTAGATTTATGTTTGTGAGGACTAAAACACATCCTTACTGAAAATATAGCAATATAAAGTGTGATGTATTTTGGATGCTGTTGTGTCGGTGTGTATCCTAGATTTTGTGAAGTTGGATTTCTATTTCTATCACATGAAAAACAAAATCCTTCCAGATATTTACTTATTAGTCTACAACAAAAAGTCACATTTTGTTAGTCAATAAAGCTAGAGTGAAGAATATTGTTCATATGTGGATGAACTCTTTCTTGAATATGATATTGATTTTTTATAATACGACATTTATACTGTATAAGTGTTTAGGTATCTGATGCAAACCTT
Source organism: Triplophysa yarkandensis (assembly GCA_033220385.1). Classification (NCBI taxonomy): domain Eukaryota; kingdom Metazoa; phylum Chordata; class Actinopteri; order Cypriniformes; family Nemacheilidae; genus Triplophysa; species Triplophysa yarkandensis. The sequence continues at coordinate 9,004,808 of CM065662.1, read as the reverse complement.
ACGAAAAAATAAGCTTATTCAAGAGTGCTACATTTTATTCTTTTATACAGTGAAAACTGCTCATACAAACCATACAAACCAAATCATACAAACTGGATATTTCTTTATCTGTCTACTCTTAATGCACTTCTCAGAAAAATAATTTATGTCCTTAGTTCTACTCAAGTATACTTTTAAGTATGTCCTGGTATGAAGATGAACCAAAATAAATGTAATACTCCAGCGGCTGTGCAACAGAAAAACTATAAAACGATATTTTTGGTTTGTATGATTACATGTTTTAAATTTTTTTGTAAATCAAGAGTCTTTTTTTCTGTAATAAGACGTTTCTACCATATCTAAAAAAATAACTTTAAAGAATCTTTTAAAAACAAAAAAAAATAAAAATCTCCAACTAAACACAATAACAAGAAATTATTGTAAATTGTAAAAATTATGTTTTTAAGAATTGTTCCTAGTGTTGTGCTTACTATATAAGTGGCTTCTTAAATTTTGAAAACTAGAAAGAACTTTATTAAGAAGTATGAATACACAATAAAATTAAGTAAAATCTTGTTTTGACAAAGTCAGTAAGCCTACACCCTTATTGTGTTTTTTAATAAACGGGACAACACAAGTTAAAGTAAAAGTAACACAAAACATGTTGCCCAGGAAAAAACATATATTTTGTGTAATACTCAACTTTGACGAACTATTTGTGTACTTAAAGTTAAAATTTATTTATCTAAAATCACACTTTCATGAACTTTAAAGAGAGACAGTACAGTCCATAGTAATTTGTACAACTACTGGTTTACTACTAGTAGTAGTCGAACTACATAAAGAACATTTAAAACTTGAAGGATGGTTATTTTTGTGAGGGTAATGCCTACATGAGGCTGTGTGTAAAAATATCCATGTTAGATGTTCTTTCAGACAATTTCAGCGCCCATGGATATTTCACCCACCTTCTATCCACTGGAATTCTGGGATATTTAGCCCATTTTGTTTTAGAACTGTGTTAAATCTGTTGGAATCTGAGTCCACCCACATAGGCCTTCAGTTCTACAATTTTACCCTACGCTGATCAGACCTTGTTACAAGCCAACCTCCAGTGAGTCAGCTCGCCTGTCCCATCTCATTGGTTTCAATCCCTTCTTTTGGAGTCGAAAAGGGAAAACCAGTGAAGAAAAAATCTATACCCATTCAGAAAGGCCATCCTCATGACTTGTGCCTCAAAAGGGCCACATTGATCAATGGCATTTGTGTAATTTGCTGGCCAAAGGGCCAAGACACTCCACACGCTGTAATTTCTACTTTCTATTGTTTTATCTGGGTCCAATTGATCACAGTGTCTGGTTTTTCCATCGGATGGCGTAAAAGGTGACACTTTCCTCTTAGTGTGCTTCAGTTGCATCAGGCCTTGACTTTACACACGGATTGTACTGTTGTGGTTTTTAGAAAACAGGACTTGGAAAACACTATGATTTTCACTCACTAGGCTCTACGCTGGCTTCTGTGAATTCACATCGATTAGAGCATGATTGCAAGCTCTCTGTAAAAATGACACGTTTCGACCGGGATGTGTTTAACAGCAGCAACAAATTGGTTACGATGGCAAAAGTTTATAGATTGCGTTTTATGAACCACTAGATGGCTGTGCAAGTAGCTAGCTGCGCACATAACAGATTTAACACATTTTCATGGGTGTTTACAGCTGGTGCGCATTGTTTCATAAATGAAGTATAGATTTGTTAGAGCCGGCTTTGCGGTTTCCTCAGTCCTTGAGTCAGTGAGTTTTGACAGGTTATTTAACTTAACCCCCTCATGTTTAATGTCTATGAATGAATGAATTATAAAAATATTTTCAAGATAGACACGTGTTTAAAAGGTTGTTTAATTGTGACTTATTGTATCCGTATTTCATTCCGTTTTAACTGAAACAATTCACCCTCAACTTGAGTACATTTAAAAGCATTAACATTTATTAAACATGCCGTATAAATTGTCTGTGTATATGTAATTAAATACATTAAGTAAATCTGTTAAACTCAGATACTTCTATAAGAATTCACCAAATACATAAGTGTATATAACACATATATATTTGTTAAATAAATACATATTTTCATCAGATAAACAGAAATATTGGACATTTTAAGAGAAATTAACTGTTGGATTTGTAAATTTTTCTATATTGTCCACTGAAAAAAATCTTTTTAATGTTTTAAAAGATAACATACCTGTTTATTTTGTGCGATTTACTTACTGAAATACTTTAATATATATGACGGAAATATGTACATTACATTTAATGTATTTCTTTTTTTAGATATTTACATTTTTCATATTTTTTCTGTAATATGTAATGATCGAATATGGAAGTGAATTTAAATATAATATTGTGCACAGTACATAGACTTATATTATGTTAACATAGCATTTTTTCTGTATGAGATCCATTGTTTGACATTCCTTGTTTTTGGCAAACATTAAGACAGTATTTACGCATCTTACTCATGCATTATCTTGGATTTGTTATAGTTGCTTTAAAAGTAATTCAGTGTTAATTTAAATTGAACTATTCTGTCAACAAACGCAAATAAACACAGCCTCATCTTATCAAAAGGTGAATGTAAGTAGCTGAATTGACATTCTCTACTTTTTTATGATCTAAATGAACCTACGCTGACCCGTTGCAACCAGATTTGCTACGTGCATAACCCAGCAAAATCAGCTTCTGGGTAATTAAAATTTGTATTGCTGCAATTTTCATTGCTATCATTTGGCAGCAGTGCGCATGATAATGATAGCCAAACCGCAGGTCCACAGTCACCTTCAGTCAAAATTATCATCTGTCGTGCTAAGCAGCTTTCATACAATAGAAATAAAGCCTAGCCATCGTTCTATCAGACACAAGTGCTCATAGCCATCCCGTGCCACCTGTCTGCATAAACCAATAAAGATTTATGCAGTGCGATTTGAGTGGACCTCCACATAGAAATGGAGATGGCAAAGAAAAAAAAGAGGGAGGTGAAGAAGGGTGAAGCCGCCGCATGTCCGTTGCATTCAATTAAATGCAAATGTTCCTCTCCAGTGCCTTCAGAGAGGGGGCACCTGAGGGGTCTTTCGTTCACTCGGCCTCTCTCTCTCTCTCTCTCTCTCTCTCTCTCTCTCTCTCTCTCTCTCTCTCTCTCTCTCTCTCTCTCTCTCTCTCTCTCTCCCTCCCTCCCTCCCTCCCTCCCTCCCTCCCTCCCTCCCTCCCTCCCTCCCTCCCTCCCTCCCTCCCTCCCTCCCTCCCTCCCTCTCTCTCTCTCTCTCTCTCTCTCTCTCTCTCTCTCTCTCTCTCTCTCTCTCTCTCTCTCTCTCTCTCTCTCTCTCTCTCTCTCGCTCTCTGAAATGTCAGAGCTGTCACTCATGGATGCTTCTCCATCCTCTGATCAGCTATTGTGCCAAGGGACATTTGACTACTTTAAGTGGCCATGGTACAAAACATGCTACAGGGAAAGTTTGACTTACCGAAGGAAGGTTTAATGTTTATGGGATATTTGTCTACATTCGAAGCATCTTTTTTGTGTAAGTGTACATAGAACTTTGTGCGACAGTCTCTGTAATATGCATGCTACTATGTTACAGTTTATGTCAGGAAATCTGTTTTTCCCATTCGATTACACTGCTAAATGTCTGGAAAAGAGAGAAAGATATGCTGACCTATTTCTCTGCCTCCAGTATGCTGTATGAACCAATTCCATCAGCTCCTAGAAAATTTCAACTTAAAAAGTTGAAACTTTAACATAAAGAAGAGTTTTCTGTGCCTGCTGCTTCCTCATTCATTATGGATGCAGTTCTTGCTTTTAAAAGAGAACACCAACTTCAGTTCATCTTCCAAATGTTTCCGGGATAGAGCACCTGAGGCAGACTGACCCAGACTGACTGACTCCAGTGACCCTCACTTTAAACTCTCTAGCTTAGTAATATCCAAATCAGCAGACTTTTGAAAATTATTCTAATACTGTTATAATTATTAGAAAAAGTTTTTTGACGTGGCTTGCATTTATGAATTTGTGTTAACTTCAGATTTACTTATAATTTGGTTTTTCGATGTCTGACATTTGATGGACTGCTGATGGTATTAATTCAATATATACTGTATGCATCATTGTTACTGTATGGATGCAACAACGTAAATAAAATGTGTTTAACCACTGGTACATGTTCAAACAAAATCGTGTTGTAAATCATAACAATTATATACTCTAAATAAAATAAGTTAAATTAAATTCTATTTTAATGTAAAAGTTACTTAAAAAGGTTAATTATAAATAATGTATTATATTAAGCACAGTTCCGCTGAATAAATTATGATTTGTTTTTTTTTATAATTGATGTGTTACTTCAACTCCAGTGATTTAAGTAAAATTAATTAATTAAGTCTATTTAATTTCTATGGCTAAGAAAAAATAACATTCGAAAGATATTTCAAAACAGTAGGTGGGTTTATTATTTATTTTTAATACAAATTTTAAAGACATTGCTTTTAAATAATTGCCCAGCTAATTAATCATAAATATCTCCATTACTTATCAACAGGCAATCTGGCTTAAAAACATGTAACACAAATTGTAGTCCAGGCTCTGGTCCTGTCCAGGCCGGACTACTTCAATGCTCGGCTTGCTGGACTCCCGTTGTGCACATCCAAACCTATGCAGTTATAGTTATAGTTTTATTTGAAGTTCCCAGTATACTTTGCATCTGTACACAGTAGGTGGGTTTCCAACTTATTTTGAATGTAATTATTCAAGAAATTACTTTTAATAAATGCCCAGAATAATAATCATAAAATAATTTATCAACAGGTAATCCGAGCGTAAACTGTTTAAAGCACTTTAAACGCATTTTAATATACATTTTCTAATAAATTATTTATGATGCCTATGTAGATTAAGTTCATACGTTTTATGATAATTTTATAAATAAATATCCACATAACCAAAAAATAAAATAAATACAAAAACATTGTTATACAATTATACAACTGCTATATGACTTAAATGCGTCAAAGTAACACAATCTGAAGTTATTAATTGCAATTACTATACAATAACACAGTAATATACATACGAGTATTATTATAAATTATTAACATGTAAATGTATAATGATCAACAAACACAGACTCGAAGTTAACTTCCACCCAGGCGTGTACATCCGACGAAAACATGTTGTACAACTCTTCTGACTGACATATTTCAACAGACAACCCGTGAATGTCTTCCTTTATTTTACTCAACAGTTGCTTGCCTTTTACACGATAGGCCGTTAAAATGCCCAGCTTCTCGTTCCTTTAACATGTCTGGCCATAAAGAGGGCAATAAAATGCTCCAGCCCTGTTCCTGCCTGCGTATGTCTCCACATCAATAAGAGCTGGATAGATCTCAGCCGACAGCCGCATGGTCCCAGCAATCAGGAAGATTTGTGGGCCGCATCCCTGCGCATTAACGCTGACCCATATTGCATCTGATTGCACGCAAAATTTCCTTTCTTCCTTCTTCCAAACTGACTGTTTTGCAACTGCACTCTAATTGCACGAAGGTGTTTGGGAAATCATCTTGGCGCAATCCCCAAATGACAAATTAGTTTACATTAGTGTGTGGATCCATCCAGATCCTACCAATTACTTCCTGCGTGTAATCAGACTTATTACCCAACCCTGCTGCGTGTGAGGGCATTTTTCTCCATCATCCCTTTCTTCAAGGAGAAAATAAAGGTTTTGTGAACGGTGGGCAGATATGTTTTTGTCTTCATACCAGCAAAGGGTCTCTGTAAATCAGCAGAAGTTTGAGATGGGAACTGTCTGCTTTTAATAAATGGTCTGGTCATAACTTTTCTTTGGGAAACAGGCGTATTGAAGAATATAATTTAATTTCTCGTTTAAATGGCTCAATGAATCAGATAAGGATAGCGTGCTCTAAGGCAAAGGATGGCACATTAAATTAAATGGAAGTGAAGCAAGGTAAGAGTGCAAAATTGGGAGACGTCAGCATCAGGCGTGTCTTTTAAATCAATGCGTTACCTATCAGCACCACTATACCCAGTAATCACACATGTATGACTGTTTCTCTCTATGGAGAACTGAAGTTGGGAAACACTTTTTTAATTAAAAGTTTCGCCTTCTTTATGGCTTGCTTAGGCTCTTCGGCATCTCAGGCTTTTGTTAAAGTAGACACCACATGTAATTTTTAATTAACAGACACAAACCAAAAGGCTATCACTGTATATGTTTTAGTCTTAGCTGGTTTCGTGACTGTTACAAGAAAGGATTTGCAAGAAAATATTGTCATTACATGCTGTCTTTTTGTGTGGTTTGCACATGGTGTGAAAGTAAAATCTAATAGTCCTCTTAGCCTCAAATGATATTTAAGAATTTCTGGCACAAAAGTCATCAGATTTATTCACGCTTAGAATCTTTTGGAAGCTATATTTAAATTTGCGCAATTTCTACACTTGCAATTTATACGTGTATTTACGTAGCTGTGGTTGTTAACAAAAATGTACATAGGCCTTTAGTGTCACCCTTATTCCACAAACCTACTCATTTTACATTTACATTTATTCATTTGGCAGACGCTTTAATCCAGAGCCACTCACGAGTGTTATGTAGTTGCCAATCATCACTGCAAAGCTAACAGGGGTAAGGTGTCTTGCTCATGAGCTTTTCACTCATTGTCTTCTGTCACAGGGATTTGAACCTGCAACCTTCTGCTTACAAGTCCAACTCTCTAACCACCAGATGACGACTGACCCCAATGACCAATTAGTCTCCAGAACATTAAGTAATCTTTAACCGAAATAAACGAAAATGGTTCACCATTTTCCAGAACACATATTTTGAATGGGATGAATGATTTTAAATAAATTGAAATTGCTGCACTAATATGTCGGCTTTCAGTTTCAATTTCAGTTAATCAGTGTCTGAATAGCTCCTAGAGGTAATTTGCATATTCAAATATAAGTGCATACTCATATATGTACACATGTGCAACAAAATGATTAGTTTTAAAAGACAAAATTATTAGCCACAGGGGACTACTACTTAATGAATATTAATAAACATAAAACTTACAGGACAAACATGTAATTTAATGTTACAAAGATTTTCATTTCAAGCTCTTTTTTTGCTGCCCCAGCTGCCGGAAAATGCCGCTTGCGTTTGATGCGAATGTTTTATTGGTAATGGAGAGAAAGTCTGAGATTACTGTTAACTAACTCTCTTCTGAAGAAATCAGTTGTTGATGATAAAACAACTCCTTCTCCTTAATATTTAATAAAAAATGACTTGCAGATGTTTGTTACTCCATTCCCTTGTAAAGCACATATCTGCATTTGTTCAATTATGCACAAACAGGATTGCATAAGTTTGTTTACACATTTTGCCTAGAAGCTTAATGGACGTGGATTTGATGGTCCGTGGGGATGTAAACATGCATTTGGATAACAAACAAGTGTTGCTTCTCTTCCACATAACGCAATCTGTGAGAACGTGCACTGACCCATCTCTTTCATTTGTACATAGCCTTTGGCCACGTGCATGTGTATACGATGATGGTGACGGAGGTGATTAAAGGCATCCGTATCTTTCAGGAAGGGAGGGGGATTTAGTTTCTCAATGGGTGCAGACGGCCCGTGGCAGGACGAATCATGTCACATTGGCGCTGGGCAAAACCGGGGCAAATCGTCTCCTCCCCGCTCCTCTCCACTCGCCGCGAGACCTGTCACCAGCCATTGATGTCAGGTGTCGCTGCAGGGAACGGACTGCTCATTAGGTTTGCCTCAATTTCCTCCACCTTCCCGGACGGAGTGGAACAACATTCAATTTGTGTCAGTCATTAAGCTCTTTATTCCCACTGACACTCTGCAGAGGGTCACATTGTTCTCTCGCTCGGTATAACTGGGATTACTCATCTTTATCAGAAAGATTTCGGTTGTTCTCGGAAAGGAACGTCACCATGCAAGCGGTCTGCATGGGCATCGGTGTGTGCGAAGTCTAGACATTTGAGTGTTTGCCCTGAAGTTAACCTGTATTTATTCTGAGACCTACATGTGACTGTTTTCTGTCTAGGGAGGCATTTAGCAAACTTGAAGGTGTCCACTTGGTTATGGTGTGAACATTTTTGCAGCAGATAAATGCAGTTGACTTCTTACCTTTGGCTATGGAGCTACACCTCTGTCTCGCATTGTACACATCTTGAAATGTCTTCCGGCAACCCTGTTTTATAATTAGCATGCGGTTACCTTGTGATCTTGCACATGGGGCAGACGTTTTGTAAAATGACATCTCTTGCTCTGCTGGGGGAGGCTTTTCTATGTAATTTACAGAGACTACATTCTAAATATCATCTGATAGGCATACGAAGTTGTATTGGAGACAGAGTTTATGCAAATGTCATCCTCACATTTTTGTGGGTTAACGTCTCCCGACGTGTGTTGTAAAATATACAGTTTCATTGGGTCTTGCAATTATTTTCCTAGGCGTAGAAATCACTGCTGAATGCTGGATTGGAACGCTTTTATTATGGAGGAAGTCCTATTAAATGCCACCATTATGTTGCTTATCAAGAAATTAAGTGAAGCAACCGTTCACAAGGGGGAGAAATTTAAATTCTGATATCATAATATGGAGGCCAACCTTGAAACGTGACTAACGCGGTAATGAAAATCTCAGCGTGCTGAAGTGAGACCGGCCAGTCAATTTATGGATATCAGTGTGACCATTATGACTTAAACGGTCTTGGCTTGTGGGAATAATTGCATTGCTATGGTTGGGCAGGGGTACATCTGAATAGGGTGCTAAACATGAATGTTTCCTCTTTAAATGGGAGGAGATAGGAATGTTCTGCTTGAGCAATACATGGACTAAGAGGGCAGCTTAGAAAATCGTGCACGTCTTAGGACACTGGGTAAGAATACTGTAAACAGTATGTGGGCCGCATATGTAAACAAGAGAAGGGTTTCATTTAAGAATTGTCTGTATTGGTAGGCCATAATTCATGTTTTCATTAAGGTTCATGTTAAAATTTTTTACTGTATGAGCCAGTTGCTCAAGAACAGGAAAATGAGGGTGTTATATAACTCTTTTTAAGATATGTTCGCAAGAAACATTCTTATTGTATAATTTGTCCAATAACAATATCCATCTGTGGAAATTAATTACATTTACATTTCATTTAGTCATGTAGCCGACTCTTTTATCTAAAGCAACTTAATACATGTGCATTAGAGAAACATTTTAACGTGCTATTTTTCTGGTAAGGATTTTTTTTTAATTTGTACTTTAAGATTGAAGAATTCCGGTCTGGGGTTAAGGATAATATCTCACGTTGGCTGTATTAGACTTTGTAAACATATTTCACCCTAAATTGTCCAAATGTTTATTGAAAAGTTTGTTAAAAGGTTTTAAACTAAGCTGTTGTGGTTCACCGTTGACTTTAACTGTAGTTGTTTGTCCTATTATGGAAGTGAATGGTGACTTAAAATGACTTAAAATGACTTGATACAAACTAACATTAATATTCATTTATTTGTCTTCAGCACAACAATGAAATGAATGCAGCTCTGTAACAACTGAAGGATGATGACAATATTAGCTCACAATGAGTCAATATTCATCTAAACAGATTTATTTGCATATTTTAGTACTTTTTTAGTGTTGTTTTAAATTTAATTTAAAATTCAATACATATTTTAATTTAAACTGTATCCTTTAAAAAGTATGGACATAACATTTAAAGACAGTAATGTGAACTTTGATTAACAAAGGAAAAACGTTGAAATCCGATGGTTATAAAAGAATCAACATAAAACGCCTCTAGTTGAAGAAACACTTATGTATGCTGTCTTGTTCTCCAATGGAAGTTTATGAAATATTCTCTGCCTTCACTGCTTTTGTAAGTCTTGATCTGCTACCGAATCACTCTGTGTTCTGTTTATGAGTCTCTTCCTTTTAATTGAATGTACTGGGGTTCCTCATGAATTATTCAGCTGCATACCTGATCTTACTTGAAAGCCCTGAGCCGCTGGAGCAGACAGCAGCCAGTCTGTCTCTCTCTTTCAATGTTAGGCCATTCTACAAGGGAAAAAGTCCATCTGTTCAAGACCTGGTCTGTTTGTGGAACTGGCACCCTTATGAATTTTAATGCCGAATTCTCTAAATGTTATGAAAGCTGAAGACTAAAGCGACACAGCAAAGTTCCGAAACAGGTTGCCATATCTACTCAGAATCCCTATTTTTTTCTTCCCATTGTGATTGAATATCCACGACGATCACGGCCACTGACGGTGCAATTTTCCCACTCAGCCCGTCTGATGCTGTGATTAGTATTAATTGGACTGAGTTGAAAATGCAGAGATGACCCTGGCTCGGCTGCCTGTGAGAGCAATTAATGATTAGAGATGGCTTTGTATTCATAACTATGCTCGCACGAGAAGACAGCCACGAGACAAAGCCGACTATTTTTGTCATTTCTTTTGGTGGGGACTTTTTATGTTTTAATGAACTGTTCGCAATTTCTCTTGGCTGTGTAGCCAAGGTTGCATTTAGAATAATGTCACATAGGGAGTAGCTAAAGCAAGTTTTTACCTATTACTTTTTATGTATTTTTGATTCTTCTGCACACATTTTGTCCCCTTGCAGTCTAGTCTAATTTCGGAATCATGTTTTACACTTGTGTATCAGTCCTCTCCGTCTGTAACCTTCTATCTCCATATTTCTTCTCATAAATAATCATTATTAGTCGCTCTTTATGTCAGTAACTGGATTTGTAAATATCTAAACAATGAAAAAAACCTAAATATGTTTAATGAATAACAGTATTCAATTATTGAGTATTTGAATTTTCTCAAAATATGCTGGGTTATTTCCGCCCAATCTAGGGCCAGAAATCGACAAACCCAATGAATGGGTGACATTAACCCTGCATATGGGTTGTATTTGGCCTAGTAATGGGTTAAACAACCCAATATTTTGACTTGAAACAATGAAGCATGGGTTGATGTACAACCCAATGGTTGGGTTTGTCCATTTTTTACCCAACATTTTGATGTTCAAGTTTTCAGAACTCATAAAATGTATTTTGTTTAAGAAATTATTTAAGAAAATCAAACAATGAGAAAAATAAAGTAAGATTTCACAATGTGAAGGATTATATATCAAATAAAAATCATCCAAAAACTTAAAAATCCATCTTTTTTGCTTATCACACAATTAAAAATTTTCCCATTCCATATTTAAACCCAACAAACCCAACCGCTCCTTAATATTTACATAGTATATGTTTAACCCAACCATGGTTGAAAACAAACCTTCATTTTTTTAAATCTGTAAGGCTTATCGAAGGTGAAACACAAAACCAGTGTTTGCTTCATGTCAGTGCTGACAATTAGAAATGATGAGATGGATGTATCCCTAAATGGTCCGTAAGTATTACTCTTCCAATAAGTCTGCTAGGTATGACAACATAGTTCCGCGGAGCTATTAAAGCATTAAAATGAAACGTTAATAGCTGCGTGTCTGATGAATCTGTTCGAGTTGTGTGGCTGTCACCGTCTGCGATCATGATCAGGCTGCGAAATGGCAGACTGATGTGTTTGCTCATTCACAGATATGCCCTTGAGACTCATGAGTTGCACTCTGTTCATCTTCTTCTTCAGACCTATCCGTACCACTCCTGGCACAAAATGTTTCCCCGTTTGCCATGCCTTTCCAGACACAATGTGCAATATGCTCGCGTTTATTTACAATCTACTTTATTGCGTTATATAGAAGGCCTCCAGCTGCTGAGCCGTCTGTACACACCGTATGAAGCAGTCACATTGCAATCCTGTCATTAACTGTGATGTCCTTTGATTTCTTTGTCCCTGTCAGCCGATTTGTTCACATACATGCCTAGAGAAATCCGACATACAGAGGACGGTCTGGGTGGGTGAACAGTGATGGGTTGTGTTGTGACAGTGCAATTTTTGTCATTCTCTGTGAGACAGATGTCTGTGATTTGTCCTGCCCTGGATTCGTTCGTTCTCTTCAAAGAGGACATGAGGTGATGTCCAGCAGCCCTTATGACCTCATTACACACATGTGCGCACACACGCGGGCATTTGCTGTGTTGCTGTATCCGTGTTGCCAGAAGTCAGCCCTTGCCTGCGGATGTGTGAGACAAACCCGATTGGAGGGAGAGAGAGAGGTCAACGGCCCTGCCTGCTGTCCATTTTCAGTAGCTGTATATAATCCCTTATGGCTCATCAGAATAAATAAACTGGCAAATATAGTCAAAATACCGTTACTGTCCCATTCTCTGAAACACTGTCAAAATGGACAGACATTTTATCTATGTATGTCATTAGGTTTTGAAATTTCTAGATGTGGTACGAAATTAATTTATTCTGGTTAAAGGAATAGTTCACCCAAATAACAAATTTCGGTCATCATCTCTCCTACTTATCATTTCAAACCTGTATGAACTTATTTTGCACAAAAACAGTTATTTTACAAAACATTTGTGACTTATACCCATTCACTTGCATTGGTTTTGTATCCATACTCTTAAAGGGAATGGGTGCAGTTCTGTTACCAATTTTCTTCAAAATATCTTCTTTTGTCTCACATGGATAAAACAAAGTTAAACATTTCTTAAACATTCTAGAAATTGTAATTGATTCTTTTTGCCATTTAGGAGCTAAATTATTTGGCTAGACCTAACTTAACAATGCCTAAAGTTTTGTTTACCAGTTTTTACAGCATAACTAAACTGCATGTCCATTACTACATATTTTATATGAACAACTGCACAAAAATAATAAGGTTATGATCCATATTTATAACTTTTATATCCACTTAAAAATATTTGAACAATATTTGAACAAAAACATGTCTATTAACACAAAACAAGTTAAATTGAATTGAACAACAAATTACTAATTTGATGAAGTAATTGTTGAAAACCTTTTTTTCAGTGTTGTCAGTTTTTCGACTTTTTATTTATGGCTCTATTTTAAATCTCACATTAACAGTTACAGTTTTGTGTTTCTTCATTCTGAGTTGGATCTTTTCCTTGAGTCTGTGACTTTTTCAGATTTTAAATGATTTGTTTTGCTGATATAAAATGACTTATTGGATTTATTTATTGTGTTTTGGATGCAGCCAGCAAGAGCAATTTTTACCATGTGGTGTAATGTTTTGTGTCTTCTGCATTTCCACGGTCTATAAGACATGACATGTAATTCAGAGTGCAAGCTCACAACTCATTTCATTTTGCTTTGCCACTGAAGATTCAGATAATGATGTTCTAAAACCAATCGATGCTTTGAGTTTTTATGTCCCACCGATGCATCGTCATATAATTGATCTTAAGACCATAATTACCTTTGCATTACTTTTTTTACAAGTGTCTTCCTCCACATCTTTAGATGTGAAACCGGGGCTGCTGTTGCTATACATTTTATTAAACCCAGTTTAATAGGGATTATCAAAATTCCTTCAAAGCTCAATGCGAGATAGCAAAAGAAGGATTACAGCAGCTTGATGACGGAATCATTGCTTGAATGATAAGTTAAACAACGCTGTACGTTTAATTCCGTTTGAGGATGTGCATGTCATTGTCAAGCATACGGAGTGAGAGAGATGTTTGCATGTGGTAAATAACACAAGATGCTATTTCCGTCGTTGCAGATCAATAAACACCATCGACCCTGCTGTTGTAGTCAAATGGGCATGTCTTTGCAACAACAGATATTTCTGCTAAGAATCACCTATCCTGTCTCAACGTCTTAATCATGGAAACATCTGGCGATGAGGACACGGCTGTGGCGGAACAGAGGGAGCGTTGCTTATATTTTCCTCCTTCACGTACTCTTTTAATGTCTTCCTTTAATGTGCAGTCTCACCTCTTGTTTTTTCCGTCTTTCTCACTCGAAGGCATCTGCTCTGTCACACCCTTCGGCTCATTAGCGATACTAACATGAGAACAATTTAACAGATGTTTATGTGATGAACTAAGTCTCATCTGCACACACACCCCGGCACTTACCTGCAAGATGATGACACAGACAAGTCCTTTGAAAAATCCTAAAACTCTCTATCTGCTGAAAGAATACATTAAAAGAGAATAAAACAACGGCGAAGAGAGCAGGCGGGCAGGCTGGAGCATTTGTGTTTGTATTTGAAAGATAACCCTTAATAATTGTTTGGAGCTATACAGCCCCCGGTGGTTTTATTTTTAGAAGGCAGAGCCGTGGCAGTGTTTTGCCCTTCAGTATTATAGGGGGTTGTGTCGAAGAGCTCAACGTCGCTGTTGACTGTGGATCATAGGCCATTTCCACTTATGAAATGCTCTTTAAGAGACAATTGCGAGGCACGAGTTGTCTAGTTTGTTATTAAAGTCACTGTGTCAGTGATCAGCATTTTTGCTATTGCTTTTTAAATGAATATTGGTAGTACATAGGGTGGTTTCTAGATATTAAGAACAACAGCTTTTGGAAGTTGATGCCAACAAGTCAATAAATCATAAACTGTAGTTCATTGATTATTCTTGGATGCCACTAGATAGTTTAATGTTAGATTCAACATACAGTTAATTACAATTATTCGAAGTTCACTTTTTAACCCCATGATATAATTCATTGTGTTAGTAAGCTTAGTTTTTTAATTGTTATTTTCTAAGAAAACATCTGCAGTTTGATTGATATTAATTGTTATGCTCTATACATTTTTCTACATTTACATTTTTTTGGGGAAATATCTGTTTTTGCGAACTAAATTTTCACTAAAACATTTCTATTGGTCTAATGGGAAAATGTCAACCTGCCATGAAAATGTCTAAAATGAGTTCATCAAATAAATCAACATTTGAGTGTTTCAGATAACCATGCAAGGTCTCTCTTGAAGTTTTTAGAGAATTTTTTATTTTATTTTTAGTGCATGATTTATCATAGTTAGGTAAGGACTATTTTCAGGTCACATCCATAACGCTACATTTAACTTATGTATGGTTATATAACAATTTAATTATATTAATTAGTTTGGATTTTATCAAGAGCTATTCCTTTTGCAATTGTTGGATATTTTTCTGTTTTTTAATTCCAGAAATTGCAGAATTCCGGAAAAGTGTGTTATCTCCCATGTTATGTCCTTTTTTGTCAAGTCCATAATGCACGTTAATTGACCTTTTTAAAAAGAAAACTTGTTCATAGATGGATATTTTCCTGACGTTTCAACACTATCAACAATACTTTTGTATAATTTTGTTATTTCATGTCCTTAACGCAAAATGTCACGTCCTGGAAGTGCCCTTCTGCACTCTTCACAGCAAAGCTCTTGACACTGAATCTGTCTTTTTATAATTATTTAAAAGAAAAATCTGTGACTCATTATTTACATTCAATTCTGTTATTTCATGTTGTGTACATTTTGGGACTCTTTTTAGAAAACGAAAAAGGTTATGTCTTGTTAGATAAGATACAAAAACTTTGAAGCTAAATATCCAAGAACTGCTGCAGAGATAACTTGTGTTCACACCAAGCTCAAAGCGTTGTGTTTCTCGCTCTATATTACTCACAAAATGAGTTTGTTACATTTACGTGAGTGATGTTAAAAATGTCACGCAGTGGGGATTGTATTTACACATCCGGATGTGTCAAACAGTAGGTGTCAATGAGCTCTTTGCGTGAATTTCTCGCCCGAGTTGAAATTGGAATTGCACGTTCGCACTACTTAATTTGCATCAGTCATAATGCCCAGCACGAGTTTATGTCTATTCGCATATTTGCAATGACTATTAATTGTAATTTTCTCGCTCAAATTGTTTAATTCGTGTTTACAAATTAGTTTTTAAAATAGGGTACAATAAACAGAAGCTATAATCCACTAAATGATTAGGAACTCAGAAGATTATGATGTTCATAGCGACACAATGCCAAAGACCACAAAGGTCTCTCGTGTAAAAGGACGTGTATATTTGCATTCAGAAATCATGCCCTCATACACAACTCTGAGGACTTAACAACACTGCCATAAACAAACTGTGCAATTATCTTTCCAGTCTAGTTGTCAGGACAAGTCATGTGTTTAATTTCTTGGTACGACTTATTAAGAATTTATTCATTGATGTCTGTGTGCATTTTTATGAGCTGCCAAAATACTTTCCACAACAAATTGGAACATTTAATTCAATCTCATCAACATTTGAGTTGAAAACTCAATATCCGACTGAAATGGGTTTTGACTTGTTCCGGGGTGGGGTGGGGGGTGGGGTGGCATTATAAAGGCCAGTTCTTCATTTATGTTCAAACTCATTCTTCTACAACCAAATAACCAGTATAAATACGCAATTTATTGCTATTTATATGCAAATAATTTTTCCAAGTGTATGCACTGTGACTTTAAAGTGCAGATTGTTAGAGATTGTTGCTTGTTGGATCTGACCAGCCTACCCCATCCAATATAATGATGCAACCGATGATGCAATTTCAGGACAGGACGTTTATTTGTGCTGTGGCTGACTGGGCGATTGTTAGGAAACCTGTCTGATAATCAGTATTTCGTCAATTATGCTTTCACTTGATTGGATCACAAATGACTTCGGTTTAAGTGTATATATGCCTAAGAGAAGGATTCAAATCTCAAGTGCTCGGTTCCATTAGTCTTTGTTTTCTAATCACATTTAAATGTCAAAAATAAGATTCAAGCTATACTTAAAATATATTAAACTTACAGCATGTATTTATCAGACACGATCTGTCCTCATTTTCTTTTCTTACTCTCTCTCTCCTCTCTCCGAACTGTACGCATCACACACCTGCCAGCACTCTCACGTGTGTTTGCCCGATCTTCCATCATGACACCCACACACGCAGGCTTCCTCCCCACACATGAAGAGGCAGAGAAGGATTATCGCAGCGAGCCGAGATCCCTCCAAGGAGAGTGTGGAGGAGGACAATAACAATAGGCTCGCTGTAGCGACCAGGAGATAGAGGCAGAGAGCGTGTGCTGGCTTGTGCAAATCCAACTGCGACAGCGGAACCACCGTGCAACGCTGCAGCCAGATAGCAACAGCGGGAGGAGGAAGAGGAGTGGAGAGGAAGAGAGTTTGTGGATGCTGATCACTTCGATAAAATGACAGATGCGTCCCCCCCACGAACGCGCACACATGCAAATGGCTCGCTCTCTCACTGCGTTATCCTTGTTTTGCAAAGCTCTGGCTGTGGAATTTCAATGCGACACGAAGCTCCTCCTGGGCCGAGCTAATGTGTGAGTCAGTGCAACTCCATCTCTATGTGCTCTGCATGCTGACCACATCTGCCATGCAGTGGGGTAAAGTCTCAACCTGTCACAACTTGAGCTCTCTTACCAACTACAGACAAAAGATTTTGTGACAGACGAGCAACAACTGGATGAATCATTAAAGGATTCAAACAAGAAGAATGATTTCTGACAGTTTGCTTGGTATCATGAAACTATGTCGCCCATGTTTAATAAACTCTATTTGGATCATTTTGGTTTTTAGAAATCTGCAGACAGTGAAGATGCAATGCACAGATGCGATGGTCCAAATAGAAGAAGATAAACTTCCCTACCATGACTTCATTTCAGCATCCATCTCGGTCTCTTCTTCGTCCTTCTTTTCTTGTGTGTCACACGCTGTTTGTCTTGTTTTCCGCTTGACGGTAGTCAATCAACCTGTATCCTTTTCTCACGCCGATATATTAGCACACCTCCCAGGATTTCGTAAGGACCCTTTGTACGCACCTGCCTTTAAACTCTGCTCTATTTCTGACACTGTGTAGGCGATCTACTGAGGATGGATCTGTGTGCCTCCGCTCGCTCCCTCTCTTCCTCTCCCTTACTTTCTCTCTTTGTCTGTGTGTGGCTGTTGCTGTCAGTGGCTTGCGTACTTGAGCAAGAGAGACAAAGTGGAGGCAGATCTCTCTCTCTCTCTCTCTCTCTCTCTCTCTCTCTCTCTCTCTCTCTCTCCCTGTAGTCCCACCTCCTCCTTTTTTAAGTCTCCCTTTCTTGCCCCTAACCCCTCTCACAGTCTGCTCTATTTTACCTCGTCCCCATCATTTCTTTTCTCACAGTCAAAAAACAGCATGCAACCTCTTTAATCTCTGTCACTTTTCCCCTTGCCACATAACAGGGAACTGCAATAGTCGATTGATTCTCAGAAGTGAAGCTAAGATGGTCTCCCTTCTTCTTCATTCTTGCATTTTGTGACAGGTACTTTGATTTGCTTTGGCAGCATTGGCCTACTATAGTTTGCTGTTACAAGCTTTCCAGATGCATTCCATAATAGTGTTGTTTAGAGTTAGTCTTGTTAATGGACAAGCAACAACAATAATTAAATTCATTAAACAGTTGAGTCACTTTTGTGCGCAGTATTTACGCGCAAGCAGCGCAATAAAGTTTATAAGGCGCGTAATGCACTGAAATCACGACATCCTGTTTAAATGACAACATTGCACTACAATGAAAACTATTTCAGCATTTAAGAGCTTGGGTGCTTGTTACAAAATTTGAAGTACACAAAAAATATGTGGAATTTTACCATTTTGTTGACAAAATGTTTTATATTACTGGAAAAAACGTACAATCGTTTTTAGTAGTAGTAAGTATTGAATATAGACATTTTTGTTAGTTTACTTTTATTTTTTTTACTTTATTACTGTACAATTGACTTATAAATGAAATTAGATTGTAAAACAACATAAAAACTGTAATTATTATGATAAATGTGCAGTTTTTAGCATATTATTTAAAAATATTTAAGTTTTTGCAGGGATTTGCTTAACATTTTCTGGATATTGTAAAATTGCAATATTAAAATAATCAAATCCAGCAGGTAATTCCTCTTTCATATACAAATATTATTCAAGCTTACGTAATGAAAAAAATTATTTATCAAATATAAATTTCTAATACATTTTTTTGTTGAATTCTGATATTTTCAATCATTCAATCAAATTTACCTATTTTTAGATAATCACAAAGTTGAAAGAGCATATTTAATTAATTTTAAAGGTTTAAAGTGTACTCTTTTTTAAAAATATAAATTGTGTCAAGAATAGTCCCACTTTTCTTTTGAGTGTATTGTCCATTGCAATATCCATTATACCCTACCATGACATGATTCTGTGCCTTAGAAAATGCTCATATGACCAGCTTTGACATCAATTAAATAGCAATACAGCTCAGGGGCGTCTGGAGCAGCCAAAATGTTCCCTTCTGCAAGGACGCATTGCACAGGGTTGGGGGGCGGATCGGAGCGCAAGAGAGATCACAGTTCACTAAACCCATTTCTGTGGCCAAACTGGCATGATGATTTGTCCTGCGCCAGTTTGAGCGTGAGTGTTTGATCGATAACCCGTGCCGCGCCATCATTATTCTGATGTCTATTTGAATAGATGAGATGAGGCAGGCGAAGAAAAAATGAAAGCGAGGGAGAGTAATGTGAAGCGTAAGAGTAAGTTTGAAGACAGGGGAGCGTGATAATTGAATGGCAGTGGTTTGAGGGCCAGTTTCGAAGTGGCAAGGCTTTAACCCTGCGTTTGTTTCAAACATATCTCTGCTTTGTTTTGCTTGTGGTGCTGGTCAAACCTGTTATTGTTTGACAAGTGCTACAGGTCAAAATTGATCGTACTGGCCTTGCCATTATGTGCTACATCTTGTCAAGCGGTTGATCGTGACTTTAGATGTGAGATAATGATTTCTGAGATGCTGTCGTATGTGATCCTAATGACCTTCATTTTCCAATGCCATCATCTGAAGCATGTTATTTCCGAACTTGTAAAAACACTGCGGGTTTAGGAATATTGGAATATAGCAAACGATGTTCCGATCTGCACCCATTTAAGCACTTAGATGTGTATCAGATTAAAACGATCTCATCACAAGCTGAGATGACGGCGACAGGGGGAAAAGCTATAGCAAACAATAGCATGAAAAGAATGCGTGTAAAAACAACAGCAGATCAGGTTTTCAGATATGCAATTAAAAGGGAAAATGAGCATATCTGTGAAGTGCTGTTTGTTTTAATAGTCAGGCCGACCTCCAGCTCGCATGGACAAATTTTGAAATCGCTGATGTGATAGAGAAAACGGTGTGGATCATTTGCACCACAATGTCCCTCATTGAATTGAATAACTGCTCTTGCTCTGTGTGCTTGGATTTCCCCCTCCCTTCAGAGAGGATTTTCTACATATACAGGTCTGTTTTATGCAAGTCCACACTGCATAAAAGCTTTCCCATTTTATTTCTTAGATTTAAGATCAACACACTTTGAGCGGTTGAGTTTTTATGTGATGCATTTTGTGAATCTCTATTTTTACAGTTTTGCAGCTCTGTCCTTAAAGCTGATTGTAAAGTGCTGTCCAAGGGCAGTTTTAGATAGTATTTTATAATTTCACAAGGCATAATCCATAAACCATGGCAAGAACGAAGCACAATTTGACACAAACACTGTTACATTAAACAAAGGCTGTTAATATACAGTGTATGTGTTAATTTAAAAAAATAGTTGAGTAAAAGTCCAACAGTTTATTTCTCTATAATTTAAAAACTCTTTTAAATCTATGTATCGTAAAAGAGTATTTATTCCTCAAATACATAATTGTAATATTTTGGGTCAATACTAATAGAAGTATTAGTGTTTTAAATCTCTGTTTTCTGGCAGGGTTTTACAAATAAACTGCATTTCAAACACAATTTCGTGAACATGATAGCCTCCAAACTCTTTCTTTCTTGCACTTCATCCCGATCATTTTTCTCTACCTTCGTCAAACCACCGAATCTGTTCCCTCTGTTGACATTTGATTTTAAATTTCGTGTGGGTTGGAAGGACAAGCGTGTCACAAGCAGTAACTCATGCATCAGAGACTTGAGCGGTCTAGGAGCCTGAAACTTCTGTATGATGGATAAAGCTGTTTTTTTCCCATCATCCTCTCTGTCTGAACGCTTGGGTTGAGTGATATTGGGTTGGGGTATCTACGACTAAGATAAAAGAGCTGTCTCATTTTACTTTTGGCCTAGTTGAGATTGCGTTTCCTCCTCTGGGTGGAGGTACATCCTGGGTTATGCTTGCTGACACTGATGGTACAGTGAGAAAGGATCTCTCTGTTCTTAAAACAGAATTCTTATACGGATCCAAATGCTGCAACATTCTGTTCACATTGCAGCAGTTTAAGGTTGATCCTGGCAAAGCCAAACCAATAGCCTTTTCTTGTTATTCTTTATGTGAACACTGGCTGATGTCGAAAATAAAACAGTTTAATGAACCTTCTCCTTATTTAGAATTTCCTTTGTTTGTGGGTTGTCTTCTATGTGCAAACAATGTGGGTAGTTACAAATCTCAATGTTCAGGTGAGATGAGGTGGAAAATGTCATAAAGTGTAATTTTATTTCATACAAAATACTGTGGTTACACATCATGATACAAAAATGTATGTACCATGTGTTAATGTGGTACTTAGCTACTTGTTTAAAACCCCTCCACCATGTCTAAGAAGCAATGATAGTACCAGAGTATATGATGGCACAATCCCACTACGAACACAACGCTGACAATTTATGGAAATCACACTGGCTCTTGAACTTTGATCTTTGAGCATGACATGCTTTCAACACATTCTCGAAAATACCATTTTCACCCATATGTCCAGTCAGCATATGTACCAAGGCATTTTTAGTCATTCATGCTTTTACTCTTTGGGCTTCTCATGCTGTGCTGTTGTAGCCCAAGGGTTATTTTATCATCCGTGCATAAAAATGTGACTAAATTTGCTTTTGTGAACCCACTGAGTTCTTTGTGTAATGCTCTTTGTAGGCCAACCCTAAGAAATGCTGAGCTTGATCATTAGCTGCTCAATGATCTTTCATCTAAAAATCTTACATTAACACTTGCCCTAGCTGTACTGGGTGTATACAGTATGCCAAATGTTTGTGTGTTTGTCATGCCATGTAAGTGTCCGAAATTGTAAAGGTATTGTTGCCTAGTTTATTAATTATGATACAGCCTCATTTATGAAATATAATGAAAATTGAGTTTAATGTTGTTTATTTGTCCATGTAGTGTTTTTAATGTACTCAATCCAACCAATCACATCAACTCATTTGACGATGTAGATCAATTCAAGTCACTGATATCCAAGGATAAAGCATAGGTTCATGTTTGAACTATCACTGCACTGCTGTGTCAGCTCTTAGTTTTACTTTCAGTTTAGCTGGAGCTGTATTGTGTCATCGGGTGGAGGTGGGGCTAATTTGCATATTCATCTAATTAACATAAGGGGTTTAAGGAATTTTGAAGCAAGAAAAAATGAACACAAAAATATTTACATTTTGATGGTCAGAGATTAGTTTTAAATAATACAATTATTGAGCCCATCAAACTCAATTCTTTTTCCAATTCAATTTTTTCAAAAAGAAATGCCTTTTAAATTGATACATTTTAAAACATATAATTTAATTTGATGTTGCATTGGTTTTTCCTATATTTTGCTTTGGATTGGATTAAAGCTCAAAAAAATGTTATTAGCACACTGTCCCATTGAAACTTCAATGGGAGCCTTAAAATCTGACCTTACATTTTACATCATAAATATGCTCATATAACAACTTTAAAATAAAGTTCATCAGTGTTTCGCTACTACCAAAACAACGACATTCAACAATATTTAACTACGCTTTTTTTGTACTACACGTACCATGGACGGTGGATGGTGGAGATGCATCAGTGTTTAAACAAAACAACCAAGTTTTCCGTGGCCCATTTTATGAATCCCCGTGGCCCAAAGTGTAATTGTCTCTACATTCATATCAGCAAATGAGAGACATTATCTGTAAATTATTTACATGTTTACAATTGCTTGAGTGCTGGGGCTACATTAAGACCGATCCATAAAACAAACTGTGAAAGTGAAGAGACGCAAAGGTGCCGTTCACCTCCCTTGAGACGCGCCGCTGTCGTGATGCCTTCCTTAAATGCTCGGGTTTAGTTAAGGTCAAGAGGTATCAAGAGGACCCTTGAGTACATGGTCATATAAGTAGGTAATCAACAGCAACCTTCTGTACATTATGACTTTAATGCATTATTAATAACAGGTTTTGCTAAAGTTTTTGGACCGTGGCAAGACATGCGGCAGAGTTTTGTCACGGTTGAGGATTAGCAGTGCTGTCCAATAATCTTCATACTTCATTGGCAAAATCCCAACTTTAGATCACATTATAATCTCGCTGTTGAATTTACAGTCACTTTCAAATCAGCATCTCGTATCCTCATAGATCAACCTAGTTTAAACACCCTGACATCAAACATTTCGAAACGTCCTACACAGCACGACATGAACTTTCCAAGGCCTTAGGTGTGCAACTTTCCACTGCAATGTCCAGCTTTTTCAAGATGACTGTGCCAAATAAGAAGCAGATCCCAGCTCCCTGACCTTTTGGAGTTTTCGGGAGGCCCTGTCAAGTGAATTAATAGCCCAGTGACACTTTCTGCAGCTGAATCAGTCCCACACCAGCCTAGCCCAGCAAGCTTCATTAATTACATTAGTCCTCCGAACTGTAGGTCTACCTCTTAGCCATTCTTCAGCATCCTCCTTGCAGAAAGAATCTGGATGCTCTGTGTGCATTTGTGCAAGAGAGAAAAAAAACACAAATAAGGAGAATGCTCCCAGTTAAGCCATTTCTTTGTGTATTTCAGGATCTGGAAAATACTCACTTTCTCAACACACCATCAGACGGCTCAATATCAAGCGCGTACAGAAACTAAACACAGTCTTGGGACCTGGATTAGGGTAAATTTCACACAAAAATGATCATGAAAAAACATGAGGAGTTTGCATGCAATTAAGAGTGTTGGATCTGGGAACTGGATGTGTAAATCGTCCTTCAGTACTTACCTGGGCTGTTTAAAATCCCTTTGAAGAGGACCTTTCCTGTTGACCTGCTCACTAGACTAATGAGAGTAATTTTGTAGTCTTGCCATCCCCCAACCTTCCCATCGTGCTCTTCTCCCCCTCCAGCGGTTTAATTGGCTGGAGCTGTTTTTATGTTATATGTATGGACATATTCATTGTGAAATGCAGTGCATCATTGCAGTTGTTTAGCATGGAATGGTATGAAATTGTGGCACACGTTAAAAAACAAATGATTTTGTATGCTGGCATTGCTTTTCATAATGCAAATGGCGGTCTTTGCATCTAAAAGCATGGGTCATACACCATAGTTGTCATGTTTTTCTATGGTGTAATAAATTGTGACCAACCAGTTGTCTTTAGATATATACTGGATGTAATTATGCCTTAGGTAAGTCAGTAACGCTAGTTCATAGAATTTATCTCAAAGGTTCCATACAAATAAAAAGGAAGAAAACTGTCAAGGTCAACCTCTTTAATTCTGCTTTAATTTTGCTTAAACACAAGATTTTTTTAGCGTCAGATAGAGTAATGTTTTCAAATTTTAAAAGAATCAGTCTTTTTTGTGTACCATCCCCATTGGGTCTCTGCTCTTTGTTGCAAAATCCCCAATACAAAAGAACGCCTTGATGTTAGGAACAGGTGTGAAGAATTTACATTTTGGGACATATTCCAGGCCTAAGATTAGCGTGTATATTACGTTACATGGCATGTTGGCGAGGAGTTGCATCAGGGGTTTACGGCTAAATTTATGGCGCAGCCAAGAAAGCTAAATTCTCTGGGACCCAGATGTAAAAAGCACAGAAAAGACTGAACAGCTGAATCTGCAGTGAATTGGCGCTCATCACGGTCCAGCCTAAAAATAGAAGCCAAATCAGACTTTCAAATGAATCTCTTAGTGTTTGAAGATCAGTTATGTCCACAGGATACATTCTTCTGTTAATTCTCTCTCTAGCACCCTCATTTACATCAGGCAAGCGAGAAATGATTTTACTGTTTTTCATATCTATTAAGAAAAAATATTTTTTAAAAAAACATCTTAACAAAATAAATAAATATACAACAAAATTAATTCTGGAGGCAAACTTCACTCCGGCAGGAAAATAAAATGTACAGAAATGCAAGTGGGTCATGAGAAACTTTCCACTGAGCGCAAGCTGTCTTATGCCGACTTTCACTTGAAAGATGTACAGTAGACCTACGATATCCCATCTTTTATTTTTAGGTACAGTAATTCTTCTTATTCTTGGGCGATTTTATTCTTAGACAATTATGTACTCAGAGCCTGTAAAGTATAAATGAATTACAGTATATAATGCAATATTTGTTTAGTATAAATGCAAAAAAATGCAAACTAGATGAAAATGTTTTGGTAATGGCTTAGCATTGCTAAAAATATTCTGGAGCTGTAAAATGTTTTCTTTACAGTATTTGCACAATACAGCAAAAAAAGATATCAATTAATCATGCAATTCCAATATAAATACTTAAAAGCAAGTTTTTAATGTTGTATAGGCTTATGTGGTATTTTAATATGAGTCTTTTCCAAAGACAGTTTTAAAAGAATAGATATGCAGGGACGGCGAAAGGTTTCGGGTTGAAATGACTGGTGCACTGCTGAATTAGGTCTTAGTTTTACTTTCTGTTTGTGAAATTTTGTGGAAGCGAGCCTATTTTGCATATTCATGCCGCTGAAGTGATGAGTTAAATTTGGGATTTTCACTTGAACAAAATATCAAGATGTGTTGTGATGGTCAAATACTGGTTTTAAGGAATACAATTATCAACCACAGGGGGTCTTAAATCTGATAAATCTATAATAAGATGATTTTTCATTAAGTTGTAAGTTGTTTCTTGTACGTTGAATTCGTTTGAAATATACAAACATGTAAAAGTGATGTCTCAGACAGGCACCTATGTATTATTCCCCCGTTGCGCTATTGAAGTATAGTACATTCATTCGGCTAACGTCCATGGGAGGTCTCCAGTTTTAGAAATGTCAGGCTGTCCGGAAAT
This sequence comes from Triplophysa yarkandensis, assembly GCA_033220385.1. Classification (NCBI taxonomy): domain Eukaryota; kingdom Metazoa; phylum Chordata; class Actinopteri; order Cypriniformes; family Nemacheilidae; genus Triplophysa; species Triplophysa yarkandensis. Next base: position 8,978,859 of record CM065662.1, on the reverse strand, counting down.
GTCACAGAGACACAAGAAAGAATAATACACAAAAGGGCTGACGCTGCCTGTTTAATTATTTAATAGCACGATTGATTTGAATCGATTGGTGGGTGGATAAAGGACACTTAGACTTGCATAATCCATCTGTTGAAGGTAAACATAATGATTGTGTTCAGAGTTACATTTACTTTTATTCGACACACACTTTGATTCAAAAAGACTTACATTGCACTTTGGTGTACATTTGATGAAAAAAACTAGAGTGACACAGAAATTCTTGTAAGGATTTGAGTTGATGGGCAGCAGGTGAAATTCCGACCCAGAAGAATTTCCATGTCGCTGGCAGGGAGATGAAACCTAAAAAGCCAAGGAGATTCACCAGGCCGAACTAAAGAATGGAATAACAGAAGACGAAATGGGAAATAAATAAATAAAACAGCAGAGAAGTCACTTGTACACTGAAATTCCAAGCCCACATGAATTATGCATACCTCCGTGAGAAGGTGAAATAATCCTCAGTCTCATTTTTAAGGGTCTTACATTGATAATCCTCCTCCAGACAGGAGGTACCTCTCTGTCTCTGTCTCTCTCTCTCTCTGTCTCTGTCTCTCTCTCTCTCTCTCTCTCTCTCTCTCTGTCTCTCTCTCTCTCTCTCTCTCTCTCTCTCTGTCTCTCTCTGTCTCTGTCTCTCTCTCTCTCTCTCTCTCTCTCTCTCTCTCTCTCTCTCTGTCTCTCTCTCTCTCTCTGTCTCTGTCTCTCTCTCTCTCTCTCTCTCTCTCTCTCTCTCTCTCTCTCTCTCTCTCTCTCTCTCTCTATCTGTCTCTCTCTGTCTCTGTCTCTCTCTCTCTCTCTCTCTCTCTCTCTCTCTCTCTCTCTCTCTCTCTCTCTCTCTCTCTCTCTCTCTCTCTCTCTCTAATATTGCTTTGCCCTCTAATCATCATTGAAGCTGTGGGGTTACAGAGAAATGACTTGAACTAGATTAGGTGAAAATATCTCTGGATGTACTCTGGTAATGAGGCCAGTATGTCTTGTGACAGTTTCACAGTCAACTTGGTCCAAACCAAGAAAAATATGTTAGCCACAACATTTTCTGTCTGGAAATATTTAATCTTAAAGTCTTCTGAATCTTTATACATTTCATTGTATGGTTAAACAATGTGAGCCATTATGCTGCGTTCACACCAGACACGAATAGCTCGTCAGGCGCGAGTGATTTACATGTTAAGTCAATGCAGAGACGCGAATAGGCGCGAGGAGATTTCCTGCGGCGCGAATGACGCGAAAGGCGCTGCGCGAATAACGCGAATCGCGCGTTAGACGCGAAATCGTGTGAGTTGGCGAAATTTCGCGCCGCGTTAACCAACCAGAAGCTTTCTTTATCTCAAACAAACATGGAGGATAAAATCATCAGGGCTTTATGTGGAAACAGAGCTTTATAAATCCACATTATACTTTTATTATACTTTAACATAGACAGGAATAAAAATTATATTTACTGGAAGAAATTTAGTGAAGAAAAAAATTTTTTTTTACTCAATTTGAGCTTTATACACATATTGAGACTATAACTAAAGCCTTCATATGAAGTTTAATCACTTTATTTTACAATAAAAAGACTTTTCCTCTGATAAATGGATGAGTTCCCCTGACAGAAGCCCCTCCCCCTGCGTGAATGGCGCGTTAGACGCGAATGTTGCAAATTGTACACGCGAATGATTTTAAATGTACACGCGGCAAACCACACGCGTTGGGCGCGTCAACACGCGAAAATTCGCGTCTGGTGTGAACGCAGCATTAGAACGTGATTATTGACTGTTGTAGAAAAAAATTGATTGTTAAATTTTTTGGTCTGTTTCAAACAATAAAAAGACAATTGGTAGGATTTAAGACAATAAATGCTTAGGACATGTTCAACCACCTCTTTAGTTTTCCTTCTACGGTAGTCAACGCGGCCCCAGAAATCTTTGTTTTATGAAGATCAGTTTTCAATTGTAACTCTATTCTATATAAAAAAAAAATTGTGTTCAAGTAAACACAAAAACCAAAGAGGTTTGGAACTTGAGGTTCAGTAATAAATTACAAAATTCAATTTGTGAACTATCCCTATCATACGTACTCAGAAGATGGTTTACTATCTTTGTAGGTCAGTATGTGACAGGCCTGCAATTGTTGATACAATGAAGATGAGCTAAAGACCACTATACACACACAAAAATTATACATAAATACAGACATAATCAGTTATTATTACAGTTACACATATTTAAGATTGAAAGAGAAAAACTAATCCACCATTCCCTCAGCAGATGTTAGATGTTGGTGACATTTAAATTCAGCATTTAACACAAAAACACAGAAAAGAATAATGCGTTGCTACTTTTTCTCCACACCCAGAAATGCCGAATATTTAAGGGATTATCCTAAAAAAGGAAAACGAACAGAAGAAACGATTAGGACTTGATACATTTAAGAGACGCATCTAAAAATCCCTCATTTAAGACGCTTTCTGTCTTTCCATTGTTATTGTGAGTAGCAGAGCTCAGTGAAGTTTGCAGTCACAAAGCTTGCTAATGCTGCCCTTTTTTGATCCAACGGAAGTTATTACAAAGTGTTTCTCTAAAAGAATGACAGACATGCTGACAGTAAAATCCAAAAGAGTTTTGCAACAAAAAGCCTTTGAATGCACAAAGCTTTGGAAGACTGTAATCTATATTGTGAGAACAGTTTTTTGGAACACTTTCCCTCTTTTCAGCATCACTCTGTATCGCTATGCAAAGACTTTCAGCATTATTCATACTGCGTTTGGAAATGAAAGAGATGAAAATATGTGTTGACACTAAAGGCCCAGCTAGAATGCAGAAGAATCTTTGTTTGTGAGATGCTATCTAGACGGAGAATATTTGCTCGGAAGCTTTGCAACATTTGGACTAGTGAGTAACACTGCATAGATGAAAATGCAGAATGATGAAAATCTCTCACAAGAATTACTTTTGAAGATCCATTTGTTGAAAATATTTAAATCGTAACCTAGGCGTGCATAAAGGCTAAATTCAAGATTTCAATTAGGTTAAATGCAAGTAAAACAATTAAAGAGTTTTAAAATTAAAGTCACACGGACTTCCACACCATCAAAAATGCTCTGCAGTTGGAATCCCTAAGGATATTTTCTCTATAGACTTTTGGAAAGTTGTAAAAAATTATTTTGTGTATTGTTCCATGTTTCGTCTATCAAGAAAATCTTTACGGATTTACACAATATTAACTATTTCAAAGTCTCAATACAATCAGAAGCAGTATAAAGTAAACACGGAGCTATGATAAGAGATTTTTGTCCGTGTCACATTGTTTTTATGCAATATAACATTCAATATATTATACCTGCCTATGGATGTAGTCTGAGTTAGTTGTTAGCAACCCCCATTTTTTTTAATAAACCTGTTTTATTTTTAGTACGACCCAATTGAGTACCATAGTAGAAATAATAACTTTTATGTATATTTAATCAAACACACAATGACATATTTTGATGAATAAAAAACAAAACAAAAAAAACAATTTCAGCTATACTATTGCCATTGACAAGCATATATAATATATTATATAAAAATATATTTTTCTGTGTCAAAACAAACAAAGAAATGTTTACAGATTTAAAGTAATTCATTTCAGAATTTTAATTCATGATTGAAGCATCATTTACATTTTTTAAGCATACCTTTATCAGCATCGTACCTGGTTTAAATAAGCTTTTAAAAATCTAAAATGTCTAACTTATTATTTGTCTGCAAATAGAGTTTTGACTTTGTGTCTTCAGAATTTGTAACAGATGCAAGAAGACAGGAAGACAAAGATCTCACACATATAATGCAAGATATATAAAAGCCACTTGTAAAACAATAACAGACGAAGAGATTTTTCACAATAATGATATACACCATGGTCATAACGTTAATGTCATTACTTTCAGTTCACCTGCCATTAGGGGTCTTGATAAAATGTGTTTGTGGAACCTTAAGATTGCATCGGTGAAAGGCTTTTCTCACTTAAAATACTCTTTCAAAACCATTTGTAATGCAACAACAATCATTATAACTGCAACATCGTAGAGGTTGGAAAACATCTCACATTTCAAAGATTTCACGGATTTGATGGATCATACAGACTGGTGTCCCCAGACAATCTTTTCAAATTCATTCCATGTTTAAAAAAGAGTTGTTGGCACAGGAGGAGGCAGAATGTTGTTTCTGCTCCTTCTGTTTCAGTGCCAGATTTGGCAAATTTCAGAGAACTCCTTGACATTTCTCTGCATCCAAAGGGAATTTTGCGTCGGTGTGAATTATGAGGAGTCCCAGCGTGCATCACTGCTTAATTAAGATGCTTAAGGACACTGTGTCAGCACATTCATTTTGCTTTGATCTCTGATACATACAAATGACGCGCCCACGTCTGGAACCATGCAGCGTATCGAACGCCAACATCTTTTGAGCTATACCACTCCTGCAGCAGGCATCACATACATTAAAGAATTAGGAGTTAAGTATATGAAACTTAAGGTTTAAATCTGTTGCAGTTTGCACTCTTTTATATAAACTAAAAACACAAACATTTTACCTGACCTCTCTGCCTCAAAGCTCTAAGCTCACGGACTGCTTTTTAATTTCCGTCTCTTATATTCCCTATTGTTTTCACTAATGAGTTCATTTGACCTCTGATTACAGAAGTGATTCGCTCGCTTGGAAAAGTTTCTTATTTTGCACTTAGCAATAATGAATTTAATATCGGGCCAGAACTTGAACAGCTCTTTTGCTTTTAATTGGGGTTATGGAGATCCTCAACGAGAAATTAAAACACTCTTGTGGTTTGCAGAGACATGAGGGGTATCAACGTTTTACAAAACTAATTCTCACGTTACGTCAAAGTGTATTAGTGTGATGTATGACAGATTTCACAAATTGTAGTTTTATCTTGATATTGGAACAATGATGCTCTGTCTGTCAGAATTCAGCATGCGACGGCTTTAACAAACATGCACAAACATGCACAGCTTCACGAGACCTCTGGGGAGTCTGGGTTTGTTTTTTTCCCCTTGGGATAGCTGAATCACCCGACAGGTTCTGCAAACATAAATACACACGTTTGTATAATCCCAACACTAATTAATTGTGTGTAACTCCAGGCAAGCTTTCTATATCTAGCACCTGTTTTACCCCGCATGACAAACATGCTTAACAACAAAATTGGCTTAACAAGCAAAAGAAAAAAACATGGCTCAGTTTTCTGCAGTTTTACAGCAAACATGTTTCTCTGAATGCCATTGAGGCTGTTATCACATAGCTCGATATATGCTCGCAAAATTTGCAGAGGATAAGATGACTTAATCACATCACATTCTAATCTATGATGTAAGTTGTCTGTGCATGAATCAAACCAATTAGCAGATGGCTCTTCTCTCCTGTGCATATCTGTAATTGTGGGTGGTGGTGAAGGTAGGATGGTCTGAGAGATAGTGCACTCAATCAATGTTCTCAGGGGGAAATATGGGCTTTTCATCAGATGGAACGCATCCTGCAGGACTCCGGCTTATGGCACGGGGGAAAACCGACTGCCATGCACTTAGTTTAACAAGGCTGTTGTCAGCTCAATGTGGCTGGCTGATGCTTTCATTCCGGGGATTTCATTCTCTGTATATTTGACCTGGGTCATTTCTGTGGTTTTCTGAGGCTTTGATTTCTAGATGAGCACAGCGTGGCATAACAGTAAAAATGACCGTTTTTTCATGGCTTCTCGTCCAATGGTTTAGCTGTGTCAGAACACAAGAACAGATATTTTTAGTACAGTTTTGGAAATATGACATTTTAGCCTGTTATTATAAAATTAAAGTTATTATTAGGCTTGAGTTTTGCTCTTTTAATTTGTTTCTGGTTCCTTTTAGAGCACGTTTGATTTTCACAAATAATTCTGTGGTTTAGAGATGATCATGTTTTTTCAATCCTTTCATTTATTTCCCCCAAGATATAAGACAATGGATTAATCAAAAAATCCTGAAAGCAGAAAGGACGATTTTGGAAGAATTTGAACCAAACATTCCATTCCATTCTATTTTCTTTTGTTCAGTTACCAACTTTTTTTTCAAATATCTTCTTTTATGTTCTGCAGGAGAAAGTCTTGCAGGTTTTAATTGAGAAGAGGGAGAAGTAAATGAAAACAACATTTCTTGTTGTCACTCCATCTGAGCACATTGAATTTCACCAAAACAATTCTGTATTGTAAAGATGATTCATGACATTTTTTCAATATTTTTAGTTGTTTTACCAAGATAATACATTTAAAGGAACTGTTCCCCCAAAATTAAAATTCTGTTATCATTTTTTTGTCATTTTAAACTTACAGAACACAAAAGGAGATATTTTTAAGAATGATGAAACAGGAAATTCCATTGTATCTATTGTTCAATTACCAACTTATTTCAAAACATCTTCTTTTGCGATCTCCAAAAGAAAATCATACAGGTTTGCAATAAAAAGAGGGTGAGTAAATGAAAACAGATTTTTAATCCTTTCATCACTCTACATATATATTTCTTACTTCTGGCATATTATCAGTACATTAACATTTGTCAAACATCAGACATCCAATGCAATAAGCCAACAACTAGTTAGGTTTTTAGCTTATTTGTGTGTCTTCAACACAAAGAGGACTGTTGAACCCTACCCACAAGCTGTGCCTCTAGAATGGCATTCGCAAAAACTCTGAATTATTTACAGAATCTCTAAGAGGCCTGTAAAATCTCAACCATTTGAGCAGCTTGAGTCTGCAAGCACCGCAAACATTTCTGTGTCACTTTGCCTAGAATGACAGAACACCCATATTTTCTCCTCATGGAGGCTGTAGCTTTCACTTTGTTCCCAGAGATTCTCAGATACGCTGGCTTGACTGTTTGAAGTCAAGCTATGACAACCCCTGGGATCTCGACTGTGTGCAGTTATGTTTATGCTCACAGCCCTTCGCATGGCATTGTTGACAATCTTTTGAACTACAGAATTTCACAAACTTTCCTGCCCCTGTTTGTCTCACATTGAGAAGTCAAGCAAGGAACTCAAAAGCACCTGCAAATTAACTGCAGCGTGATTTGAGTTGAGCCAAACATCTTTCTGAAAGATGTCTCTGTCTCTGACTTAAAATAAAAACGCCGTTATGATTTATTCACAATCTTGTCATTTCAACCTGCTTGACTTTCTTTATTCTGCAGAACGACATTAGGTTTTTTTACCCATTGACGTTGGTTTGTGTGTATATAATAGAAGTGAATGGTTAGCACAGTTGTACAGTTACCAACATTCTTCATAATATATTTTGATGACAGAATTTTCATTTTAGGGCGTCTATTTACCGTGAATATTTCATTACTTTTTTAAAGTTTCTTATTTTTCAAATTTTTTTTTTAAATAGCTTTTTGACATTATTTAATGTATACAATTTTATGATTATTTAAATTTTAGAAACTATATTTTGGATGAGAAAATGGGTAATACACTGTGTAATTTGAATTCATATAGAAGAAAAAGCCATTTTTTATTCCCAGTATGGTGGAATCTAACAACGATTTAGATGAGATAAGGCTATTTATCTACTGCAAGTAAAGCTGCAGGTCTTCCATTACATGCTTTTCTTCTTTGGAGGAACTACAGGGAAAGCACATCAAGTGTGTCAAACAGGAAAACAGAAGGGAAACAGCACCAGAGGAGATGAAGCTCAGTGGAATGACAAGAAAGTTTATAGATTTTTCTTTAGGGTCAGTGAACTTAGTGGAACTTTGCATAACAGGAAAACCAAAAAGGAAACAAAAAGAAAAAGGAAATGCTTTACTAAAAGCAACTCTTTTCAGACCATTTTAGCCCCAATCTTTTTCAATGCTTGAGTTCACAGACCAAAGTGCCCGGCATCTTTTGATGTGTATCGAAATGACAGCGTGCTTTCATGTCGCCCGTAACCTAATAAACAAGGCGAAGGAAACAAACGTTTAGAAGAGGGAATGGATTTCCAGCCATTTCTAGGCTGCATGTGCAGAGTTATTCAATTTCCGTGATTATTCGGCGAGGGAGCTCTGTGACTCCTACACCGCCTTGAGCTTTTGTGGAAGAAAAATGACTTGAAGTTTTTTAAACGATAAGACGCTGAGATTCTTTGAGGACGTATTTCACAGGTCTTTCTATCCTGCCTCGCTGTTACCGAGTGGATTGCCATGGTGATGACGCACAGTCTGCGCTTGGCCTTGGTTTGTATGGTGTGCCCTCATTTCCATCTGAAAAGATTTGTGCCCTTTCACTATCTCTCCACCATAACCACCTCAGTTGGCGATACGTATCACGGTTTGCTCTTTCTTGCTCGCTTTTTCTCTGTATATGTTTTTACCATCCATTTAGTATTTTTTGCTTGCTTTGAGGAACCACGGGGAGGTACTGATTCTCATATTTGGGGCGCCTGACCCCTATCCAAAGGTGCTACAGTCATTTAATTCACCCAGAGAGTGATAACTCGGTTAAGATTTTATGATTTTAACAAGAATGGATAAACATCTGAAATACTTTTAGAAAGATGTGTTTATAATGCCGTAATTTCTCTTAATCTGTCATTCGATAATCAGGTTCTTTCTATGCAAATGTAATCACGTAGTAATCAGCGCTTTTATTTTGCACACTTTGACTCATACGTGGAGCCGTGTTTTTCACTATTGCATCGCCATCAGAAAACATCTAAACCAGGTCATCTCTGCTCTGGTCCTGAGAATATCTGATCCACCTGCCTCCAAAGCACCGTTTCCTTCACAATGTCTGTTGTTCCCGAAGCAACCGGGGGCAGGATACCGGCTTCTGTTGTGCATTCTGTGTCTCTAATGACTTTCTCCTTCATTAGCCTGATTCATTCAGGATGGCAATCCCACCACCCCCACCAACGCCAATTCTGGAGGCCGAAAACTAGTATGCCAACGAGGATGTGAGAGGACATGTCGCCATGGCAACACTGGGGAGCGTTCCTTTTTCAAATGAGAGAACGAGTTTTCTCTATTTCCTTTTCGGCTCCCTTTGGCTGTTATTTTTTATTCTTTTTTGGCACTTTGTGTCCTAGACACAGCTAATTGCGTTTTGTCTCTTTGCTGGAAATTCGTGTAATAGATTTCTGTTTTTTGTAATTACACATTGCTTTATTGTGACTGTAAAGAATGTGCCGGAAATCATCAACAAAGAGATAAATCAACAAGTGTTAGGTTTCTATTTCCAAGTGTTAATGGACCTGTTAATAAAATCTTGATTTAATCTCGGTCGTAAAGTATTCTCCGATCAGATCCATTTGTCGTACGCTTTTGTCTAATATTCAGCATCTCCAGCCGAGCAGTTTGTTTTTTGGCAAGTTGTCGTAGTTTTGTGTTCTTACTTTAATTAATTCCCTGATCCTGTTTCAAAGCAAATCTCTCGTGAAACAGGATATTGCAAAAAATGGATCTTTATCTTTGTTTCGATGTGGGGAGATTTTTGAAGCGAACACAGACCTTGATTTATTTGCTCCGACAGGGCCAAAACATCTTCCTAACCTTGTTTTGACCCCCGAGACAAGAAGGCTGGATTGAGATCCCTTGCTTCGCCATACTAGTGCCACTCTTTTGAAACTTGTCATCTGATGTGCCTGCAGTTGACTACCTGATGGTAACCCAGAGAGCTTTCTTGGTCTTCTTTCACTAAAAAGTCACATTTCCTCTACAATATGACAGGTAATGCCATCTCACCGACAGCAAGTTGTAAAAGACTTTACACATGGGCAGGACTCACATCTAGAAGACCTTTACGGTTGTATGGATTCTCTAATATAAAAATGTGAGCTTCCCCACCATAGCTATGAAGAATTAGGATTAGTTCGTATTCTAAAGCTGTCAAGAAAGTTGAAGTTGAGTGAAGGGGATAAAACAGACTCTCTCTTTTGAGAAGTATTTGAGATGAAAAGAGAGGGATACGACAGCTCGGTGGCATAACAGGAAATGCTGCCAGGCGGCACCACGGGAAGCCCCGGATGGGAACGGATCTAAGGCTCTCCGCTGTCTTTTCAGGTAACATGGTGCTACTGAACTTTGTTCCATTATCCCATAAGCTCAGAGCACTTCCACTCCAAAAGAAGGGAATGTATCTAATGTGAAGCCAACATTCTCTCTGGACCATTACTGGAAGCTTTTACCAAACAACAATCCTGCTTGGCATGCCGAGTTTCACCAAGTGTGAAATAACAAAATATTGTTTTAATAAACAAAAATAACATCTTTATATTGTGTCACATGGGAACAGCCGCTGGTGCAGTATACTCCCAAATGCAGTATTGTAGATGAAGAAACCCTCTAAATCAGTCTTGATGTTTCTATCAAGGCCGGCCTTCCTTGTAGCGCATGCGAGACATCTTCAGGCTGACATGACTTTCGTTCCGTTTACCTGCTGGCGTTGTTGTCCACAGTCAGATAAACAAAGTGACAGCTTAATCCGGTTCTGATATGATTTTAGGGAGATAATACTAACGCAGACAGAAATGCAAGCATGTTTTTGAAGAGGAGCTAGATGTATCTGCCAACCTAGTTTTAAAAAGCAGAAAGAATCCGCATGAATTATTTGTTTTTTTGACAGAGATGACAAGCAGACAACATTTATAGTTGCATTTATAGGGAAACAATCTCTTTTGAGAACAGAGCAACGCGTGCTTCAAAGACCTTCCACTTAATGCTGTCAGGGCTTGAATAACAAATGGCATTTTTGCACCCTGAAGGGCACGGCGGGACGAGGACATTTACTCGTAAAGTCATTGTATATTTTATCAAGCCAATAAAGGAAGATATTATATGAGTATTTTTTTATAAATCAAGTGGAGAAAAATGTAGACAAGTGTAAATGTAGACAGTCATAATCTTAAAGCCTCTGAAAATATTTGCTGCCAGATTCATGATGGTAGATCGTATTTATTTGAACAAAAAAATGCCAATCATATAGGTCTTAAAGCAAAAGTCTAGAATAAAATTCCTTTTGAAACTTTTTAAAAAATAATAATTTTTTGGTCACCCATTAATCATATTTTTTAAATCAAATAAAAATATTAAAAAGTGATCGTCAACTTTGAAAACATAGTAAATCATCAGTTACTGTTTTTACCATTTGATTACCCAAGCAATATTACAATGAATTCATTGAATTCATACAATCTTATTTATACATTTCAGTACCATTTGCTTTTGCCCCTTTGTCATTAGGTTTGGGGTCCTTGTAGTAATGATACATTTATTGATTCTTGAAAAAAAAACTATTTTGAAAAGAAACTGGCGAGAATAAGTCTGAGCCTTAGAGTAAGGAGGAATAGTTAGGATTTACAAGGACATCTAACAATGAAGCATATTGAACAAACCTTATTTTAGATTAATAATATGTTGCTCTGATCGAATAAATACATAAATAAACATTCAGTTCTAGTTGTGAAACCAAACCAGAATTGTTTGTATGATCGAAAAAAAGCCCTGCCTGCAGTGTCATCTGAAGTTGTACGCCTGGAAAATGTCAGTACACAAAAACGATAGCAAATTAGTACAGTATGTTTTTTTTAATTTTTCATTTTTTTACTATTCATATTACATCAACAGACAGTGTTTTGATGCTTTTGAATACAGATGGCAATCCGACTGTTGTCATGAGCATCAAGTAGAAGTAGAAACAGCCTCAAGTAAGGCAAAATTAATAGGTTTAAATGACATCAAATTGTGTGGAGACCCCTACAGTAAGTGGCAGAGTGTAAATGATATGTGTGTGCGTGATCAGATTGCAACCTAACCAATAAAGACTGAAAATGTCTAAGTGTTAAAGGCTTATCTGGGGCCAAAGTTGCTCCACCGAATACAAAAAAAGGGAAGAAAGAGATAAAGAAACAAGCTACAAAACTGTTCATCGGGGGATGTTGTGAGACTGATGTACCGTTGCTTAATTGTGTTCCTGTTAGGAGATGCCCAGATGTGCATTTGAGATGTAGTCAAAGGTTTGATGAGAGTGGCAAGGTGCCAGAGGAGTTGATTTCTAACACAGCACAGAGATCCAATCCAATTAGAGTGAAATTAGAGAGAAGATATGTTGAGTTACACACCTCCCCTGTGTCTGTCTCTGCAGTGAAAGTGCATAAAAGGTCTTCTTCTAGTTGCTACACATAGGATTAACTTCTAAGCAACTCTTCCTTTTTTTTGTTTGTTAGGGTAGACGCAATTTTCACAATTTGAATTTAATCAGAGGACCATGTTTTTGTTTTGGAAGCTTCATTTGGTAAACCTGCCACCCTCCTCTTGGACAGCTTCGGATGGATGTGTTTCCGCCTTGATGTCGCAAGTGGCTATAAAATTTGTCACGGTAGTGTTCTACACAAGCTGTGAGTTCAGAGAGGACAGTGATGATTGGTGGGCTGGATGGAGCAGTTGAGGCTTTTGGCTGAATTTTTGAGTTAAAAGGGTTTGCTTCATGATTTAAACTAGGGTTCTGGAGGAAGTTGCCTTTTGTCTGTGCTACAGATGTGAATGAAGAACCAGGAAAACAGCAGTCCTCTGCCCTCTTTGCCCACCTGTTCTTTAGTGACCTCCATGTGGCCAGTCGGTGAAGATCAGGCTAAAATGGAACATCCACACACCCGTCCTGTCTCCTGATGGTTACAAATTATTCAGGGAAGCACCTGCAACCCTCACACAAACACACATTTTCTTATTTAATCAAGGACATTCCAAAGAACTCGATTTTCTTCTATTGTTTTACCATAAACCTTAACTCTTACATTAAAAATGTTTTTGTCAGAATTACTTAATTTATTCATGTACAACATTTTATTAGGTTTTTTAACATAACATTCATTTAATCTAACAAATAAATTTCATACATTACATCATTTGGAATGGATGTTCATTATTCAATCGAGTAATTCTAACAACCTTTTTCTTTGTTACATGACAGGTACCCTGACAGAATACTTTTTTCATTTTAAACTTTTTTAAACAAAAATGTACAAGCTTTTAAAAAAAAAAAATTTCCCACCAATCCAGGTGGGCAAAAAAAAAAACAATCCTGCTGAACAATAGAAACTCATTAGGAATCATATAAAAATGTTAATTTTAAAAATTCTTTTTGTAATGTGTTTTGGTCAGTTTCTTATAGGATTTCTTTGGAGCCTTGTCCAAAAACGTAAAATTGTGAAGATTTAATGTTTGTATCTGAAAGTTTTTTTCAACTAAAAATAACATATTGTCTACAAGCATGTTATGGATTGGTGCAATACTAAAAAAAGGAATATTTTAAAATGGTTTCAATGGAAAACACTAATGGTTTCTATTGGGTTTCTTTTGGTTTCAGTTAAGATTTAAGTCGACCCCTTAAACACAAATAGTATTTTATTCTAAGATTTTTTGTGGTGTATGTAAAACAGTATGGATAGAGTGTTATTGCAAGTCATGTCAATGGCCTTTTAAGTGCTCCCAAATTTAAAAGATAAACACTTTCAACTACTGCTGAATACAAAAAAAATCATAGAGATGATACCACAATGAATAATCAATAATGAAAAAGATAATCAAAATGTATTCATATCAGTGTCACACTGCCCAATTCTCATGTATTCGGCTGTTGTATAAGTGCACCTTGTTTTCTCTAAGCTTGTTGTGTTCTTTTTTTATTGATCATATATATTACAATAAGACAGGCGAGGGTGTTATTTAGAGCCTGTGCTTGCACTGGAATTCCGACCGTAAGTGTCATATTGGAAGAGGAAGAGAATAATGGATCAGGATTATACAAGATCTATAGTCGCACACTGCAGTATTGCTTTAGTTTATGTGGGTGTGTTGAACATCCCGGTGCTTCATTATACACATGGTGCGTGTCAGTGTTTTAACACCGAATGCCCACATGATCTCACCGAATCCCCCTATTTCACACAAACACACGCTCGCTTTATTTCTCATGTCATAGAAGAGAGAACAAAGCTTTACAGTGCAAAAGGAAAGAAAATGAGTGAGAATCTGCTGCCATGGTGACTAGCCCAGCAGTATCTAATAGCAACGGGTTGCTAGGTAGCCGGTGCAGTTTTGAAAGGAAGAAGAAAATGCACCATAATGCATATGCTCAAGGTAAATGGCACAGAGGAATTGACATATGACCGTATAGCCACTCACGGTATGACAAACAACCACATCATTTTCTTTCATTTTATACAATCAATTGCAATGTGTTTGAACATTATGCTCTTTAAAAAGGGGTTGGACCGACTTCTGAAGCATTGGTTTGCACTCGTGCTATGGTGCGGCCCACGCACACACACAGAGACACAAGATATTGTTTATTCTCCAAACATCTATAGATTTTTTCCAGTGATTTCCAATGCTTAAGCTTGAATTTGTTTCTAGTGGGAAAAGAGCTACAGAAACACATATTAGCTCTCCTTACCCTTACAAATCGGATAATTTGCGAGGTAATTTTAAAACACAGTTTGTACGCATTACAAGCAATAAACTGTGATTAGATCGTGAAAGACTACAGAACAGTTTTGTACATGATGTCAACCCAGTTTGCCAAGCTGCAGCTTCACCGGAGTTGACAGCTCATGAATGTGAGTATGAGAATGTGTAATTGATACAAACAGATTGATTTGTAACAGGTGAGCAAGGTGTACAAGGCAATTAAAACGCCATCTTACCTGAAACAATCGGACGTGTTGACGGCATGTGTGCACATAAGGGTTCAATGGCCTTCTTTTGTCATATAGAGGTGATGAACACATTAGATGCCCTGATTGTTTTCTGGGATGTTTATTGAAGAGTCTTCGAAGTTGAAGAGAGTATATGAGTGTGGTAGCATTGTGTGATCAGTAGGTTGAGTATTTATACAGCTCCAGATTAATAGCCCACAGCATGGATAGAGAGTGATGTTTTTTTTTTTGGAAAGATTTATTTTAAACATAAAAAGAATGGCAGAATGATGTATCTTTAAAGGTAGTGCCCAAACGTAATGTTCCAAGAATTTGGTATATACATATATATATATATATATATATATATATATATATATATATATTTATATCGCATCATGTGTAACAACACCTTTTAGCCGTGATTTATTTACGATACAGCACGGCCCCTCGTACCTTATTGCTTACGTATTGTGTGAGTCATTATTACTTAATCAAATGAAACCAACTGCTGTTATGAAAATAAAGTTTTTGAAAATGTAAAAAAATAACTGTTCATTTATACATAATATTATATATAATTGATTTAATTTTAACTATTTATTTTGTTGATCATTTTTCACCCATGCCTTATTTTTGGATATCTCTATAATGACAATACTGTAAGTCTAGTCATTGTCTCAGAATTGATAAAAGTTCAATGAAAATCAGTTGTGGTCTGGTGGTTAGAGAGTTGGACTTGTAAGCGGAAGGTTGCGCTTTCTAATTCCAGTGCCACCAGAAAATGTCTGAAGTGTCCTTGAACAAGACATCTTACCCCTGTTTGCTCTGCGGTGACGATTGACTTCTGCATAATACTGTAAGTCGTTCTGGATGAAAGCGTCTGCCAAATGAATAAATGTAAGTGTAAATGTTTTCATGTTTTCAAAACCCAGCAAATGAAAACATTTGTTGCTTTTATATCATCAAATTCTGTTACTGGCTTTACAGAATATGCATATCATTTGTGATACTTGCTTTCCCCATGTAAGTATGTGTGGGTGGCATAAATGATGGTAAATAATACATCATGGGATGAGTGGCACCGTATTGTACATGCATGTCTCTGAACAATATATTATTCATCATCACTTTGTGTCTGAGGGCATGTTTCACCATTGCATGTATATTGCTGAAGACGGACTTTTGATTGACATTTTTATGTGAAACCCTCACTTTTATAAAGGTGTACATACTCAACATGTCGGCATGAACCCTCTTTCAATATTTCTATCATTCTTCTTCACTGTAATTAGTCGGTTTGCACTCTCTTTCTCAAAAACATTCATCAGCGTGCTTTGCTGTCTTCACACACTCTTTGTACCTACTGTATTGTTGAATTTCAGTGGGTGGGCATTGTTTTGTCTTCTACCTGCACATAGTAATTTCAGTCTGATATGAAGTACAGTATTTTTCAGTTTATAATGGGATCTGTTGTTGGTTGCACATTGATGATGCTTGAAGGTGACAAACCGTCATGGCAGTGAGTTCTGTGCAATTTATTTTTAGCTATACATCCCCCATCCCCTCTCCCAGAGAATGACGCTCATTTAAAACACATGGAACAGAGTCTCCAAATTCTGACCAAAATCCAAAATCTGACCAAATTAGTTTGTAGGGTTACATTCGTTTTTATTACCACTGTACTTTTAAACAAGATGGTCCCGTGAGCAAACAATCTATATGACCATATGAAACAATAATTATAGCTGGGTTGTAGTTCTGTGCTTTACAAGTTAAAATACTTTCCAATGTACTTTGAGAAATTATATTTTAAACAAACCATTTTTTATTTAAAGCTCTTTTAATTTTTTTTTACTTCCTCTAATTAATGCAAATAAGAACAATTAGCTTGTTACACAATGGCCCAAAAAAAAGACTCTTCATTTACTTTACATGTATTTTACACTAAGTATAAATGTATTGAAATATTCAATTTTCCAAACAATTTACTCAAAACAGTTTAACTTTATTTAAAGTGCTACCTACATAAAATCCACATTTCTTTGTTTTAACAATAAATCCTTAACTTGATATTATCTAATGTGGACCTGAAATATACTCACAATTGTTCCACTTTAGCTCAATGAAATACCCTTAATATATCTTTAATTGATTTTTAGCACTATTTTGGCACAATTAAAGTACATTAAATATATGATTGGTCTTATCTTGTAATCTTTAAGTATTCTAAATAAGTGTACCAGATTTTATACTAATACTAAAACGTATTTCTAATTTGTTTTGTTTATTTTACTTTACACAAAATATTTGATTTTCAGGATATTAATAAAAAAATTGACAAGACCTTTTAAATTCTTTTCATTGAATACATATTTGCAAAACTCAATGACAAACAAAGGATGAGTAATAAGAAAAATTAATGACAAAACAAATCACCAAATGTGAGGAGACTGTGAAGAGTTTTGCAATTTATTAAACGACGTTAAAAAAGCCAAGTTTAATTGAACTTTAACATTTAAGGCAGCAAATTTGTTACAAATGATTTATTAAACCTTCAATTTGCCTTTCCCTTCACTAAACCAAAATTGTATTCAATTTTATATAATGAATTTTTTTATATTTAATAGACGAGTTAGATCAGGTAGTTAAGAGGGAGCAGCTAACAAGTGGCCAATGTACACCGAAACTCATTTAATTCTGTCTAATAAACATCCCAAGTTTAATAGCCCATGAAGTTAGTTGAGTGGCTGAGATATTGCCCAGAATGCGCCGAGCTGTAATATAACCTAAGGGTGGCTACTAAAATAGATTTGATTTAAATTAGATTTTTTTATCGTCAGTCCCATGCTTACATTTGTGTTTTGTAGTTTTAATGACATCCCTATCATTTGTTAATGTATAAAATAAATTGAATACAGAGGCCTTACAGGAAGTATCGGTCCTATAATCAACTCTGCATTTTATAACATGATGAGACG
Organism: Triplophysa yarkandensis; assembly: GCA_033220385.1. NCBI lineage: Eukaryota > Metazoa > Chordata > Actinopteri > Cypriniformes > Nemacheilidae > Triplophysa > Triplophysa yarkandensis. The sequence continues at coordinate 8,961,166 of CM065662.1, read as the reverse complement.
AATATCAGACATCATGGAATCTTAGCCTGGCATCTAAATCCTCTGGCAGAGGTTTATAAAAATGGTGGAGCAATAATCGTGCGTTGACTTTACCTCTGTCATTGACCGGAACAAATTCTTATTTACCTCAGTGGATAAACTCTTAGCTTTTAGCAGGGACAAGGACAGTAGGGTTCTCTAAAAGGCATATACGCCCATAGGCTCCACGATCTAAGTTCAATTACAATTTCTATTCGGGTGATGGAGAGCCAGAAGGGATTAAGCAGACAGACACAAAGCAGCTTTATTGGTGAAGGCTTATATAACATCAATTAGTAAAATATAGCTGCTCTAAAAGAGCTATTCACCTTAGATCACCTCAAAAGACATTCACCTTGCTGTGACGAAGAGCTGCTGGGTATCTGAATCAGCCCCATATTGTCAAAACAGCTGTTTTTAGGTTTCTAATATGTTTTAATTTTAAAGAAATCCCCCCCAGGCAGGCCTACTAAACATGACTTTCTTCTTGAAGAACAATTCAATCGAAGATATAATACAACTTATTCTTTTTCTTCTAAGTGGTAGAATGTTAGTGGATGGGAAGCAGTTTTTTAAAGCTCCAAATGTGCATCCATCAATCAAAGTCTTAAAGTCTTCTGATGCAGATTGACAAGTTTGTTTAAGAGAAACATCCGTATTGACAATGCTATTCACCATAACGTCTAACTTCCATAATCCCTCGGATTGACATGAACCAGAGGCTTGTTTTTCCTGCATATGACGGTGATAAAACTTCCTCCCACACAGTGAAAATGTTATTCTATTGTAACCCGTCGAAAAATACTCCATTCGTCACCAGAAATTACGGCATGTCTGCATCATTTGTCCTAAAAAAGCCTTTATGAGCATCCAAGGGATGACGGAAGTTAGACAATTATCATTAATAGCATTGTCAATATCTTTACTTCTATTAAGCAAACGCAATGGATTCTTTTAAGAAGACCTTTGTTAAGACCACAGTGCCGTATTGTGTAGTTCTTTGATTGATGGGTGCACTTTTTGGAGCTTCAAAACGGCCTTGCATTCAGTTCCATTCTACCTCTTGGTAGAACATTCTATAGTAAATTATTTGTTAAATCATACACTGACTATTCCCTAAGTGATGAGATACGCTTGACCTTGTGTGTGAAATGTCTATGTATGCTTAAAAGTACACACCTGGTTGTATGTGAGGAGTTTGGACGGCGACTACTGACCTTGAGGGGCGCAACTGATCGATTCTCTATGCATTGTGCTGAATAGATGTGGTATGTGTTTTGGGGTGGCAGACCACTGGTCGATAAACGTATCCTTGGCTTTTCATTTCTGTCTCCTTAATAAAGTGAACTGACAGAGAATCACAGGCCACATATAGGACCATTTTATATGGTTTAGTTTACCCACAAGAGACAGGGTAAGGTTAGTGTCCGACAATATATGGTAGTGATTTGGTACGGTTCAGATGCACACAAGAGACATGTCAGGGACAATGGCTATGATTGACAGATTGCCGAGAGAATACCGAGATGCCGAAAGTGAAATGTGAATGTTGAGATCGCCCTGACATTTGCTGAACTTGGCAAGATGAACAATCTGATAAACCGTGGCATCTCAGACAGAGACAGCCATTTGAGAGATGTCAGAGGTCATTCTCTGTTTTGGAGTCTGGTCTGGGTGATATGTGTGTGGTGAAGCCCATGTAAAACCTCAATTATATTTGCGGATGCGCTTTGTGGCATGGTTAATGTTTATTTATTTGTTTGTTTTTATGGATTGCTTAAGAATAAAGTCATGTCCCAATAGGTTTCTCTGCGCTTTAATGAGGGTGACCTGAAAATGCATTCTAATGATGCATTGATATATATTCTGGATATGTGCAAAGTTATAAATCTTGCTGGCTGACAAATACATTTGATAAATGAATTATGATATGACTTTTTTCTTGTTCCGTGGAACACTAAAGGAGATATTTTAAGAAATCTCTGTGTGGTTTTGTATCTGTACAATAGTAAATTTGAGTGTTTTTTTCTTCTTCTTTGTATTGTGTTCTTCAGATGAAAGACAGTCATACTGGTTTGGAATGATATGATTATCAGAAAATAGAAAAAAATAAAAACTTTGGGAAAACTATCACTCTAAGATTTTATTTTTATAAACATAAATCCATTAAAGGGATAGGTCAAACCTCATAGTTCAAATTTTCAAACCTGTATTAATTCTCTTTTAATTGTGCTATATACAAGGAAAGAGATTTAGAAGAATGTGGTTTCTGATTCTTCACAGAATATCATTGTAAAATAAATAAAAAAGTATTTTAGTAAAAAAATGTATTTCATAAATCTTAAAAAATATATCATTTTGTGTATTGAAAATAAAATTAACAAATATTTGTTCAACTCTGGCTCTCATTGGTGCCCGACAATCATAGTTGCATTCTTCAAAATATATTTTTTATTTCTTCAACCGAACAAAGAAAGAGTAATTTATGACAGTTTTTTTTATTTTTGGATGAACCATACCTTTTAATGTGACCTCAGTTCCTTGTTTAATCTCAACCTTATATGCCCACTGAGTATTGTGCAGCATTAATTCTAGCTCATTAATGCTGTACACTATTATTTTTTGTCCTGTATACCCTAAACATTCCCATGTGGAAACATAGCTTAATAGGTGGCCTTCCCCCTCAATCCTAAGCATCTTAACCTGCCGTCTCCTATGCAGGTGATCTCCGCACACACTTCTGCTGCAGTAAAGCTGCCTGTGCCAGCACACCACTCTCCTGGTGCCAGTCGGCCCACGGTTGCCAGGATACGCCATCATAAACAGACAGTCATAGAATACAAATGTAGATGTTATTGGAATAACTATACATTGCGGGGGGAATCTAACGCAATCCAGACAAACATAGCAACCATGAAGACCCACGACAACAAGAGGTGTTAAAACCATTCCACATGATTCAATAATCAGTCATGGAAAGACTTTGCAGTGACCTTGCTTCAGGGGAAATGCCATTCCTAGTGGGCTACTACAAATGCATAAGTTAGGATCCGATTCTAAATGCAAGATGTGTCTCTGAAAATGATGAAAAATTGATTATAGTCAAATGAAATGAAAGCTAGCTGCAGGCAAAAAGATACATATGGCAGTCCTTAGATTTTCTCTTCTTACACTTTCAAAAAGTACAGCAAGTACTATTATGTTTTTTTTTTAAATTTTATTATTTTTGAAAGTGGAAATCGACATTTGTCTGTGTTTAGAATGTGGTTGTATTCAGACGATCTGTTTTCAAGAGCAGTCCAGAGCATATAATTAACATGTTTGCAGTTTATGTTGCCATAGTTCTGAATAATAAATCATCTCACACTGTTTTAGGATTATTTCTGAAAATGTAATGTCTTATTGCGAATACTGTCCTAAAGCAATGTGTTTCTGTGCACAGAGTACAGTATGTACTGAAAGTAATTCTATTTCAACATTATTTTTATTCTTCTTTTTTAATAATCTGTAATAATATTCAGAACATGAAATTGTCTATAGAAGCATCTTAAAGTAATTATTCTGCCAAGAATGAAAATCGTGTCAACAGACTCTTTTAATTTCAAACCTGATTGATTCCGTTCTCACGCAAAAAACAATAGAGGATATTTTGAATAATGATGGAAATTGTTATCCATTCACTTGTCCATATAATATAGAAGTAATGCAGCTGTTTGTATACCCTCTTTTTTAAATATCTAACCTTTTGTTACAGGGAAATGCAGTATTTAGCTTGCATATCATATAGTATAAACCTACAGGATTTACCTAAAAACGTTGTTTGTTTACATACGTTAGTAATACACTGAACAAATGGGTTGTTGGAATAACTTAATTTTATCACGATTGAAAGTTTTTTGACATACTTTTTCAAATTTCAAGAGAAAACTTATTTAAACTTAGAAAGATATACATGACATACATGATAAAATTAAGTAATTCCAACAACCATTTTTTCAAAATCAGGTAAATTTTTTTCTGAAATATATTCATGGATCTTTACTAGATATTAATTTATTAAAATACAAAGAATATAAATTAAAAGATTTGAGGCTGTGTTGTATAATACATACAAAAATGCGTAACTGTGTACATATACTAGTAGAAATGAAAGTGTCTTTTATTTCTGGTACACAAATTGTATGACAGATGGCGGATGACCGAACAAATTTTATTGAACTGTGGGCATGCAGCGACAAATTAGAGGAAGGTGAAATGCGGCAATACTAAAAATATATTTTATCCTTTTGAAGAATTATAAAACTGAGATGTACCGAATTTGTGACAGGGGTGAATGTATTTAAATGTAAGCCTCCGAGCTATATGTGAAAGCTTTTAAGATAGGTCAAAGCAACTGTGCTGCGGGGCTTCTTGAGTTCATACTTTTAGCCAGTTTACAGTATATATTTGGCTTATGAAGCTTCTTGGTGTGTGGAATTGAATTGTAATGAATTTTATCAAGGTCATGGTAGAATTTAAATGTGCAAAGCTTTATCAAGTTTGAATTTGTAATTGCATTTTATCATAAACATGTACCATGAATGCCAAATGTGCCATTCTATGTGCCAACACACGTAATATTTTAAAAGCACTTGTTGTTGAGTCTCAATATGATCCGTGTCTGATTTGTAATGTTTCATATGAACTAAGAAGAAAGATGACCAGGTCAGCCCCTGAAAATAAAATAGCAGCAGTTTCCTGAAGAAACTGTAAGAGCTTCTTGTCTGTGTAAAACTTTGATGGGTGGTTGTGGGTGGTTGTCAAGGGGTTTGTTACTGTATGTGGTTTCTGCTGTGCAGGATATTTGGAAATGTGTTTTGTGTTTTTGGGAAGTTGTTAGGATGTTCTAGTTGGTTGGTTTCTTTTTTGCTGAAACCCTCAAAAGATCTCATGGACAGACTCCCTCCTTTGAGACAAGGCTAACTAAATGATTTTCTTGTGTTATCATACAGCAGGTGAATTACAAGGCCAATTGCTTAAAGTAATAGCACAGCTTCTCAAGACGTGCAATTTTAGATAACAGTCATATCCATGGCAAATGGCTTGGAATGAGTTACACATTGAACCTGGTTTGCCCGGATCCCCGGTAGCAAGTGTCTGAGAATAGTAACATTGATGCTTGCATTACCATCAAAACCTTGTCGATTTTAGATCGGATTAAAGGGATAGTCCACCCCAAAATAAAAACTGTCATGAAATACTCACTTAAGAGTTGTTCCAAACCTGTAAAGATATCTTTGTTTTTGTTAAACACAAAGAAAGATATTTGAAAGAATGTTAGCAACTTAGGTTTCTGGGACACCATTGCATATCATATTTGAAATAGTGTCGAAACACACAAAATACATTTTTAAGAATTTAGACAAACAAACGTTCAAGGGTTCCTTTGACTACCATTCATTTTTTATACAATGAGAGTCATTGCTGCCCAAATGATCTTAGTTGCTGACATTCTTCCAAATATATTTCTTTGTTTTTAACAGAACAAAGAAACCATACGTTATATATACTCTACCAGTTTGGAAGAACTTTTATGAGTAATTCATCACAGATTTTTAAGTTCAGACTAATTATCCATTTAAAGATACATATGTCAACACATGCTACAGCGAATAAACTCAAAAAATGAACTGTGATTTCTCAAAAAATAATTCACATTGTTAAGCTTTAAAACTAATTAAATATGCTGTTTAGATTATGTTAATATGTAAATCTGATTAACTTAAATGTTTATTTTAAAATTCACAAAACATAAGAAAAATATGTATGATTTGGTTAGATTTCCAATCAATTCTTTTAATATTTTCCACTGTATAAAAATATACATATTTAAACATATTCATAAACAGGATATATCTTTCTTTTAGTTAATATCACATTTTTTTCGATATGTACTTAGCCACATTAAATATTGTTGCAGTGTATGTGCACATGTCCTGATCATGTAGAAGCGATCCGCCGACAGTAGTAAGCTAAATGAACCATGAAACCTTTACATGCACTGGCCTTTTGGCAATTCATTGAGATGCTCATAATTACTTCATTATTATTGTATAACTACATTAAAATTAACCCACTTAAATCAGCGTACAAAACACCCACATAATTACAATAATAGACATTATCGCAATTATACTAAACAGTATTTAATTATGATGTTCCCTATATTGTGACATACCTAAAAGAAGCGTTTCCAGTTTGCTGTGCATCAAAAACATTGCTTTGAAGTTTAGCGAAAATAAATTGCATTTGAAATGATTTATTGCTTCATGACCGTGTGCTTGTACAGTCAAACAGTGTTCCTTTATTATTTTCACACTTCATATTTTTCGGTGGAGTTATATTTATATTGTATAAGCAAACACATTCTGGGTCAAAAAAAAGTCTTGCTATTCATCCCCCCGGCAAGGCACAGAGCTTTAGCATATCTCATTCTGATTTACTACAGAGCCCACGCAAGTGTTTACAATTTATTTGTTAGCCTACAGAGAAGTGTGGAAATTTCTTTGCCATACATTAACTAAGAAGCAACACTTATACATTATGATTAGATGTGTACTAGGTGTAGGTTGACCTACATGTGAACCACTTTCTTAATAATTGCAAATTTTCTTTCCAGATTCCAATATTGCGAATGCATTATAACTTCTTAAACATGACCATTTTCTATATGCTATGAGAGAACAGAATAATTGCTATGCATATAAATAATGTATTTTGAATATTCTGTACATTTCTGGCTTTAGGACTGGTTTTATTTTTGTATATTGGTGTATATGTGATGACCTTGTATGTCCCAAGTTAATTAGTAAAGTCAATAATAAAATATTAAAATGTTTTTATACGCATGCCTGCAAACCAAATACAATATAAATATCTATTTTTGAATATCCCTGGATCATGATCTGTTTTCCTGCATTAATAAAAGCATTTTTAGGGACATTTTATCGGTCCTTGTGGCTGCTATAAACATGTTTTTATTGGTGGGTAAGGGAATAAGCTTAAGGGCTTTTTCTAAAATTACAGTTTGTTGCCTCAACATACATTGGAAATCTGCAAGGCTCCGAACCACCTTGTTAATTTACGATTCAATTTCCAATTGTGTCTGCTAAGATTACTGTGGTAGATGCACAAATAACACATTCCTCAGTCTCTGGACGATTTAGGTTTTTGATAGAATTCATTCTGGTTTTAGTTGTGCGATCTCAGACCTTGTTAAAAGTTCAATCACTGGCTTCTCTGCGCATAATGGATCAATAGATGAATGAACAACATCCAGGGTCAAAGATGCTATCCGGATGGGAAATGCTGCCGCAGATCAATATGTGTGAGTTTGTTCATCAGAATAATGATAGTTTATCAAAATGCCAAGAGGAAGAGGAAGTGACATCACTGGGTGTAAGTCACATTCTTGCTACGTTGGAGATTAACATTCAGATTTACAAAAGAAGTCATTGAGATTTTAGAATATTTTTATTAAAAAAAATGAAATATACGTATGAACATAATTGCTATAATGGATATTATATTATTATACTTATATGTAATAAATATGTATATTAAGAAATGTAATTACAAATAATATAACTTAATAATAATAAAATAATTATTACAACGGAGTTTATTACAACTGAGTAATATAACTTTTGGATTTGCTCATTAAGCTGATGCTTCTTTTCAAAGTGTTTTGCAAATCAGGTTAAAAAAAGCAACGAGTATAAAGCATACATGAGTGAAATAGAAAACACACAACATACTAGCCAAGTGCAGTAAAGGAATTTTTTTTTTTGATAAGAGCGAGGGTGTCAAGACTGAGGTTTTTAGTGGGTCAGGTGTTGATGGAAAAGAGGAGTTTTAGAAGTCATTTAAAGAAAAATATTACTTCAAACACTCTAGTACCAGTAACTGTTTAATACTTTATAATTGAAAAAAGTTTCGTTTCCATCATCTGTGCGATGGTCCATGCATGAGTCTGTGTGCTCACGTTCGTCTCCTGTCTGAATCTCTCTCCTCACTATCCAGACAGTACCGAGCAGCACCTACTGATAGTGAAATAAAGCTTTGCATCTCAGATCAAAGACGCCTCGAGAGAGATCACTCTATATCGACAGATTAAATGGAAATGTATTCTGCTTTTTGTTCTGCTATTTCTCTCATTTTTTCTCCCACCAAATTGCAAAGGGGAGGCGTTCCCATAAGAGCAAGATGTATCAACTTCAAATGGTCCCTTTCTACCTCATCTCTTTAATGCATACACCGCAGACAGATGTGAAGCTGCCTGCATTGTAAGAGGTGATGTGAAAGAAAATGAAAGGGATTTGGGGTAGCTGAAACATTGTCTTGGTATGTGCTCGAGGGACCAAACCTCAACTCTCCATCTCTCCTTGGTCTTCTTTAGAAACCTACATAGTAGGTCTGGCATTAAACCAGTCATTATTGCAACATTTGTAATACTTTCAGGTGATGTACAACTATTTCAATTCAATAAGAACCCTACATACTGTATATTTTCAATATGTAAAGTTTGGTACATTGTTGGCTGCATTCACTTTCCTTTAGACACTCTGTAATTTAGCTTGGTGTAATTTAGTTGATATGATAAAGTGTCTCCAGCCACGGTTGCTCACTGTATTACGGTGTTTGTTACACCACAAAGCTCTTGATCAAGAAGGTCAGTGAAACAAGGGCATGAAAGTGAATTGAATCGATCCATATACCTGATCAAGCTTCCATTTGATAGATGGTGTTCCACACAAACTGGCACAGTAATCTGTTTTTCGGGATAAATTGAAAATTGAAAAAAGGAAAAAACAACACAGGCCAGAAAACTGTGTGGCTTGGGTGGCCATGCTTATTTCAATGACATGCATAGAGGTTTCCAATGGTGGGGGTAGAGATTGGTTTTATATATTTACACAACGTAATACGGTAAAAATATATTTTTTGACTTATTTAATAAATGGGATTTATAGTCACAAAAAATTAAATCTGATTAACTCAAATATTTCTATTAGAATTCATAAAAATATTGGTGTATATTACAAATATATGTTTGTTATATAAAAACTTTCTCAGTAAATTTAACTTAAATATACTTGTAATTTTAGAGAAATTAACTGTTTGACAATTTATCATTGTAATATTTTCAAATTAAAAATGTATTTAATGTTTCTAAAAGGTTTTATTCAGTTAGCATAACTGATCATTTTCGTGATATTTAGAACCCACATTACAATTTTTACACAGTTTTAAAATGCAAAAATTCTGAAAATCTGATTCTGTACATTTAAATTATTAAACATACATCACCATTACTTAGACTACTTTAGTAAAACATCTGAATAACCTCACGCTCCATCTTCTCCTTGACCTCATATATCACATTTAATAATCATTTTATTTTATGATCTTATCGCTCGTCCTGTACTTTCTTATCTCTCCTCTCCTCGTTTCTGACGTCATCACCCTCTTTATCTGTGTCATCATTGTTTCATAAAACAGGAATACTAATTTAACTCAAAGATTAATACATTCTTACTGTATTACCATTGCCGTAAAAATATTTTGTACATTGGCCAAAATCTACTTTTGTCATTTAAGGGGAAAGTGAATATGAAATTGGTCTTTCATCACATAACGTGTCGGAGAACATACAGAACATTTCCCGGTGCATATAATTGATGAGAAGATTAAATAATCCTTTCAGACATGTGACAAATCCCTAGTCAGGACAATCTAACAAAAGTCACAAAAATAACAAATCCATTTATCTCTGAGAATAGAAAAAGAATCAAAATCGTGATTCTGCACATTATGTCGGCGATGGTTTGCAGTGAAGATGACCCACTGTAAAATAGTCAATTCAGCGAATAAAGTATTTTTTGCCACGAGCATGATGAGCGCAAAGAGGTCAAATAGTATTTTCTGGATTCCATCTGTGCAATTTTCCTTTAATTTAGGCGGTGCAGAAAAAGGAGAACAGATCTCATCACAGCAGCTGGATCTGTAGTCCTTCAACACATTACAAGAGAGCTCCATTAAGTTTATGAGCAATACTAAACTTGAAAATATCATAAAATAATGCATATAAATAGGCAAAAATAAATGCTCATCTGCATTTTACTGCATCCGTTTACACCATTTTTCTGTTCTAATGAAGCTTGTGGAAAGTTTCAATTTATTCTTGATGACCAGACAGCAGTTATATAGACCTCATCAATCAGACCTTTCATCACCGATCTGTGTACAGACAGTTATACCTGAACTCATATACACTCATTTATAATAAACCTGAGGGAGATAGACTCTTATACATATTCAGCTCTTTGGGCATCTTTGCAACTGCTTTCAACAAAGCTAATTTACGTCGTAAAAACAAGCATGACGTTTTTTAGTAACACTTGTGTTGTCTTTTGCATGTTCTGTAGTTGGGAATTTAATGTCAACCTTATCAGAAAAATATAATCTTTTTCTAAAGGTTTTTAGTATACATATAGCACAGACGTCAAAATTTGATGGGTTAAATGTCAACGTGAGGTCTCTCTTTAAGATTTTTATTTTAGTCCATTATTTTTTTACAATCAAGGGAGGGCTATTTTCAGGATGGTCACATCCATAACGCTACATTTCGCTCATAAATGCTCGAAAATTAAATCATAGTGAGTATTTTATGTCCAATGATGAGGCATCCATTCTCTATTTGTTGGACATTGTTGATTTTGGTGTATACATTTTAATTTATACAAATATATATAAGTTTTTTGTAAAAACTGTGTATCCAATATTTGTCACATTCATAACGCAGGTTAATCTAACTTTTTAAAACTGAAAATGTGTACATATACTGATGTTTTCCTGATGACTATCAACAATAGTTTTAGATAATATAAATATTTTGTTCATTTTTCTATTAACAATTATATTCTTATTGCGTTTTTATGTCATGTCTATGATGCTGGAATTGTCCAGTTGTGTTTGCTCTGATGCATCAGAACATGAAGCTATTTAAAGAAAGCACCTTAACCCCAAAACAATTTGAAACAAATGAGTAGTGCCCACCATTCCTTGGAAAACAATATAATGATTTTCAACAACAAGTAAAGACAAAATAGAGAGAGAAAGATTGAAGAAAAATGTACGCAAATTCCCTAGAGAAGTGATGGCAAGGTGTCACAACACACAAAGGTACACATTTGTTGCAAAGATATTACACTGTCACATTGACTCAGCATGATGCTTAAAACGTTCACATACGAAATGTTTTGTAAAGTAAATGTGGTGGCAAAAAATAATAACCCAGAGCATCCCCCACATCCTTCTTACAGTAAAAAAAAAAACAGTAAATGTTCTCTTTAGCACAAGATAAATGTTTCGTGATATTAAGGAGACGAGGCGGCCAGGCCCTACACTACACATTCTGGGAAGAGGCTCATCCTTGGATATACTAGGCGTTTGAGTGTTGATCAAAACATTTGGGAATAATTTCACATGCCCTCCATTTAAAGCAAGATAGCATAGTACTTATATTCCCAATTAGGAGCATTTACTGGATTTATCAGCATGACTCTCAGTAGCAGCATGATCCGAGCTGATCTGTTCACTCGCTCATGGGTTTAAAGCAGGGTCCGCCCCCTCACATATGCAGATCCTAAAATGTGTAACTTCTCCCTGGCATGTAGCAGCTGCCTGGAGGTTTCGCCGGCCAATGCCAGTTTGTTGTTGTTGCCATTTCTACTGTTATGTGGATGTAGATGGAGGAGGAAGAGAGAAAATGGCAACAGGTATTAATGCCGCTGGTTTCGTTTCAGACAGTTTCCATGGCAATCGAAAAGAACTCCTCAGGTGGAGGGCTAGCGTGCTTGCTGCTATCCAATAACAGGATGAGTTTTTTTTTCGAAATGGCCAGGAGGGCCGAGAGTAAAAATCATAATAAATAATGTTTTTTTAATGGGTTCAAGACCTACAGGTTTGAACTCATGGCTCTGTCTTTGCAGACAGGTTGCATCATGCTGGTTTGCAAGGATCAATATGAAATAAATTAAAATGGCAGTTAGATAAAAGAAAGGTGATAAATGTTATTCTTCATTGTTTTTTTTAATTTTCTAAAGAATGACCTCATCAAAAATATGTCTTATGTTAATTATATTGAAGTATATTTTCAAGATTTAATTCAGAGTAAGGTAAGTATAAAGAAAAACCTTATATACAGACGCAGAACAAACGAGACCATTGCAAATTTTCATTTAATTGCCAGATGTTTACTTTCTAGAGGTTTTTTGGGCTATTTAAGACCCGCGTCTGTTAAATTCAAAGACATAAAAAATAACTCATTCAACACCAATGTGAAACACATCACACGAAATCTGTAATAAAAATGGTTATCACAGTCAAAAATATTTTTTTTGCCTTTTCTAAACTGTACAATTGTCGGCAAATATTATCGATAATATCGTGGGGGATAATATCGTGGGGCAGTCGTGGCCTTGTGGTTCGAATCTTGGACTCGTAATCCGAAGGTTACTGGTTCGAGATTGAGGTGAGTCCCTTGAGCAAGGCACCGTCCCCCCCACTGCTCCCCGGGTGCCGCAGCATGGATGCCCACTGCTCCGGGTGTGTGATTCACAATGTGTGTGTGTTCACTTACTGGATGGGTTAAATTTAGAGCACAAATTCCAAGTATGGCACACCATACTTGGCAGTACGTCACTTCACTTCACTACAGTGTGTGCCATGACCTTCACATAAATACATAAAATAATATTTTTGTTGGAAAATTGGAAGTATTTCTAATTGTTCAAAGGAATTAAACCAAAATAATCATTTTACCAAACAAATCTATCTATAGTTGGTTAATGAATTTAGTTGGTAATGTTAATTTTTGTTGTTTATTGTTTATTTAAGTGTGTATTATTTTACAACATTATTAATAGTAGTAGGTTTAGCAAATCACTTTTACTTTGAATAATAGCTCTCCCAAGTCATTTTATGTGGTACTACTGTTTTGTGATGTCAATCAAAACTGTTTTAAATTATGAAAAATTATTGAAAAAAAACCCTTTCTCAAAAGATGTATTCCGCATTGTGAGTACCAAGGATATTTGATATTTGAAAGATATCTTTATCATTGTGTTTACCCAGTTAACCGATTCATGTTTATATGAAGTGTTGATGGTGGGTTTTGTCGTATTTGATTAAGGCTCGATATTAATTTCTTTCAATGATTTGGGGTTTTCACAAAGCATATAAACAGCTGATATACACAAGCACATGAAATATTTAATATGTCAAATAAATTGGATTTCCCACATCTTTGAAGTAATGGGCTCAGGGTTTTACTCGCTAAATAAACTACCGTATTATTCTTGTTATCTTGTTACTTTGGAAATGAAAACACATGTCAAAATATTCCACAGCTATTTCTGAATAAAGCGAGTAACTTTTGACAGGTGGAGAACGTTATGTTGCAAGCGGTGCTCTTACAAACATCAATGTAGTCAAACTTTAGAAAAATAACCAACTTTTTTTACTACTTTGGCAAAAGAGTAACAGTTTGTCATCACCCAGATTTCAGAGGTCGCCCTCTCCCATCACACTCCTCTGCCCTCAGTCTCCGGCCTCTGCCAGAACTGTAACCTAGCAACCACCTCTGGCTGGTGACACGTGCAAATGCCTCCCACTTGCCTGTTTGAGGGAAATGCAGATGCTCTAATGTGGAAGACAACGTCTGAAAATGAGCTCGGGATGTTTGGGCAAAAGTCATAAGCCATTTAAAAGTATAGAGTGATTCAGACTCACAGATGGCCGTGACCAGCCTCATTGATTTTATTCTAAAACCGGGACCTGTGATTCATCTCCTTTCACTGTTGGTCTGTTGATCGAAAACCATCTGAAGCGTGTAAAAGATTTGCGGGGTAAAATCTTTTTATTTGATGTCCCCTAGTTAAAATGATCGGGACTTATTTTGAAGAAATAGAACCTATATTCATCACACGGATGCACATATACAGCAGAGCTTTACGTTTTAATGGGATGAACAGATGCTGAAAATTATAAGCACCGGGTCCCTGGTGTTTTAGAAATAAAATGCTTGGGTGTTATTGTGACTCGGTCGAAGTGTTTTGGGATGCTGCCCAGATAGGGTGCCTTGATGACCTGCACTCTTAGCTTTTAAAAACATGCTGAAAACTCTGCACAACTGTAGGTTGAGATTTTGTTATTGGCTGGGCTGAGCCAACTCGTCCCTGCCACGCTCAGCATGTCTTTGGATTCGGACCAACAAGGTTATTACAGGTCACCTTTTCCATACATCATAATAAATCATATTCTGAAGCAGCATAACATTCATAGACGTGACTGTTTTGAGGACATCAAACATATAATAGGTAAAAAATTGTTGGGTCATCAAATGTGGGTAAATCTACCCATAAATAATTATTATCAGTACTTATTTTAAATGTAAAAGATACCAATGTTTTAGTCATGTTTTTAGTTAAAATAGATAGCATAAATAATTTTAATTCTGCTCTGTATTTACATAACCTCAAATATGAATTTATTAAAATTAATTAAGGTAAGATAAGCAAAGCATTTGGGAAAGCTTTTTAAACATACACACTTTTCTTTGCAATATTTATTATTTAATGTGTGTCCGAGAAATTACCGCCACCTCTGTTACCCACTACACAGTAAAAATGTGACTTGGTAAACATCACAATTAATAAACAGTCATTTTAACCTACTGAAATCTTAATTAAATAGACAATAGGCAAAATACTTTTTCCGTGGACAGAATAAAAATTATATATTAAAATTTCCACAGTCAAAATATACAAATATTTTTGAAGTTCATGTTAAATTAATGAGTTTATTTATAAATATATATTAGTAATAAACTTAATATTTTTGATTAATTATAATAGCAATATTTGAGTAAATCCCAAAATTTAACAGTATGTTTAATTAATAAAAATTTTTTATGGTAAATTGTTTAACTTAAAAACACCGTTATTTTTTTGAGATTAGGTTAAGTGGTTGATTTTAATAGACTGTTTAATAGACAATCTTACATAATTTGCATATTGTGATTGTATGAATTGTATGAATCAAAGACTTGTAAGTATGTCATCTCTCTTTTTTCCCCAATAATTAGTTAAATAGCAAACATCTCAAGAGTTTCAAGAGTGGATTTATTAACAGTCAACACTGTTTTACAGATATTATCGTTGTATAAAACATAAAGAGTAAAAATAGGATAACAGTTAAAACAGTTAGATCTTGATGTAAGGGTTTATATTTTAAGTTTTTTTTTCAAGTTTTGAGAACATGTTTAAACTGTTTATTTTCTACGGAGTCTGTTGAAGGCTTATTTGTCTACGCTTCGGGTATCTAACATTCAAATTTATATGTTCTATATGAGGCCAAGTAAATGAGGACGGCATAGAAACTACAACCACTGCTCCAGCATATAGATGCCTTTAAGCTACAATCACCAGATTTTGATTTCATGGGATCTTTAACAAACAATCTCAGCAATAATGAAATATTTCACGGGTCAGTAAACGAAATCTTGAACAAGGTTGGGAAATATTGCTATAACGCATGCAGTGAATGTGATGTGAGTACCTCGCTCTTGCTCTTTGACTGCTTATTGGTGTGTCATGGACTCCAGACTTATCCTGTTAACTGGTTCGGCTTCTCTTATAGCTGGCAGGCAGAGAGAAGCGTTTTCCGCACGGAAGTGAATATTAATCATGTCAGACTGGCCCATAGGAGTCACTCACATAAATGTTTTTATGGAATGATCAATTTATGACTAACCGGAGGTCAGATGACGGGACGTCTTGGTAGTAGTTAGATGCAGAGAGATAGACCGTGCAACTGAACATGACAGTCCACAAATATTATAAGGCTCATTACAATGTATACTGCACTTTTTATTGCTCTTCTGAAATGTTCTTCATTGATCTTTGTATCAATAGTAAAAACATGATCTGTAATCTAGAGTTGTGGCTGAGTCATGGAGTTGACTTATTCTGTCTGATGCTCTTTCCCAAAGCCAGCAGGGGCACCGAAAAGACAGGCTGGTATACCCTGTCTGTCCAGTGGACGGGCATCGAGAAGTCTCTTCCCAAAAGATTTTAATTCGCCCTGCTTGAACATGCTTAATTCTTATTAGGATCAATACCATTAGATCAATGAGGACTGAACTGAGTGGATTATTCTCTTTGTGTTGGTTTTGTTGCTAGCATCAGTCGAGAACTTCATAGTGAACCCTTTGAGGTATCAGCTCAAAACTAAGCCCGCAGAGCTTTTGTGTACAGCGGCCCAATTCCAAATTGCTAGAAAAATTAGAAGAGTCCTCCACTTACCAAAGAGGAGATGTTGCCATAGAAACGGTCAAGTACTTTTGATAGGACGAGGCCTTGGCTTTGATTGGCCTGACCGCAGAGGGATGAGATCAGAGGAAAGTCAGGTATTAGAGCCAAAATACTATCCTGCTTGTTATTGACCACATGTAGCTGATGCGGTACCTGTTTACCGAGTCAAATTCCATATGGCCTGACTATTTGTAAGTCATTTTCAACTATCCATGCATGCATATCTCTTAGCACATGACAGAAGACAGTGTCTCACAAAGAACTGGATGAGAAAATAATTCACAGTACAAAAAAAATCAAACTGCCACCCGAGCGGATATATTTTCAAACGATGGCAGCATCTCTTGCCTCATTTAGATGAATGAGAAACAAAGCACATGTCCATAGCAGTATTGCATTGCAGTCAAGTGCTTTTTAAGAGACAAAAACATATAGAATTCAGAAAAGGTATTTTATAAGGTCTTTAATGTGTTTTTCCCTTCAACTGTGCCTTGGGCTATTTACAGCCAAAAGCGGCCAAAGAATACCAATGAGCTTCACAGGCCAAAAGTGCAGTTTTCGTTTTCTTTTTATGTACAATAAGGCATATAGACACGGGCATAGTTGCGGCATTTGGACACGAGCTTCAAAACATGCTTTTTCATCATATGCATTAACAGAGAGACATGCAATGATTTAGTGATGCGCCACTAAAACAGAAACATTCATTTCCGTTTTGTATTCCATTTTGATGTAGGTTTGTCTTGGCATGTGACTGTAAAAGGATAATGAAATTTCAATCATCATTTGACATTTCAAACCTGTATTGTTGTCTTATTTCGGCAGAACAAAAAAGAGGACATTTTAAAAATTGCTACTGACATTCTTCAAAATATCTTGTTTTGCAGAAGTTGTGCATGTTTAACATGGCATGCAGGGTTGTAAATGACATTATTTCATTTTTGAAAGCATCTCTTTACTGCTCTGAACATTTTAACAAGCCCACTGTCTTACACACAAAAGCAGCTTTACTGCCTTTTCATTGACAACAATTAAACAAATTAAATTTACTTTAATCTGTAAATTATTTTGGTTAAGCGAGATAGAAAGTCTACTGTTTGATGAGTTTGCCAATGAACAAGTTGACCTTACACAGGGGTCCTGTACACTCCAAAAGTACCAAATGTACAAGCAGACAAGCCAAGTAAATAGACCGTACGGTGAAAAACAAACATTGTAATTTTCTGAGCTTGTTATTTTGAACTAATGAGTTTAGCAGATTATTCTTATCTTTAATTGCACAAAGAAACAGTACGGCCAGGCCATCATGGGCCGATGTGCCAACAGCAGAATGAGTTATTTGTTTAATAGACTAATTAAATTCTCTTTATTAAGTGTTGATTCAGACCGCTCTTGTTTATGCTAGTGTTATCTACGGCCCTCACTGGTAATGGAATGTTAGGATGATGTACAGTTTCAAGAATACCTTTAAAAAACCTGTAATGTTTGGTAGAATTTTGTTTCTGTTGTGTTCCTAAAGGTCAGCACTGGCATACAAGAAACAACAATCCTAAAGAAAGCGACACTATTGACTCAATATACCTTAAATATAATAAACCAACAACTAACAGAATGATAAAAAAAAATTTTCTCTCAAAATGTAGGAATTCCTCATTCGTAAATTGCACACGTGCAGAGAAACCTCCTGATGTTCCAGTGATTTGAGTTGCAGGTCAGTTTTGAATCAGTGGTTTTGGAACACTTTGTACTTTTTACTTCGTCTGTGTGGCTTCTTAAGACTTTTCTGGAATGGAAAGCATGAGGGTTAGTACGGCTTATCATAATTTAGATTTCAATGGACCTCATAATTTAAGTTAGAGTGGTCTGAATACAAACGTGTAATGTGTGCTAGCTATTTTGAAATGCCTGTCAGTACAGAACAGCTAACAAATTTTACAAATACGATTTTTTTATAATTTGAAATGTTTATGGCATCAAAAATTGCATGTCATATATACTGGAAGTGGAAACATTATGCTCCAAATTACCATAAAATATTAAAACTCAGGCAAAAATGACAGTGAATCACTTCTGTCCCCTAGTGTTCAAGATTGGTATAACCTGGATTACATTCAACCAAAGCAAGGTTTAAGGGAAAGAGAAAAAACAATCTGCCAACTGACCACTGTTGTTGTTGTTATTGCTATAATAATAATAACAATAATAACAACAATAGTAACAATAACAACAATAATAACATTTGTTTTTATTATTATTATAGCAAAATAGTACAGTTATTATTATTATTATTATTATTGTTATTATTATTATCAGGGAAAAATACTCTCTCTACAATTGTGAACGTGACCCTTCCTGTGCTAACCGGTTTTAAATCTGAAAATCTAATTCTTGGAAGACAAGCATTAAAATTTGATATGATTTTAATATGATTTCAATATTTTACAAGCTTCAATTTTTTCAATATTTTACATGAGTCAATATTAAAGATATCACTGCTAAACTCACAGAATGTTCTTTACATTATGAATGAGTAGAATCATTTTATATATAAAAAAGTTAATACCAAAAAATAACTTTAGCTGGGTTTTTACAGGAAGTGTCATAAATGCAGAATCACCTCAGAAATGTGTTTGATTAATTTCATACTAATATTTATAATTAAAAAACAAAACCCAATGTAAAGAACAGATGGCAAACTCTTTCAATTTATTAGACATAGCACAAACATTGATGTGGAAAATGCATTATTATAAAATAGGTTAAAACAACTGTAATCTCTAATGGAGGGAAAACACTAACTAAAGAAAAATATAGTTAAATAATCAAAACATTTTGCATTTTACATGAATGAATATAGTCACCTTTTTCACAAATACTTTCAAAATCTCTGCACACTGCTGTAGTTATTAAAAAAATTACAGATAAATATCAGTTTAAAGAATGGAGCTGGTGGTTATGCCATTAAACTGCATTGCTTTGTTAAAATGCAAAGCTCTGCTTTATAGGTTTACCATTAAATACCATTAAAAAGTGCAGGTGACAAAGTCTAAAAACGATGATAAAATGTAAATCACATCTGATTTTGTCATGTTTCAGCTGTCTGTTTTCGACATCATCTGTAAAAACATTCAAAACCACTAGCTTTCATGTAAGCTTCAGCTATTGTATGTGCTCATATCCAGTTAAGTGTTATTGAGAAAAACATCTGCCGCATCTTCACTGTCCTTGCAAAGCTATAAGAATGCACTTTTTAAAGTGTCTGTTTCTTGCACTAGAATCAATGAAAGTCCTTCCACAGTTCTGACATATATGAGGTCTTTCGCCCGTGTGGATTCTGACATGTGTGTTAAGATGACTTGATTGTCTGAAGTTTTTACCACAAAAGCTGCAATGATATGGCTTCTCACCAGAGTGGATCCGAAGATGAATTTTTAGCAATCCTGCCGAACTGAATCTTCTCTGACAAACGACACAAAAATAATCTCCTGTTCCATACCCGCCTCCGTGCATATCGTGATGAGTATGGTAATTTTCAGAGAGTTCCTCTTCATGCTGAATGTCTTCCAAACATATATCAGCTAGGTTCATCCTGGGCTCTACAAGGAGGCACACATGTCAGTTTAAGATGAAGTCAATTGGACCATTTCTGACAACAACTTACAATAATTACAGTTCTGCATTAAAATGTTCTTACGTGTTTGATGGAGTTGCTCTTTATGAAGTTGCACTTCTTCAGGTTGTCCAGTGGTTTTTACTCTGTGCGTTTCATCATTTTCAAAGTCATTTCCTTGGTTTTGGTCCCGCTGTGTTTGCAGTTTACTTGTTGAATAAAAAAAAATCAAAATATGTTAGACTTCAAATAGAAAACTGTAAGATTTGTATTTACATGTTTATAAATGAGCATGACTTTTAAAGCTTCTGATCACTTTAAGCAACATTCAAAAATGATTTTATAAACTTATACAGGAAATGTATGCCCAAAATATTTTTTCTTTCCACTGATAACTGTGTGAATACCAATTCAAACAGATGAGGATAAATGCAGAGGTAAATTTGCATAATCTTACACAGACAGCAAAAAGAACAAAGGTGCGACATTAAACTGCTTTATCCAATATTTTATTTCAAATTGATTATGAACATAAAAATACATTAAGTGCTGGTTATTTAAATGTTAAGAAACAGATAATAAAGTAAATTATGTGTTTGACAATTTACAGAGCTACATGCTTAATTGAACCCATTTGTTATCTATTTTCTATTTGTATATTTGTTTTTTTTTTTACAAATACCTTAATCAGCAACACTTAAAATGAGATACATTAATGTTTTGCCCATGTTCCTTAAAGGCCAATACTAATGTTAAGAGGTGTCAGGCATTGACTCTGGAATGATGTCTGTGTCTTCTTTAATGTTTCTTAAAACCTCGTGAAATATTTTCTTTTTCCTGTATGCAGCTGAACTTTCCCTCCATCTTTTCTGCTGCCTTCTCAATTCCACTGGACTAAGATCTTTAGCCAACTTCACTTTCCCTTGAGATTTTCGTCTCTGATATCTACAAAATGAAAAACAGCAAATCAGTGGAAATGGTTTATTTCCAACTAAGTCTTTATTCCACAATGAGATTCTGCTTGATACCAATAAAATAGAATAGTGTATGAGCATTTATTTGTACTTGTAATAAAGCATCTAACCTGACAAATAATTTGTTATAAAATCTAAACTGTACCTTTCTCTCTCCTTTTTCCTATATGCCTCTAGAAGCTCAGGATTCCCGTAAATTTTCAGCTTGTGCTTTATGGCTCTAGCTTTCGTCGCAGCCTTCTTTTGCTCATTGCTTGCCAATCTAAACAACAAGAACATGTTTACCTTACAACTTCATTTTCCAGACTTACTTTTTTGTTGTTATTATTATTATTATATTAAAAATATATGCTGATGCGGCTGTCAGATATTCAGCACCTCAATCCACTTTGAATTTTTTACAAGGATGACTGCTTATAATGTAACATCTCATTATTTTTCTATCCCAAAAGACAGAAATATGAAATTACGATCGGCAAAGGAGTAATACAATTTAACAGTATTATTTTATTGGAAAATTATTTTCTTTAAACTTTGAATACAGTAATCAAACTAAACTATAAAATATCTCCCCTCTATGTCTGTTACTTTGTATGTTACTTTAAATCTAATGTTTTAGTTTTTGTTGAGGTTTTCCCTTTATTTTAATATGGTATGCACATATGAATGCAATACCCACAAAGGACAAATATTAATGGTCAATTTACTTATTCATTTTTATAACAGACATACTTTATTTAATGTATATGAAACATATATTTCACCATTTCTTCTGAAAATACAGTTGACTAGCAAAACGAGCCAAAATAAATATTTAGTTTTTTTCAAATAAACTAGAGAGAATCCTATTCTACATCTGAACCATAGGCTCATTACACATAATACACGTCACATACAGCATAACAGCATAAAACATATAAAACAAATCTCACAATAACTCTATTAAGATACTCAGCATACATCGTTGTAAAATGTCATGTATGACAAGTCAAACCTGCATGTCATTTGAATGACATATGATATCAACTATCATTTTTTTAACTCTTCTTTATCAACAGACACTGCGTGTCCCCCTCAAGCTTAAAGGTCCATTAAATATATGGACTTGATCAACATCAGAAGTCTAAGGCCAGAAAAACAGGCGGCAGACTTGTCCTCTGTCATTTGATGATTAATAAACTCTGTCTGGGTGCCACCTGGGTGTAAAGGTTACCAGGAAGTCAAATCTTGAACAACTACAACAAAAATATGTGAAAGGTAAGTTTCAAGAATACATTATATGTTCAGTATGCATCCATTGTGAAACAGAACATTTACCTAATGTTCTTCGTCCAAAGGTTTTTGCAAAGCATGAGACATTGGGAACACTGACTTGCTTCCATTTTCAACATAAATCGATGAAAGGTGTACTCTCCAACATTTGCCAGGACACTTCTTGTTAGTCACACGAATCTACTACACCTTTGAACTTTCCCTTGAGTATTCATCACATCTGAGTCAGAAAGTTGCTATACACTCGTTGTTGATACCATTGTAAATTCTGTTTAGGCTTTGAAGCTTCAGGAAAATCCAGGAAAATGTTCACACAGTAACATGTTTTAGTTTGTACAACACTGAAGAAACATGAATATTGAAGCGAGAACTTTTTTACAAAAAACTTCTGTACATGAGAATTTATTTGGCGAGACATGCTGGAAGAAGGTTAAAGTATCTTGCCACAATAAGGTGCATTCTGTACTTTTTGGCAACCATCAAACTGGTGACAGTTAGCTGTTTCTTCCCCAGATAAGAAGTCTTTTATTTTGAAAAGGGATGAAGGATCCTCATTAGTAATTAACTGATGTAACTTCTTCTTAGCTCTGAGTTTTCTCTGTCGTTGACGATTATTTTCCCTTTCAATTTCTTTAGCGGCAGCAGTCTTCTTTTTTCTATACTCTCTTGCTCTTTGAGCTTCCAAAGCTTTGTACTCAGCAAATTTTACGGGGTCTTTTCTCAAACGCGCCCTCCAGGCCTGTGATTTTCTTGCATTGTGTTCTTTCCGCTTGTCAGATTGGGAAACTTTATCCTGACAGTCAGATGGTTGACTATTCTTCCTTTCATGTTCAGAGTAACGGAACCAGAGTCTTGATGACATTCTGAAATAAAAATATTTTTACACTGTTTAAACACATCATCTGGTAAATAATACATAATATTTTATTGTATATAGAAAAGAACAGGAATTCATCTGATGATTGATCATGTAATAGTTCTTTAGCCAAAATATGTCAAGAATAGAAAATTATTAAACTAGTAACACCAGAAATGTCAAAAACAGAATGCTTATTTTGTGCAAGAAAAATGTCTGTCAAAATATAACGTACAACTTCCTGTTTCTATCAGAAATGTTCTCTAACCCTGCCTGTTTTTCAATTAGATTGGGTTTTATTTTGTAAACACTCAGTGAAGTATTTGACTTGGTTCCCTGTAAACTACGATTCTATTGAGTGAAGAACAAATATATACTCACGTGTGTTACATATAAGGTTTTATATCGTCTCTGATGGATTGAGCGTTGAACCTCGGACCGCCATTTTCTTCATCCTTTCTGAAGGCGATGATGCTGTCAATCTGGTAGTGTGGGTTTACCAAAAAATACCTCGACCAGTTTTTTCCGCAAAAAATTCTGGGTATTTTGCACGTTATGTTTTGACAGACATTGACGTTTTGTTGTGATCTCAAATAATAACCCGCATTTTGACAAATGTGATTAACATATGTAGAGGGTGAACATTCTGACTTGTCTAGTGGTCAATAATAAACTCTGTTGGAGATGTTCATTCATTATACCTATTTCACAGAATTAGGTTTATTTCGCAGCTTTAATAAAAAAAAAAACATCCATTATTCTTTATCAGATTTTGACTCATAACCATACATGTTAGGTTTCTTTCAACACAGATTCCGCAGCATCATAAGCAGATGGAGAAGCTTTTAATACAGCCATAGCATTGACTTCCTCCAACTTTCAGATGATAAGAATAAAAAACTGTATTGGTTCGATCAACATGCTATGACAATTGACATCACAGCCTTATCATATAATAATTACTTTGAGATTATTATGTTCAGATTTTACGTGATCGGCATGAACATGTTGTGATAATTAACATATCCTTTCTGAATGCCTGAATGATACAATAAAGTTTCATTAGCATCCAGAAAAAATTAACCAAACAAAATAAGGAAATCAAGTCAATCAGGCAGTCCAAGAATTACCCAGCAAAATAAGAAATGTTTTTAGAAGTATTTTAGGATTATAATATTTCAGATTATAGATTATTTAATTTCTAAACAGTTTTCTCATATCCCTAATAAGGTGTATGCATTTTTTCACTATGAAAAAGTAAAAATCAGCATAGTAAAGGTTTCAGACACCAAAGAATTTTAAAAACTACCTTTCTCTTATTTGGGCTAGTTCCACTCTATGATGCATCAACCTCTCCTGGGTTCTAGGCGGCAGCTGTAAAACAATATCCTACATAAGTTGTACATTCAAGACAACAGCGATCTTAAAAACGTAACTATGACACAAGGACTTACATTGAATGCCTGATTCTTATGTCCAAGACAGTCAAAGTTGACAACTTCTGTTTTGTTGATGCTGGATGCATCACTCGCTTCGGGATCATCCGAGCTGTGTGAAGTGAAGTGCTGTAGCTGACATTCTCTATTTTCCACGCTGTAAAGGCCAGGTTCATTCTTAATTTCAGCAGCTTGGTTAGTGAAGGGAAAATCATTCTCATTTGTGTTCATTATTTGATTTTCAATGTCTTTGTTAGCCATCTGATCATGGCCAGTGTCCATACATGCCACTAAAGATGAGGATTCATTGTACACAAACATTTGGACTTCATTCTCCTCTGGCAGTGCGTGGACCTCTACTTTCATCTTTACTTCTGCATTCTTTCCACCTTGTTCAGTCCTCCATTGCTCATCTGATAATGTCTGAGTTTCCTGTGACTCAATGGAAGAGTACTGCAGTTCTATAATGCAAAGATAAACACAAACTGGTTTTACTCTTTAAAGAAAAAACAACATCTTTATAAGGTTTTACACTAATGAGATAATGGATGGATGATGGTTGTGTGGGTCGGTGGAGGGATGGATGAATGATGGGTAGGTCGGTGGATGGATGACAGGTGGGTACATGGATGATAGACGGTTCGGTGGGTTGATGGATGATGGGTGGACGGATGGATGATGGAAGGGTTGGTGGATGGATGATGAGTGGATGGAGGATGGGGGGGGTCGGTGGATGGATGACGGGAGGGTCGGTGGATGGATGATGGGAGGGTCGATGGATAGATGGATGGATTATGGGAGGGTCAGTGGATGGATGATGAGTGGATGGAGGATGGGGGGGGTCGGTGGATGGATGATGGGAGGGTCGATGGATAGATGGATGACGGGAGGGTCAGTGGATGGATGATGGGAAGGTCAGTGGATGGATGACGGGAAGGATTGTGAATGGGTGGGTTGGTGGATGGAAGGGTGATGGGAGGGTGGGTCGGTCGCTGGGCGATAGGAGGGACGGTGAATGGGTGATAGGAGGGACGGTGAATGGGTGATAGGAGGGACGGTGAATGGATGACGGGAGGGTCAGTGGATGGATGAGGGGAGGGTCAGTGGATGGATGATGGGAAGGTCAGTGGATGGATGACGGGAAGGTTTGTGAATGGGTGGGTTGGTGGATCGGTGGATGGATGGGTGATGGGAGGGTCGGTCGCTGGGCGATGGGAGGGACGGTGAATGGGTGATAGGAGGGACGGTGAATGGATGACGGGAGGGTCAGTGGATGGATGAGGGGAGGGTCAGTGGATGGATGATGGGAAGGTCAGTGGATGGATGACGGGAAGGTTTGTGAATGGGTGGGTTGGTGGATCGGTGGATGGATGGGTGATGGGAGGGTCGGTCGCTGGGCGATGGGAGGGACGGTGAATGGGTGATGGGAGGGTCGGTCGCTGGGCGATGGGAGGGACGGTGAATGGGTGATGGGAGGGACGGTGAATGGGTGATGGGAGGGTCGGTCGCTGGGCGATGGGAGGGACGGTGAATGGGTGATAGGAGGGACGGTGAATGGGTGATAGGAGGGACGGTGAATGGGTGATGGGAGGGACGGTGAATGGGTGATGGGAGAGACGGTGGATGGATGACGGGAGGGTCAGTCGATGGATGACGGGAGGGTCGGTGGATTATAGGTGGATGATGGATGGGTCCGTGGGTGAAGATGCGTGGATGTATGATGGGTGTGTCGATTATGGGTGGATAGATGACGGGTGGATAAATGATGGGTGGATAAATGATAGGATGATGGGTGGATGTATATTGGCCGGATGTATGATGGGTGGATGGATGATGGGTGGATGGATGATGGGTGGATGGATGATGGGTGGATAGATGATGGGTGGATGGATGATGGGTGGATAGATGATGGGTGGATGGGTGGATAGATATGTCGGTTGGTGTTAGTGTAAGTAGATTAATGTACAAATAACATTCTTGGTTATTATTATTAGAACTGTAAATACAGTAAACTGTTATCAATGCTAACTCACAGCTAAAGTAAAAGCAATAACAATGGCAGTGAACATTACACACATTGTATTAAAAGATTAAAACCATGACACCAGGACTATAATAAGTGTCAAACTGAGTTAATGTTCTGTTTCTTGGACTAACCAGAGTCAAGATGAAGCCCAGCCTGCTGCAGTCTCTTCCTCAAAAGGTCAATCTCTCGTCTGGAGCGACACATCTCGTCATTGTACTCGGACACGATGTCTTCAACTGCTTTAAATATTTCCTGGGCGGCCAACGTTAATCTTTCTGTCAAGAAAACGCTCAGAACTTGTAGTTTCGCCATGGAGTTGTTGTGAAGAGCATCTGATGTGCTCATGTTCCTCATCCGGTACAGATGTTTGCTGTTTCCTGTGTTGTTTTCTGTGGCTCTGTGGGATCTGTGTGAGCGCCTCCTGCTGGCCCGGATGTGTGGAACACTTGCGCACTGCAAACATTACTGTACAAGAATGACAAGAACAGGAAATATGTTACATTAAATTAAATTAAATTAAATTAAATTAAATTAAATTAAATTAAATTAAATTAAATTAAATTAAATTAAATTGAACAAAACTAAACTAACCTAACCTAAACTAAATTAAACTAAATTAAACTAAATTAAACTAAACTAAACTAAACTAAATTAAACTAAACTAAACTAAACTAACCTAACCTAACCTAACCTAACCTAACCTAACCTAACCTAAATTAAACTAAACTAAACTAAACTAAACTAAACTAAACTAAACTAAACTAAATTAAATTAAACTAATCTAAACTAAACTAAACTAAACTAAACTACATTTACATTTACATTTAGTCATTTAGCAGATGCTTCTATCCAAAGCGACTTACAATAGTCGAGGAGACAATGAAGCGGTAAATAGCCGATACAACAATAGATGAACAAGTGCTACAACAATGCTACCGAGTTACACAGAGAGCGAAGTTACAAAAAGTATATATACTATTTTTTTTTTTTTGATAGAGTGAGTAGGTTAGAAAAGAAGTGAGTTAGTGAGTTAGGTGTAGCCGAGAAAGATAGAGATCGAGTCTGACAAGCGTGAAGCCAGAGGCAGATCGTTCCACCATCGAGGAACTGAAGCAGAGAACGTTCGAGAGAGAGACTAAACAACACAACATAACATAACATAACATAACATACCATAGCATACCATAACATACTATACAATACCATAACATACTATACAATACCATAACATACTATACAATAACATAACATAACATAACATAACATAACATACAATAACATAGCATACCATACCATACCATAACATAACATAACATAACATAACATAACATAACATACTATACTATACTATACTATACTATACTATACTATACCATAACAAAGCATTACATAACATACCATTACATACCATACCATAACATACGATACCATACCATGCCATGCCATACCATACCATGACATGACATGACATGACATGACATGACATAACATAACATACCATACCATACCATAACATAACATACCATACCATACCATAACATGCCATGCCATGCCATACCATACCATACCATACCATACCATACCATACCATGACATGACATGACATACCATAACAAAACATACCATGACATGACATTACATGACATACCATATCATAACATAACATAACATAACATAACATAACATAACATAACATAACATAACATAACATAACATAACATTACATAACATACCATAACAAAACATACCATGATATGATATGACATGACATGACATGACATACCATATCATAACATAACATACCATACCATACCATACAATAACATACCATACCATACAATAACATAACATACTATACCATACCATACCATACCATACCATACCATACCATACCATACCATAACATAACATACTATACCATACCATACCATACCATACCATACCATACCATACCATACCATACCATACCATACCATAACAAAGCATTACATAACATAAGATAACATACCATTACATAACATACCATACCATACCATAACAAAGCATTACATAACATAACATAACATACCATTACATAACATACCATACCATGCCATAACATAACATAACATAACATAACATAACATAACATAACATAACATAACATAACATAACATAACATACCATAACATACTGTCACGGGGCTTGTGATGACAGAACCCAATTGCAGACAACTCTCAACAAAAAGTTTATTTACACAAAAAAAATACATAAAAAATCCCCCAGGGGGTAAAAAAGAGCCAAAGAAATTTAACTTGACAAAAAACTTCACGGAAACCACAGACAGGTAAGTGATGATCCAGCACAGGACAGAAAACACAAACGCTTTAACTAGGGCAAACACAACAGGTCTATATTATACCATACCATATCATAACAAAGCATTACATAACATAACATACCATTACATACCATATCATACCATACCATACCATACCATACCATGACATGACATGACATGACATAACATACCGTAACATACCATAACATATGATAACATGACATAACATACCATACCATACCATACGATAACATGACATGACATAACATGACATACCATACCATAACATACCATACCATACCATACGATAACATGACATGACATAGCATAGCATAGCATAACATAACATAACATAACATAACATAACATACGATAACATAACATAACATAACATACCATACCAAACCATACCAAACCATACCATAACATAACATAAAATGACATGACATGACATGACATGACATACCATACCATAGCATAGCATACCATACCATACCATACCATACGATAACATAACATAACATAACATAACATACCAAACCATACCATACCATACCATACCATAAAATAACAACGTAACATAACATGACATAACATACCATACCATACCATACGATAACATGACATGACATGACATGACATACCATACCATAACATACCATACCATACCATACCATACCATACCATACCATACGATAACATGACATGACATAGCATAGCATAGCATAACATAACATAACATAACATAACATAACATAACATAACATACCATAACATAACATAACATAACATAACATACCATGACATGACATACCATACCATACCATAAAATGACATGACATGACATGACATGACATACCATACCATAGCATAGCATACCATACCATACCATACCATACCATACCATACGATAACATAACATAACATAACATAACATAACATACCAAACCATACCATACCATACCATACCATACCATACGATAAAATAACAACGTAACATAACATAACATAACATAACATAACATAAAATAAATATGGTTATAAAAATGTGCTCATAAATATACACTGAAATGCTTGATTTTCCAAGTTATTAATTTAGTGAAAACCTTATATCATTTCCGTTAACTCTACCTACATGCTTACTCACGTCATGTCTCCACTATCTTTCATTTATTTTTTTGATATTAAAAAATTAAATGTTTAATTAACTTATATTGATATAGTTTGCCTTGCATGTATGCACACATACTTTATTAAAGAAGATCTCTATGTATTACACAATTAATACATATTTTAATGTATTTTCGGCACATTTTAGTTTTATCCCCGAAAATTTCATCATTAGCATCCAGAAGAAAAGCCTGTAACATAATTGTGAGGTGGTATTATATTACAGCTTATGTAAAATGCACAATTTAAATCAAAACTTGTTGCTTCATAAAGCTTTAGAGCTCTATTAACAATATGTGCACATTGAGTTTTTTAGCAATGTTTTTAGTCTCCATAGAGTGCGTTTTTGGTAAAAGTCACTGATCTTTGTCAAAACCATTGATATTTTGTCAAAGCTATTGATATTTAGTGCAAGCTTTTTGCAGGAGACAATGCTTATGAGTAGAAGAATATTGTCGACTTCAGAAATGGCCTTCTACTTTGTTTATTATAAGTTGTTTATAACTGATAAATGGTTTCTAATTTGCAGTAAAATGTTCATGATGTGTGTCAAAAATGAGCATTAGTTATTATTTTTACACATTTAAGTAAATACCAAGCAAACGTGTTAATGTATAATATTAAAAATAAATGGTTATGGTTAATGGGTCAGTTGTGGTCTGGTGGTTCGAGAGTTGGACTTGTGAGCAGAACGTTGTGGGTATGAATCCCAGTGCCAGCAGAAAATGAATGAAGTGTCCTTGAGTAAGACATCTTACCCCTGTTTGCTCTGCAGTGATGATTGACAACTGCATAATAATGTAACTCGCTTTGGATAAAAACGTCTGCCAAATGAATAAATCTAATATGGGAGCAAAAGTGATGCAACAATCCCAAACTTGATGATATAATACAATAATATAATTGTATTTGTTTTTAACTAATGCTTTTATTTCAGACTCACGCTATCTTCCCCGGAGTGAAATAGCCCCTTATAATGTGGAAAACCTTCACAGCTCCAGGAGTGACCCCTTTCCTGTTCACCTGTCAGTTCCAGAGACTTCACATCACCTCCACAATTTGAGCTAAAGGCTTTACTGACAGTCAATGGAGATAGAAAAGCACAGTTAGTGATATTTCCATTGATGGTGCGAATGTGCTTACATGAAATGAATGAAATGTTAATTTGGTTTAAACAATGCTCTGTCGGCCATTGGTTGTGAGTAAAACTTGATTAAGTTTACTGTGTTTTGACCTCAATTGCCCTGTATTTGTCTATGGATTACAAATCACCTTGGATAGTTGACCTTAATTTGTTTGAACTACTCAACAGTTTTATATTTTGTTTTTATTTTTAAGGATCATCTGGATCGTCCTAGTTTGGAGGAGATTGAGAGACAACTCTGGTTTCAGTGAACAAGTGACAGATAACAATGAATATTCCTCACCTTCGATAGTTGACAATAATTGGTGGAAACCAAACCACTCAAGACTTGTATTTATTTATGTAGAGTCATTTGAAAGAACATATTCAGAATGAGAAATCCTTGCCATCCTATTAGAACCCTTACAATCATCCAGTTTGGGTGAGATTGAGAGACATCCCTGCTCAGTAAACAGATGACTGACGAATTTTCATATGAATAACCTAAGATAGTTAACATACAATTCTTTGAACTATTTAACACTTTTATTTCTTTATGTAGGGTCATCTGGATGGACATCTAAAAATTAGAGATCACACAATAAACAAAATATAAAGAACTGTAAAAAGTTAAAGGACATGGGTATCACAGTGACTCAATGGTTGGCACTTTTGCCTCACTGCTGGGCTAAAAAGCCTTTCCGTGTGGAGTTTGCATGATATTCCTGTGTCAGCGTGGGTTTTCTCCGGTTGCTTTGGTTTCCTCCCACTGCCCAAAGACATTCAGGTTAGGTGAATATAAGACTCTCTTTTGCCCTTCTATTGTGACCGCTCTTGACACGTTCTGTGCCTGTTGGCAGTCCTTAAATGAACCAGCATGCACTAAGCTCCAGTCTCTTAGGACACAATTGAAACTGCACGCTCCTGGATAGGCATTAAAAATGATACATGATAAAAAAATCATCATATTGGAATGATGTGAATATTGTTAACATCTTAAATGTTGTCTTTGTTTTATTTTTGTACATTAAATAGCTGTATTATAAACTTTTGTTAGAGAAATTTTGACTGAATGTGACCCATTCTTGGAAATTCTTATTGTTAAAGTCTTAAAGTCTTATTGAAGATAACAGGCATCAAAGTTTGATTTCAATTATTAATTTATTTGATTTTAAGTGTGAGTGAATAACAAGAGAGGTCTTCCGCTTTCAATACCACGACTCAGGTTAGTCCCTTGAGAAAGGCAATGAACCCCTAACTTCTCTCTGGGCGACACAGCATGGCTGACTACTGCTCCGGATGTGCGTTCAAGTGTTTGGGGTGCTTACTTACTGTTTAAGTGCACTTTGATATGATAAATGCATAACACAAATTCCAAATATGGGACACTATACTTAACCACATTTTACTTTCACTTGTCACTTTACATCATTAAGCTACTGATAATTAGAATTGAACTTTAAGGTATTGCCATTGTTTTGAATATTGTGCACCTTGTGATTTAATATTGTTGATATCCAAAGGAAGCAGGGTTAAGTGAATGCGATTGATAGCATCGCATTTATAATTCTATTTTGCAGGTTTAATTGTTTTAATTGTACTCTTTCCAATAAAGATAATAAACCATATTTATATTAATATACTTTGTTCATTGGTGTTTGGGTTATGTGTATATTAAAGCAGCATGGCAAAAAAACTCTTGACCTTGAGTTATTCAGGGGCCTTGGCTTATGGGTATTCCTCTCAGCATACTAGACAAAAAAATAACATGAAACAAAAATAAATGTATTTTATTAAAGTAGTTTTCATAGTTACATTTTAATAGCAGTTTGTGTTCATTGATAAAAAAGAACACTAAAGACGCAAACTTTACAATCAAAGACCTTAATACATGCAGTCAGTGGAGAAAATGTGAGGAATGAAATGTTGAACACATCATTTTTGCATGTTTTCAAAATGTAATGCCAGCATTACTTAAGTTTATTACTATAGTTAAAATAACTGAATGACTATACAAACTTTTAATAAAAGGTTATTTATGAAGCCATCTGTTGCTCTCAAGATCAAGATTGTGCAAGAGATTTTATTCCCATACAGATTTTATAATATTTGGTGGTGTTCCCTATTCTCAGCAGGTATCTGGTAGGAAGGTACGTGAAGTGTTACAACCAATTTTTGGAATTGTCTTTTTTATCACATTAAATTGTTGGAAGCTTTTATGATTCTAAGGGGGAACTAAAAACATTAAATTTGGTTTTTTAAACAATTGAAAAGATTTAAATTGATCCGGGTTCGTTTGTCATATGAATAAGAAAACTATTCTCATGTCTCACGTCTCATGTGTTCTTTTTTATGGGTTTTGACTTTAAGTTCTTTTGAGAGTGAACTGATATTATCTTTATGATACTTTTGAAAAAATTTAAACAGCATGTATCGATGATATAAAAAGTACCAAATTATGTTCATTTTTAATTAAGTTTTATCTGTATCTTGAAGCATTAAGGTGTGTAAAGAACACTAGGCAACACTCTGTGGAATAAAACCTTGAATTTTCATTTATCTTAGGAATTTGTTGCTTATCATAGTTTTAACGTAATTCCCATGAGTGTGTCATTTTTTAATGATTTTGTATTTCCTATAGCTTATATTAATTATTGTTATAGTTGCATGTGTGTGCACATGTGTGTGCGTGCAATTGAGAGAAGGTTTAGAGCGTTAGGCAGTGGTAAGTGAAGAATAAGTCATTGTTTGACAGGGCCAGCTGTCAGCTCCACTCTTCCTCACGACAGGCCTTGCCTGGCCACCTGCCTTCTATTTTCCAACTATGGTCACAAACTCCCTCTTCAGACCACCTCAGATTAGTGCCAAAATACATTTTATAGCAAATTCTGTGATGAATAGTACTTAAACACCATAAAAAAAACTTTATAATTTTTTTTGCAATTATAATTCTAGTATGGATGCCATCAGAAATGCATGTCACTTCCTAATCCACAATCTTATCAATAGTGCATTCAAAGTAAACATGTAGTAGAAGTAAAACGGAAAAAATATTCATCTTTAAGTTTTGGGAGTTTTTAAACTTAAGAGATAAGTGACACATCCATCACATCTAAAAATGCCTCAGACGTATCATCACAACTAAACACCATTAAATGACAAGGCAGCACCCCAAAATAACAACCATACCATTCAACATACCATACTGGACAAAGGCTTCATAAAACATTAATAAACCTTCATGCTTTCAAACCCAAGGTTTCAACGACTGAATTATGTCTGTTTAGGAAGCTATCTTGTCTTGAACCTGTCTTTGTTCATCAAGCCATTGAAGTCAGAGATATGCGTGTCACTTTCCTCCATTTGCATTCCAGTCCCCGAGATGTTTACACTACATTCTGTTTATGTCTCTCCTAGTAAGAGGAACTGAATCTGCATCATGGAAATCCTCCCCCTGTCTTCGATGTTGTCTAACTATTTGGTCTCTCCAGAAACCAAAGTGCTAAATTTGTGCTCGCGATGACACAGGAGAAGGTCATTGGTCGGATATAAACACTGAGGGATGAGTAGAAAAGCTCGTAGGCCATATTTTTACTCTCTCTGTAAAGCCTGGAAGGGAGCTCAACTTTCCTTAACGTCCCTACTGGAATTCGGACAATGGCTGGCGAACGAAATTAGGACCGTTGCCGGCATAGTTTCCGCAAAAACGTTACAAAGCGGTCCCATCCCAGCCCCACCTTATCATATGGTAGTCTTATACAATGTGTTTCGATTCAGTATTCATCCGTGGAATTATCAACTGCTGAGAATGAAAAATATCCTGGAATGACATTTCGGAATGTTGATTCCAAATTTCAAAAGACTTATTTAAGATACATCTACAAGAGAGATTTTTTTAAAAGAATATTCCTAGATCCATTTCTTCATATTCGTGGCATTGAGTCAATGTACACCCGCAGGTTGACAATCAAGTGGAATTCAACAACTCCCAAATCCCCAAAACTTTCTCATAGGCACCCAAAACCATTAAATGGAAATTTGAGGTCACTTCCATCAGGGATAGGCTTATTCTACACATACTGTAGGTTTATTTTTCACAAAGCCTCTTAAAAGATAATGCATCATATGGTTTAATGGGTTTGTCAGCTGTTCTGTGATGTTGTTGTCAAGAGGTGTTTCCACGTGGATAGTGCTTTTAGAAAGTGATGTATCATTAACAGCTTGTCTGTTCTATTTAAACGAACCATGAGAGGTCATAGTCACATTGCCACTGTTTGTGATTAAGAGTCTAAGACCTTTTGGAAATGATATATGATTGAAAAATCAGCTTGATGTTCTGAGGAGAGGAATAATTATTCTTAGCACATACCTGACCTTACATTGAAATCTTCACTGTCTTGACAAGATATAATATTAACTGTGATCCTCGGAGGATGATGATCAATGTTTTTAGAAAGGGACAGTTAAAAAAAAAAGGAAAATTCTGTCTTTAGTTCTCTAGTTAATCCACAACTGTATAAAGTTCTTTGTTTGGCTGAACACAGAGAACGATATTAGAAGAATACTTATAACCAAACAGTTCTTGGACCTGATTGACTAGCATAGTAAGAAAACTCACAATGGTAGTCTAAAAAAACCCTTGACTTTGCTGCTCTACGTTCTTTTTAAATATCTGAATTTATGTTAAACAGAAGAAAAATATATTTCTTAGTACAACAGTATTCTATTATGGTAATAAATAGGGTCAAACGGGTTTGTTTATCAGCATTCTTCCAGATATCTTTCTATGTGTTAATCAGAACAAAGAAATATGTACAGATTTAGAACAAAATAAAGGTGAGTATATGATGAGTTATTTTTAACCACCCCTTAGGATGTTACTGTCCCAATGTTCCTGTGAAGGCCCCAAAATATGTGAATTACTTTTACAAACGTATATTCGGCGATGTAACATTCTGTGAAAATACAACATTGATATCTTTAATATTGGCAGAGTACGAGTGTCGAATATTGAAATCATGAAATTAAATGGTAAATTAAAGTTTTATGCTCCCATTCTCAGAAGTAGATTTTCCGACTCAAGCTTAGTTTTCACAGGCAAGGTCGCATACACTTCTTTAAAGTATTTTTTTCATTTATCATCCCTATCTTCCTTTATTCTCTGTCACATCTCTGAAATTGAACATGTTAACTCTTGTGTAGTACAGTGAGGCCTTCTTTGTGGTCTCTTGGAGAGAGACATTTACTAACAGTGAGTAGCGTGCCTGTGAGGGGTGAGGCGGTCAAGCTGCACAGTGGACCGGGGTCATTCCTGTGACTTAATATGACACCACTTGCACTAAGACATCGACAGCTGCACATGCACATGCCTTCCATTCTGTTTGTTGTAGAGGATTATAACCTGATAAAAGGGCCCAGAGACAGTCATATTGTAAGACCTTAGCCACTACTGTTTCTTTCTGACTTAAAAGACCAGCTTCACAGATACGGAAAAATACAGGTTGTGTACCTGTGGTAAAGCTTTTACGATGAGGACATTTTTAATATTAAGTGAAAATTGAAAATTCTGTCATCATTTACTCGTCCTCTTGTCAAACCTGTATCAGGCGCAGAAGACAAAAGAAGATGTTTTGAAGAATGCTGGTGACCGATTAGCAGAGGTGTTCATTCAAGATATCTTCTTTTGGGCTCTGTAATAGAAAGTCATACAGGTTTGAAAGACAACATGGAGAATTAATGATGACAGGATTAAAAATTTTATCACTTTTTATATTTGTAATCCGCTTTTTTAAAGCAATTTTACTTTTGTCATTTTAATTTTGAAATTTTTACTAAATCAATAATTATTATTTTCTGAATGATATAAAGGCCAATATTTATTTATCATAATATTTGTCATAATTTATAATATATATATTATCATATAGCACGTTCCCCAGGGCATAACTTAAAACAATATTTTTGACATTTTAAAGAATTATTAATTACCTGATCTCATTATGTACCATAGCACTGTATCAGCAACGTGGTACAGTTACACATTAATGATACTACATTATAGACCATTACTGATAATAAATTGTACAGCTAAACCTAATACACCTGACAGAGAGACTGAATAGAAAGTGTCAGACAGACGACAGACCCTTGCCCGATTTCTACCGTCTGAACTGGCGCTCATTTGATGAGGTGTTTAGCAGTCATAACAGAGGTGCTTTGAAAACAGAGAGTCTCCTGACAAATCCTGAACCTGTTGCTGGGCCAGCTCAACTCTCGGTCCTCAAGGATCCAAACATCTGCTCCAGTCACTACTCATCCTGAAAGCAATAATGGGCTATAATATCTTTCTAGGGCTAGGGTGCCAAATATTGAATGAAGAGTGAACATTCCATGGCTAATGCAGCCACGTTCTGGGCATTTCTTCATAAGAAGCCAAACCCCCCCTCCCTGCTGCCAGCTGTCCTGCAATGTGCTGCTGCTTGTCAGTGGGGAAAAGTGGCATACTGTTCCAATGACAGGGGAACACACCATGTTGCCTTCCACCCAAGACCCACTCAAAAGGACTGAAATCATCTGTCGGCTTGAGGATCCTCTCAATTTCTGTGATAAACCTGTGTTTCTGACATATCTGCTGGCAGTAAAAGACTCTCTTGAAAAGATGGTGGTGACTTTAAATAGGTGAAGTCATATTGTTAAAACAATCAACTGCACTGTCATTGTAATTACAAGGCTATCAGTTTACGAAAATTTTTAAAGTGATTGTTTACCCTTAAATTATAATGACGTTTTCATTTATTCAACCTCTCATCATGTCTTGCCTTTTTGTCGGAAGAACACAAAGAAGAAATTTTGAAGAATGTCGGAGACCAAACAGCGGCTACCTGTTCTCGTTTATTGTATGAACAGAAAACAATGCATTAGAATGTTTGGTCAAGCAAATAGTTTCTTATTGATGGTGAATGAGTGCCAGTGTGTTGTCATATGGTATCATAGAACATCATACACTTAAAAAATGGGTTGTTTGGATTACTTAATTTAAACAAGTGGGACAAATATTCATGATAAAAGAAATGCCAATAACACTTTTTTTGCTCTTATAAACCAACTCAATGACAAAATGATTGTTGCTTAATAAAATAATTGTACACTGATAAAATGGGTTGTTCGAATTACTTACGTATGTGTGTAACCCACGTATATGATAAAATTAAGCAATTCCAACAACACGTTTTTTCAGGGAACATCCCTTTCTCTAAACAGTTTCAGTTTTTTGGGCTCTAGGACAAACTACTTGTGTGTTCAGTACATCGCCCATTCTACAACATCCTGAAACACACAATAAACAAACTGCTTGTGTCATGCCACAGGCAACATGGAACGGGTTTTCGGGTGGTGTGTGTGTGTGTGTGTGTGTGTGTGTGTGTGTGTGTGTGTGTGTGTGTGTGTGTGTGTGTGTGTGTGTGTGTGTGTGTGTGTGTGTGTGTGTGTGTGTGTGTGTGTGTGTTTGCTTGCATGGACCTGTTCCTGTATTTCTGCTGACAGTAGGCTGAACGAAGGTCTGGGATGAGTGACTCCAACACACAGCTCCCCTGTAGCCCGGAGAGTCACAGAGACCCCATTGTGCTCCTTCAACCATCAGTGATCATCCATCACATTTTAACCTGACAGCCAACTGCACAGCCTCCTAATCCTGCCAGGGATGGAGGCTTGGGTTACCATGACGAGAGCACCATAGCGCTTCCCGTTTCAGAACCTGCACACGGGCAGTAGACACCTATTGCTTTAAAAAGTGGAAAAAATTTCAAGTGACCACAGTGTTGCATGGCTACAGCCATCAATACCATCACGGACATGATGAGCACATTTGCACTCGGGGAAAATATCACGGTGAAAAATCCCCTTCACTATGTGCAACATGGACTTCAAATAACTGTGGTGGTGTCAGTGACCATAAATAAGCCAGAGGATTCATTATGGGACATAGCGGAAACTCTTCCGAATTAGCATGTGAGGTATGAGGCCAGAGAAGTCCATTAGGGATTTCCAGTCAACGGAGAGCCTAACTCATGGTTTGGGGTCACGGACAATGAAGGTCTACCTTACTAAGTCGATAGATGATGTTACAGGTGAATTTATGAGCAGCATTTCCCCAAAAACATGTTAACTTAAAACATCTTTTAAAATCGAAAGATCAATAAATCAATAAATCAAATAGATTTTTATATGATTTTTTATATATGATATATAAAAAAATGATATATATTTGTAATGTAAACCAATATGTTTGGGGAATTCTAATGGAAATATTACAGTTAAAAATTTAAACAATATATTTACATCATTTCAACGCTTTTAGTTTTCACTTTTAGTTGAAATTTCTTATTTTGACATGCTGAAGTAAGAAGTTGAAATGACTTGTAAAGCCAAGCTGATTATACCATAACATTTTGGGAAGACAATTTTTACAGTATAGAGCATAATTTAGATGATAAAAATAAATGCATGTTTATTTGATGAACCCAACATAAATTGTAGTGGTAAAAATGCATTATGTTTGTATTATAAGAGTTGAAACAAATAGCCAAAGTCATAAGTTCATTGGACAAAGACTGAGCAGATGATCCTGTAAAAGACTACTGATGTATTGTGACATACACACATCACTTTTTCCGGAGCCATGGAATCTGCTACTACAGTCAAGGCTGGCAAGCACAACATAATGGCATATAGACTTCACAGAAACAGTAGCATAAGAACCATATTCATTTTTTGCATCTTACCCATCCATTAATGAGAAAATAAATCAGATTTTATTAATAGACCATAACAATGAAAATAAAAAAATGCTATAGTAATGTACATGTATCTTATATCTTTAGTATACTCTTAAAAATAAATGAGATAAGATATTTTTCTTATAACAAAATGTACCACAGTATTTATGATAGTGCCTGAAAACACAAATTGTGGCACCATGGTATGCCCAGAGTACCATGGTTTAACAATCTGCAACCATCACTGCATCTGACGGCATCGCTTTACCACAGTTTCAGTAGCATTTTGTTTATGATAATTACTTTTTATATTATTTGTGGTAATTTTAGGAAATGTATCAGTTTTTATCATGGAACACATTATTACTAGCTACCGTATATTATATTTGCATCATAACATCTTTTTATATAACTGGAAAGGTTTCCTTACAACAAGATAATTTCCCCACGAAACACATCAATAATTACTCATTCGGTTGACCATAACACAAAAGGATTGGCTTGTATACACTAAAGAGCTTCAAGGCCATACTGTCAGACTACAGGGATTTGGATCTGCAAATTAAGGAGCCACAGTGGATCCATCATATCTGCTGTAGTCTGTTTGATTTTCACGGCACACGTATCATGTTCCTGGACTTTCAACAACGGCCTGACGCCGTTTTCGACGCAAACCGGTCCCAAATCCCCAGAAGATTGGGGAATGAAAAGAGATGTAAAGTTTAGATGTGTGGCAACAGCTAAACGCAGGGTCAGGTTTCTCCGAGCCCTGGCTATATTTAACCTACTGATCTAACACCAGGCAGAGAGTTTAAATGCCACCAGTGCAGTTGGTGTGGAGCAGTTGTCGTCCACAGATCTTCTTCGGCACGAGCTCAGCTCAGGGGAAGGGATTCGCGCACAGTGCACACAAACACCCACGCGAGGAGGACTGTAAAGGACCTACAGCACTATAACACTAATTCCAGCGCCGAAGGAAAGACATGGAGCTTTTCGAGACCAACCCTTACTTTTTCACCGACCAGCGTTTTTATGAAACCAGCGATAACTTTTTCACCTCCAGGCTGTCTGGAGGTTTCGACCAAGCTGGATATCAGGACAGGAGCTCTATGATGGGGCTGTGTGGCGATGGGAGGTTGCTGTCGACCGGGGTGGGGATGGAGGACAAGCCTTCTCCAACTTCCAGCATGGGTCTGTCCATGTCACCCCAAGAGCAGCAGCACTGTCCTGGTCAGTGCCTGCCGTGGGCCTGCAAGGTGTGCAAGCGCAAAACGGTGACCATGGATCGTCGGAAAGCTGCCACTTTGAGGGAGAAGAGGAGGCTGAAGAAGGTGAACGAGGCTTTTGAGGCTCTCAAGAGGAGCACGTTGATGAATCCCAACCAGAGGCTGCCTAAGGTGGAGATCCTGCGCAGTGCCATTCAGTACATCGAGAGACTGCAGGCTCTGGTAAGCTCTCTCAACCAGCAGGAACACGAGCAGAGCAGTCTGCATTACAGAGCCACAGCTCCACAGAGGGTGAGTGATATTTGGAAGATCACGGGCATGGGTTTAGTAGGCTAGTTGAGGGAGATATCCGATCATAGTGAACGTTTCTTAGCAAATTATCTCAAAGCTTAAAAATCATCAAATTTTTTGCTGACATTTGCGTTTATAAGGTCAAAGTGTTGAATTTACTTTTGTAAAATTGTCAAGAAACTTTGCTCACACAAACCATTACTCGAGACACTAATTACATGGATCACAAAAGTCTCCAGATTGTATAGATGAAGGCCAAATACATCCACTCACTGATCCATTTAAAGTATGTCTTCGAAATCTTACTACAGATTTATTGAAATGACATTAAATTGTAACCTTCAAGGTAGATTAGAGGATGCGGTATAAAAACTCTTCCTTATGACTTTGTGGTTGTGAGGGTGTTGGAGGTCCGGTTGTCGGGTGGGGTGACTGACAGTAGTGTGTGTGTTTTGGAACAGGTGTCCTCCACCAGTGATCAGGGCTCTGGCAGCACCTGCTGTAGCAGTCCGGAGTGGAGTAGTGCGTCTGAGCAATGCGCCCCATCATACAACTCCACCCATGAGGGTAAGACCACCACACCTATACTGATTGACAAATAAATTTGAATGAACAAAGATTCAGATATTGGGCTTATTAATTGTTATATTTTGAT
Source organism: Triplophysa yarkandensis (assembly GCA_033220385.1). Lineage (NCBI taxonomy): Eukaryota > Metazoa > Chordata > Actinopteri > Cypriniformes > Nemacheilidae > Triplophysa > Triplophysa yarkandensis. Next base: position 8,919,000 of record CM065662.1, on the reverse strand, counting down.
ATGGTTTGGTCTAAAAACACTATGCTAACAAGATCTTGTATTTGACAATGCCTACAGATCTCTTGAACGACGACACCGAACAGACCAACCTGAGGTCTCTGACATCTATCGTGGACAGCATCACAGGAACAGATTCCACCGCTGTCCCCTATTCAGTGGACATAGGCAAATAAATGAAAGTGGCCTAATATTCAGACCATCGCACTATTTGACAAAGTTAAATGAAGAACCATTAAAACTTTGTGAGTATTATTTCCAGATAAATCCTGAGGTCCATATTATATTTCCAAATGTTTCCTATCTCTGAGGGAATGAGAATTTCAGCCTACTTTCTTAAGACAGTGGCGAGTTCATATTTTCATGCTCTACCTTCTTTCTTGATTCCTTTTTCTATTTTATTATGTGTGCTTTATGCTTACCAAAAAACATTCATTTGTGGGTCCAATGTCGTACTCCATGGTTTTGACCAATTTATGCTTAATTTAAACTAGTGAATGCCAGTCATGTAAATATGTTCCTATTTTCTACAGAGTGGTTTTGTTATTTTATTTTCTATTTTGTTGTGTGTTTGAAATAATTTATTTGGACTTTTATAATAAAGATTGTTGTGCATTTGTAGAAATTCCCTTTTCAACTTTTTGAAAGAACTCCAAACAAACAAAAAAAAAACGTTTACGAAAGAAAATGATTTATAATACATAAGGTAAATATTTATTTTATATACTCATATATCATCATTTATTTGTGACAGCTTTTTACAGTTAAAGTGAAATAAAAACAACAGTGTCTGAGCAGTACCAAACAAATTTCACATTGAAAAAGAAAAATTCACCCAAGCAGACTTTATGTGGAATCTGAAGGAGCTACTCTATACAAATTGAATATTTACAACAATAAAGCTTACATGCACACAAAAGAGAAGTTTGTGAGGTTGCCAGGTTTACAGTTTACTACCACGGAAGAGCCAAGAACTACAAAGCCAAATTTCAAGGTCGCATCAGGCAATTGTCATTTTCATTGTATTAACGCTTGGTCCTCATCAAGCATGTTTAACAAGCCACGAAAGGATCAAATAGATATGATTCAGCACGTGTGCTGAAAAGATTGCCATAAAAGGTACTTTAAAAGAAAAAAAGAAATCAAGAAGCAAAAGCAATAAAAATGGCTGCGAGAGACTAGGCACAATTGGCAGATAGAGGCTTACAAAAAGAGCAGCACACCACAGGACTTCAAGTTTAAGTGTCTGATATTTCTTTTGATCTGTGGTCATGACGGATGTGAGAGAGAGATAGAAGAAATGCTACAGTGATTGTCAGTTTAGTGGCATGCATGCTCCACTAGATGCCCTAATGCCAATAGTGTTCTGCACAGCACAAACAAGAAGTCACGCAAACATCGGTCAAATCATCGATTCTATCACTCATTTGGAAATGATAATTACTTGGCCACATTTGTTTTGTGTATGAAATGAAAAAACAGTCACTTATCATAACACTCTTTTAATAGAGAGCACTTTAAGTAAGAACATGATTTGTCAGCATTGTGTAACACTTACACATACACACATTTACACATACAGTACATTAGCTGCCACAATAGCACGATACATCCTATGAATTATACCGAAAAGTTAAAAAAATGAAATGCCCAACAGATTCTCACAATTTGGTTCTTTTGTTCTAGGCTGATCAGGAATAATTGTGACTCGAAATGTTCGTGTGGATGATTTGCAACGCTGTTGATTTTCCTCTCACCTGATGCTATTGTCTTCTTGTTCTGCATCGTTTTAATGTGTCGTTCTTGCGTTTTTTCAAGCACACAACGTTTGGAAACTGACCATACAAACTCACAGCAAACCTGGAAGTGTGGCGTGAATGCACTGTCGATGGGAACACAGACACACGTCTCTCCAGTCACCCCCGGTGTTCCAAACACCAACACGTTAACAGTAACACTGTTCTAGCGGATACTGTAGAGCTGTCCAAACGACAGAAAACAGTCACAACTGAGATTTCAAAAGTCATATAATAAGGATATATGCATCTCCATATATAAGTCTGATATATATTTCCATAAAAAACATAATAGCATCATTTTCTGTTTTCCATATATACAGAGACGTTGATTACTGTTTTGCATAACCAAAGGGGGGAAAGCTTTAAAGAGTAAAATTGTCACACCCAAAGGAACAGACTATCACTGACAGACTACAGGGCCAAGTACACCAGTTAAGTACGACCACCACGAAGACTATATAACTGGGATTACTGGGAAACGACTGATATGACAAGATATCTCCTTTACAGGTGCTGTGCATCCAGTGCCCTCCAGATCAGAATCGTAATGAATCTTTCTGCTCCCCCCCTCTATTGCACGGTGTCCAAGAAAGCGTGGGTGCGTCATTCAGGAAAGGGGAGGGGAAGAGGTGACCCCCTCCCTCGTCCCTTCAAGATGTCCCCAGAATTTGGCATGTCATTCTCGAAAGGCCGCAAGCATGTGTCCGTACAGGTAGTGGGAATGCACTGGCGTGAAAATGAAAGGATACAAGCAAAACCACATATTAAAATCTTTCCGATGAATATGGGATGTTTTAAAGACCACTTGTGTTGAAAAAAGTCACATATGTTTTCATGATTATGTTGTGTATTTAATATGCTTGAGGCAAACAATGTGCAAGGTTTCTTTCAAACCAGTGATGAGTTTCGGTAAAAGTTTACAAAAGGCACAATAAAAATGATGACATGATATACCTGTAACCCATAACATCAACTTATTCATGGTGAAACGATCACGGTTGTGCCCGCTTTCAGTTTCACTCTCAGTTTTAGCAGCAATCTGGCGGGGTATTAGCAGTGAAGGCGGGGGTAATTTGCATATTCATGTATCTGTGTATACTTTATAAAGCCTAATGAGTAACATTTAGGTTATTATAAGACAGAAGAAAATATCCTCACAGAGAAAACATTTAAAATGCATTTGTGATGGTCAAACATTAGTTTAAAGGGTGAAATTTATCAACCACAGAGGGACTCTAAAACTTCACCGATACCCAATAGTCTATAATTTTATCTTCATGCAATAACATGTTCATATAATCCTTAGGAGGAACAATTTAAAGGATGAGAGATGGTTGAGTAATTCAAATGGCTGTTAACAACTATAGAAACCAAACTCCAATGGATACATAAAGTGCTCCACAAAAAGACCATTGAAGATATTTTACATTGTAATATTTGTGAACATAATCTTGTAGGGATACAGGAATATGGCATCATTTTGAAGCTTCCTTTCAAAGCTTCATTCACTTTTTCACAGAACTTACTTTAAAGTGATAGCTCAATCAAAAATGAAAATTCTGTCATGAATTACTCCCCCTCTTGCCATTTTAAACCTGTATGACTTTCTGTATGACAAAAGAAGATATTTGAAAGAAAGTTGGTCACTTGACAGCAGTTGCACCTATTCACTTCTATTGTATAAGTACACAAAACCAGTGCAAGTGAATGGTTGCCAGATGCCAACATTCTTCCAATTATATTCTTTTATGTTCAGCAGAAGTGAAATCGGTTTGAAATTACAAGAGGTCAATGACACAAATTTTATTTTTCATTGCTTACTTTGTGTTAAGGTGGTTTATAAATTAAAAATAAAACGCTTTCATAATACAAATAAACATGCCACACATAAAAATTTGCAACCACTAAAGCCATCATGCCACCATTTCTTTAGTAAGACATGAAGGAAGACTAACATTTAATAAAAAAAAGAAAAAAATCGAAAGATGTTCTGGGTCAAATATGGGGTAAAAAGCAATAAGAAAGAATGATTTTGATATCATGTTGACAGTAAATCCCTAAATAATATTTTAAAACATGGTTCAAGAGGCTCCAACAGCTTACCTGTTAGTGTGAGTACAGTGATTAGTAAAAACAAGTTAGCAGGAATAAGTCCTGACAGCTGATGGGTCTAGTCTCTGCGGGGCCGGCGGCCCGGCTGCTGAACCACAGAGACAGAAGGAAAAAACATGCAGTGAGTTAGGGACCCATGTCCCTTTAAACACATGCGTTCAGCATACATGTTTAGCATCTGAAGAAATTAGTGTTGTGAAACATATTTTGTCGCACTTGTTGTTAGTTCTGTAACAGCATCATTGAAATGCAATGTATTAATGGTAATGCTGAACTCAATTCACCCCCCTCCCCCCTGCTCTACCTTCTGGTTGCAGCTGTTTCTTGGGCACAGCGGCCATGGAATGGGGAATGGACATGGTGTTGAGGCGGAAGCCAGCGGGAAGAGTCTCTATGGAGCCTGGCATCATACCCATACCCTGGCCGGCACCCGGCCTGAAACGCTTACGCCATGATGGAGACCTTCGGAATGACTTGTCATCGCTCTGTGATGACATCACAACAACTGGCTTCAGTAATACGTATTATTACAATTATGCCAATAGCAATGGATGTTAGTGTGAATTTCCTCCGCAGAGAAGCGTTTCATTCAGAATTCAATTCAACTTAGCAGAAATATTTATTTACTGTACCTCTTCCTGACGCCGGTCCGTGCCCAATGCTAAAACATTGTTGAATTCCCTCTCTAGAATTTGCCTGGCCTGGGAGACACATGATATATAAGGACTCTCGAGATATTAAACAAATGTATTAATTGAAATGGACAAGTCAACAGAACAATACTCAGAAACCTATGAAGCATCTATAACATCAGACTAGTTCTCACCTGAGTGTTCTGCATGGGAATCTGTAGAACGAGGGCCAAGCTGCTAAAATCGAAGGTCTCATCAAGAGCGATAAGAGCTCCATGCACTCCACTTTCTATAAGGTTATTACTGTACTCCTTCAGGCCGATATTCTGAATCCACTGCATCACATGATCATTGGTCCACACCAGGGTATCTGAAGGTAGAAATTGTTCTTAAAAAACATATCTCACCAAGACCCCTTTCCTTAATATTAATATACAAAGTAAATATTCATAAGTTATACATCTCTTTCCTTTACTAAAAATTCTTTGCTTAAGGTTTCACATAGATTTCATCAACTTTCATTTTCAATACTTTTTTTCTTCTGAAGAACACAATGAAGATATTTTGAAGAATGTTGGTTACCAAACAACACTTGCTTAATATACTCTTCGAGACATTTCTAAAAATACCTTCTTTTAAGTTTTTCATACAAAGACGTCCAAAGACATGGGGTGAATAAATAGGAAAAAATGTGTTTGATTGAACTATCCCTTTATAAAGTAAAATAACGATAGTACTTAAGTGAAACTATAGCCTTAATGTACACTGTAAAACATGTTTCATGAGGCTTTGTAATAATCACAAAAAGAAACACTTATATTAAGTTAAAAATTATTTTAAAATTTTTTTCTCTCGAAAATATTTAAATAATTGAGTAAACATCCAACAGTTCATTGCTTAAGTTTATGTAAAAAATAATATATATATTATGATTGTAATATGCACTAATATTTTTTGAGAATTCTAATAGAAATATTTGAGTTAATCAGATATGCTTACTTTTTTACTTACATATACAGAAAAATTAAACAGTACAAAATACTTAATTTAATTCTTTTTGACTGTAGTCAGTGTTTGTGAAATAGTACCTAAGTACAGAATCAACCCAGTACCTTCTACCATCTATATGAATGAGTTTTAAAACAATGATACCGTGCAGTAAAGATCAACAAAGCACACAACCACGTTTAAAAATATATGTATTTGGGTAACAGTATACGTGCCGTCTGATCATTTCGCACAGCTGGTCGGCCTGCTTTCAATCCTGTGTATAATGTGCATAAGTGTGTGTGTCTTAAGCAGTTGGTGCGTGTGTGTCTTTAACGAACAAGATGAAAGATATGAAAAGGCTTCGACAGCTGTGTCAAGTTCAAGTGTTATGCTGTAGTTCAGCCGGGCGCCGTCCCTTTAAATGGATTTGACACTAAAAAGCTCAGCTGTTGACCTCACACATTCCTACCCCACAAAAACATGCACCAGGTATGGCCACTAGATAGTGCTCTGCACTTCACAACCTACAATAGCGTAATTAAATCCGAAAAGCGTTGCTACGAAATATTAACAGTAATTCACCTATACCTTTGATGTCATGTTGAAAATCTTCTCTTCTGCGTTCTAACTCTTTCCTGTCATAGTTGAGTCTTTTTAAACACATGATGCCGTAGTGCAAACTTGTCCTGTTGGATGAAAGGCACTTTAAGGCTTTTATAAAAATTCTATTTCAAATAAGTCAACTTGTTTTTATTACAACAGAATGAGGAATCGTGGTCTTTGTTACCGGTGAAAGCTGTCCACCATTTTCAGGTGTGTCCTCAGATCTTTCTTGGTGAGATGGTCGAGCATCCGAGCATCCACCAGGCACTCCATGAAGTAACTGCGGTATTGAGGCAGACCCAGACTGGGCAGCCACTCATTTCCAATCCACTCGTGGTTCATGTCACCATATGCCAGTGTCTGAGATTATTAAGCAAAATATACATTTTCCCATGCATTTATTTATTCTTTAATTTGTTGGATTCACTTAAATTATGTTTTGTCCTCATATAGTATATATACACATATACAGTATATGCACAGAACTGTTAAGTTCCTTAAAGAGTAGTGTCATTAGAAAATGTTCTAGACATTCATTTGAACATTGTTTGTAAAAACCTAGTGCTATTTTTGTATTCACAAAATAAGACAATAGCCAGTGCTCCACGCAGAGATCAGATGTCATCTTATATGTCGTCTTTGTGACATGATTAAAGAGAGAAGAAACTTTTAGTTCCTTTAGACCTGTGTTAATGTCTTCAAGATGTTTTCAAGACACCTTACCTGCAAAGCTACAGTTAAGTAAAAAGTTTTTACAGTACTGCATAGTTAAATTGTCATTGGATCTCAAATAATGATCAAGTAAATATTTGGAAATGTCAACTCATATTTTCTAAAGACACACTAGTGAAATGAATTCTGACTCAAACCATTACACCAATAAAAAGTATTGACGCTTTGCTTTTATACATAAGTGTATATAGTAAATGCAAATTGAAATTATGTTTTAAATAATATACATTTAAAAAAAATTATATATTTAATTGTAAAAACGTATAATAGTTATTAGTTAAAGATTAGATTAGTAAAAGTATAAAAATGAGTCAGATTCACATAGTAAAGGTCAGCGTAAAGCTCTTCTTTGTAAAGACATCGGGCTTCCTCACCTGAGCCCAACTTCCTTCCTCATTCTCCTGTCAGTCAAACCCCAACGTGACAGCGTGTTAGAGCACAGAGGAGACATCATTAGTGATATTTTCTCCCTAAACCCAGTTTTAGAGAATGAAATGAACACCAATCTAAAGCAGCCGAGATGGTTAATACTAGGGAACATATGCTGCTATGCAGTTAGTAAACTTTAAAGAAACAATTGTAAAACACAGATGAAAACAGCACTACACAGAAAATGCACGAATCACACAAAAATTCAAGAAGAAAGTTTGAATTGAAGAGGCGAATGGGGGTGGATTCAAAGAGATAGTGGGGGGACGTGGCATATGCACAGCACCGCGGGCACGAGGGAGCCACCCAGATGGACTAACCATTTTAGTGGAGGTTGCCATGTTTTCCATCTCCTCGTGAGTCACCCACACATTTCCGGAAGACTGCAAGGAGAGAAGGGCATGCATACGTTACACAGGAAAATGATCAAATATGGCACTGTCATCTTGAACATTAAGAATTGTGTGTTTTTAGACAACAAATCAGAAATAAAATAAAGCACTGTGGCTCGTACTGTGCGTGAGGTAAGCGGTGCTGACGGACTCGTCAGGGAAACCATCTCCTGAATGGCCAGCCTCAGCTTCAAGCGATGGAGCGGGTTACTGATGCCGATCTCCCGCTGAATCTCCGTGTCCGACAGTGCTGACATGATCGCCCCGCTCTTCACGTTGGCACGACATGCCGCAACGTACCAGGCCGGCATGCCCACCCACAGCTGGAGGATGTCAGAGAGATGAGTGTCAAAATGCTTCTTCATAACTTTCATAATCATCATCATCAGAGCGAGTGAGTGATTAGCGTAATTATCGAAATCCGCATCGCCCCGTGATTTCTGCGATTTTAATCATGGAGATCGGGAGTGCCAGGCTCATTACTGCGCATTGGGAGGGATGATGCTTGATGTCTCTGTACCTCGAGCCAGGAGACAACAGTTGGGCCATCCCACTGAGCGAAAGGAAGTCCTTTCCTCCTGGCATCCTCCAGCAGCTCGTGTCTGAAAGAAGACAAAGTAAGAGAAGGGCTTAGAAAATATACAACCCCGGGAGAAAACAACAACATCTGTCTGAATATATGAAGCGTAAACTGCAATAGCCCGTTCACACCAGGACCATTAACTATAAAGATAATGAGAATATTAGTGTCAACACCAACAGAAAGTAATTTTATGTTTATTTCAAGCTTGTGTGATGCAGTTTAGAGATAATACAGTTCAGTTTAAATTTGAGATTTTTTCGTATTTATAATTTGTATAGGTTAATTTTAATATTGGTCTCTTCTTTCTGTTGTTGTCTTTTGAGTACATTTTGCTTTTACGCTTAAACAAATCCACACGGAAGGGCTTATTAGGAAGCCTATTTTTTCTTTCACTACAATAGTTAGGCAAAAGAGATTCTCCAGAAAGGAAAGGAAAGTCTACAAGAACGAGGCTTCTTTTATGAAGTGCTATTTGTTAATCTGCAGGAAATGGCACTTTGCAATTGGATTGATCCGTCATTTGCTTTAATTGAGATGTGTAATTGGGTAATAGGGTTAGTGAGTATGACCACACTTTCTGAGAGCTGAATAAATGATAATGAAACAGAAAAACCTACTTTTTCTTCATCCTGCGATCTCTCTCTGCCTGCGTGCCCAGTTTGCTCAAGGTCATGGTGTCTCCAATGCTCATCTCGAAATCTGTACATTTACAATATGAAAAAACTTTAAACTAAGCAGTAAAAAAAAAGAAAACTCAACATGTCTGTTTGCAAGTGACTTATGTACTACCTGGAATAACAGGGGGTGTCACCTGGCCATCCCTGACCATTGGCTGGTCTAATCGTGCTTTCTCTTTCTTGCCGAAAAGACGGCCAATAGATGACTTTATGCCCTTCTTTTTGTTACCCCTGAATCATATAAAACAGAGAAATGTTATAGAAATTTTGATAAAAAGTAATGACAAAAGTTATTCATATTTAATAAATTACAAAACCATTTGAAATCCAGCAACATTTCAGGGGAATGATACAAAATTTCAGCCAATTGCTCACTCAACCCCTCTCAATTTTGAAGCACTACTGAGGCTGTCAGAACAAAAAGGTTTTTACTCTTTTACAGAAAGAAACAATGGTTTTAGAAAACAGAATATTCTGTATAGCAGTTTGCCCGCTTAGGGCTACAGGAGAACATGGTGGTGAATTCCATATAAAAGGACCTACACTATATGCACTGTTGTAGAAATAGCTCATTCTTAGATATTAAAAACAAAATGGTTCATTATGTAACATCTTTATTCACCTACGAAGACATGGTTATGTTTATTAAATTGGATTTCTTTTTGTAGTTTCTTGAAAAACGTAAATATTTCAGCACCATGTAACTGTCCTGCTGAAACATTGTATCTCCATATTTTTTTGTATAAATCATGATTTTTATTGCATGTCTTGCAATGATTCAAGTTTATATCAAAAAGCAGTGGATTGAGGAAGTGTGTGAATGTTATTATTAAATTCCTTGTATGTTCTATAAAAGACATATTCAACTTGAACAAATCTGGTTTACTGTTTTTTTGTATGAGAATATCCATCACGGCCCTTTATTAAGTTAAATAAAGTTTTGAAATATCAAGAGGATGAGTCAATGTTGACTTTTTTCATTTAAAGCTTAAGCTGTCTCTGGCTTAATAAACTGATTTAAATGATACAGACTCATGGTGGCTCACTGAGACTCAAGTGTGGGCTGCACAGTCTAAAAGAAGATGAACAAAGGCAAGCTGACAGTAATTAACTAGTTTAAAGACCCAAGAGCACTTCAGTGTGTGTGTGTGTGTGTGTGTGTGTGTGTGTGTGTGTGTGTGTGTGTGTGTGTGTGTGTGTGTGTGTATCAAACTCTTAACATTCCTCAAGTGTGCCTGCTGGGTAAATGATATAATCGGTTCAATCAGAGTGGGATCTTTTAGCACCTCAGATGTGATGGTCTCTGAAAGTGTGTGTGTGTTTACCCTCGGCCATCCTCCAGACTTCCCGTGAGCTGAGCGAAGTTCATTTGGTCGAGTCGGAGGCTGCGGGGGGACGAAGGGGGTGACGTCTCACACTTTATGGTGGCCTTATCCTCTCGGGCCTCCACGGGGGACTGCTAAACACATATTCTTGTCACAATATGCAGAAGATGTATTACACCAGATGTTCTTGAACAGCTCTGAATATGTGTTTTAACATTACATTTTCACTTATATTTTTATTTTCTATACATTCCTCATGCTCATAAGACACTACATAAATTCTAAACGCAAGCTGGTTTATTTGGAGAGGGACAACTATACACTTACAGCGACTCTCCTGCGGTGTTTTCTTAGATCACTAGGCTGATAGCGTAAGAATGAAAAAGAAGCAAAAAAGTTTAAGGCAGACAGGGGATTCAGTGTTTCCATTGTTAGAATGAGAAAATCTAATAGGATTCATTATGGATACTCATGAGGAGAGGGGAAAGTTTTGAGGCTTTGAATTCTGGCATCTTTTACTCACCCTTGAGTCGTCTCAACTCTTCTTACATTTATTTGTTGGGATTAACGCAGAGAAAAAATTTGGAAGAATGTACCAAAAGTTATAGGACGTCATTGACTACAATAGAGGTCAAAGTAACAATATAATTTTTTTCTGTTGAATACAAAACAGATATTTCGAAGAATGTAAGAAGACAAAAGGTTCTGTCGAATGTTGACTACTTTTTCCCTACTACATATTGTTGTCAATAGGGTCCAAAACCTTTTTGGCCACAAGCATCCTTCCAAATATATTTTTCTGTGTTCAACCAAACAATTATATTTATTAAGGTTTGGAACAACAAAAGAGAATTTTCATTTTTGGGTAAACTATCCCTTGAAATATAGTACAATGCAAACCGTATCCACAATTTGGTTTGGGATACCGTTTTCATAAACTCGCAAATACACACACCAGATAATTGTTCATGTGTTTTCTGCAAACATATATGAGAACAAGAGGGGCTGCCTGTCTCACCAGGGTCATGATGCCCAACTCATGGGCCGCTGAACCGGATGTCATCTTGGGTGTGGACCGGCCGCTGACGGGAGGTGAAGAGCTGGCAAGGGAGAGGGCAGTGACAGATGTGGGGATGGAGGAGCGTGGACGCAGGGTCACGTTGAGCCCATCCATGCTGCCGCTGTTCACCCGACTCTCCAGCTCATCTGCGCGTAGCTCTGCGTTTTCCCGTTCAACCTGGATCATTCTGAGAAAAAGGGGGTTTTTGATGGTCAGACAAGGATTTAGATAAGACCTATAAGAAAAATTTAGTAAATGGATTAACAATAAAAAATATGCATCAGTTTTAAGGCTGATCCTTTTGTTTTAAGCATAAACACTAAACATATATAAAATATAGCCTTATAATGCATAATAAATACCGTCAGAGAAATCAAATGCATAATGTATTCTGGCTGTTATTTATTAAAGCACTGGTGCTTATCTAACCAGAAACCCCACAGTTTACCCCACAGCTCAGCCAGTGAGTCATCTCACAGCGCCGTTCTATTCTCATCAAAGTGATAGTTTGGCTTTTGTCTGGTATTTCTATTCCACCACCTCTCAGATTCAAATTCATACAACAGGCTTATAAATATTGTCCTATATGACAGATGCTCTTCTTCCAGCGTCTTTATGCAGCTGAGACTGATCCAGTCAACAGCCTAATGTCAGGAAATCACTCTCTGGATTCAGACTGTCATATTTAGCCTGTCTGACACTTTCGGTTACTGTTCTAGTTTCAATGTTACTGTTTGTTCTAACACTCCAAAGCAAAAATATGTTTTTTTCTGCCTCAACGTAAATTTAAAATCTATCGTCATCAATGTAACATTAACCTGATTTAAAACTTTTGTGTAGAAACGAAAAGAAGATATTTTGAGAAAAGTTGGACACAAAACAAAGTTGGCTTGAATTAACTTCCACTGTGAAGACAAAAAGCCACTTTTTCTCGAAATATCTAAAATGAAGTCACACAGTGGTTTTACTAAAATAAATCATAATTTAGGTTTTAGTTCATTCTTAAAGTGATAGGTTCACCCAAAAATAAACACTCACTCTCTGCTTGTTACAATCCTGTATACATGAAAAACATAGAGATATTTGGAAGTATCTTTTTAACAGTTCTTGGATCTCATTTACTACTAAAATTGAACAAAATTAATTCGGAAGTCAAAGGTACCCCAGAACCTTTTGTTGTCCTACATTCTTCAAAATATCTAATTTTGTATACTACAGAATAGAAAACGTATTAAGCACTTAAATGCATAACAATGTCCAGAGTATAACACTGAATAGCAAAAAAGGCACTGACATATACATTTAGGTGATTACATTTTAATGAGCTGACATTTCCTGACATCCAAGCCATGTGTTCAATGATCCATTTCAACTGCTTAGCAAATGCTTAGCTATCCACTAAACAATTCAAGAGTGAAACTAGATTTTTCCTATTCAGAGATGTCAGCCCTTGCTTCTTTTTCCCAAGACAAAACATGGTAAAAGTATGCAGATTCAATTGTCTTTAACAAGTAAAGGATAAAAAATACCAAAATATATCTCTAAAATATACAACCTGTACACTATTCATCTGCCTCCTTTATTAACACTGTAAATGAAGGTGATAAAAGGTAAACAGTGTGCAGATCAAACCAAAAAGCCAACTTGGCCAATTGGCTCAAATCACCTGATCTCCTCGTTGATAGCATCCAGCTGTTCTTGCAACATGAGAGCGAGCGTCTGTGCATCCGAGTGCCCGCTGGGGGAAAGCATATCAGCAGAACTAAAGATGGTCTCCCGGTCATCATCATCTAGGTCCGACAACTCGGTGTCGCTGCCCATAAGGTGGGTACGGCTGGCACGCAGGCTGGACGGTTGAGAGCGATCCCAGTCCTGCTCCACCATAGGAAGGATCTGGTAACAAAAATACCCCCATTAAGGCATAAAAAGCATGGAACACCCTTCATGTAGTAAGACATTGGTGTGTCTGAAATGAGAGCTGGGCTGGTCTTAACGAAATCATTGCTTTTCTTTTTGCATGTTTTTTGCATGCTTTTTGCATCTGTGCGTTCCCTTTTGAATCTCATTTTTGGAGACACAAGAATTAAGAGAACTTAACTCTTATTGGAAGCAAAAAGCACAATCAACATGAAAATGGATAGTAAACCAACCAATAGTGTGCTGATCAATCTCATTTATAAGTTTTATGAGATTTCTGAAATATGAGACACGGATTGTATGTGAATTGATAAAGAGCTCAAAAAACTCAGAACTTACAGGTAAAGCATCCAATGAGGCCCAAAAAAACAAAGAGAGAAAGAGTGAGACATAATTGAAATAGTAAATATTGCTTTTGTCTTATGAGAGTTCTGAACAACGCAAAAGGCTGAGCATCACTGCATAATGACATCATCACAAAATGCACCAAAAGCACCAGTGTTTGTGTGCACAGAATTGATCCCTGCGTGCCTGTGGATAACAAAAAATTGAAAGAGCAGAAGCCTGAGGATTTTGGCATTTATGTAGCAAATTTGCAACAACTCTGAACAGGTTGGAGAGAGTCACAGAAGGAAATGTAGGTGTGACTTTAACACCTTTGTGGGTTCATCCCTGAGTGCCATCAGTCGACCTTTCTGAGCCCTCCGTATGACCCCAGTGGATGAGTAATGATCGCCCTGACCTTCCACCACCGAGAACCGCAGATCTGTGGCACTGCCAACATGAGACCTGAGAACCAGAGTAGAGAGAGATTGTTCAGATGCATAAAGCCTCATTTTAAAAAGAGGAGGTCAACTTAAGGATCATGTCAATGAAGTTAAAAGCGTTTGAAATCTGGGTGTTACCTAGGGTGGGTACCATCTCCATACACACTGCTCCTACGCTTCATATGATCAAGTTCTGATCGTAACTTCTCGATCTCCCCGATCAGCCTCTCCTGAGAACCAACAGCTCTTGGTTAGGTTAATTATAATCACGCGCAAGATTTTCTGCATGCATGCTCTCGCAGTTGGGCAGGTGATTAGAAATGCATTTGGGAATTCATTGACGTCGCTTTGGATTAAAGTGTCTGCTAAATATTTTTGAGAATTACACTTTGAGAATTCATACTTCATTAAAAACTGTGATGTTCCATATTTGGATTTATACACAATGTACACTTCTGGTCAAAGGGACATTCGAGTGAAATGTTTCTCGTATTTTAAAGGGAAAGTATCACCCTGTTTCATGCATTATAATTGCTTAAGATAGTTAAACATCTTGAGTTGTCATGTACAACGTGGTCCAATTATAAAAATCTGAGTAAGACGCATGATGTAGTATTTCTGTGCTCAATACATCCCCCCCTGCACAGCAAATATTTTCAGACAGACTTTTTTAAATCTGGAATTTGAGTCAATTATCAGCCATTCGCCATTTTCAGACATATGAAAAACGAGATTCTACACTATAGGTACTGCACAAGAATGTCAGAAACTGAATGTGATACTCCTTAAATACGATTTAGATCTGATGGTGTAAATCTGTATATGTAGTTTAATAGACAGACATATAACAAAACTTGATGTAATAAAAAATATTTTTCCAACAGTTGACTGAATATGAAAGAATCAACAGCCAATAATAAGCACAGAATAGACAAGAAACTCTTTTACGATTCTATAAAAAGCATCTCAGTGAGAGACCTAAAAGAAACTTTTTGATAAAATTATAAGTGAATTCTAGTCAATGGGTGACCACACTATAGATGATCAAATACATCATGATTTATTGTACATTTCATTTTGTTAGATATAACATAACTTCCAAAATCCCCTATGCTTGATTTCATAATTTTGATAAGTTTATTATTATTTAAAAATGTGGAAAAAATATAATTGATTTGACCGTTAGTGAAGTCTGTGTTTTTCGAAACTTTTTTTCATATGTACGATAAAGCAGTTTTGCATCAATGCAAAATTCTTAGATACACCATAGCAATAAACGTGAATGAAATTATTATTCAAAAATGTGAACGTTGAATATGTTAATGAATTTGTTTTAAGAAATCCATGTTAAAGTTGAACAACACAGTTATCCAAGAAAACCTGTGGATTGACAATGATACCTTATTGTGATGGAATTCCTCCATTTGTTTCTGGCAGTTTTCCAGATCATGGATGAGAGCATTCTTGATGAAGTTAAGAGGAAGTTGAAAGACAGAACAGACAAAGTTAAAACAGCATGTTGGGAATTTAATGACCTCCTAGCTCTCACTATCTCCTTGTGTGTGGCTTGGTTCTGTATGGAGTTTTATACAGGTCTGGCTTTCTTTAAAATGTATGTAACTTTGTCTTCTACTGACATTTGGTCTGGGAAATCATTCGGTTATGAGTGGTCTGTGTAGGAGCAAAATGATCGACAGTTTGTCATGAAAAACCGGTTCCATTTATGTTCATACAAGAGTCTTGAAAGACCTGTTAAGAGGATTCAGACCCACAGGGACAAACCGCCTTCCACACGCATTCCAACCTCAATAAATATTAAGTGTTAAATTCATGCCTTGTCCTCCAGCGCGGCCATGCGCTCCTTCAGGTGAAGCTGAAGCCTCTCATTGGACTCGGTGAGGAGACGGTCCACAGTGTCAGAAAGACGTTTGTTATGCTCCTCGTTCATCTTCTCTCTTTGCCGAGCCTAAATGAGGCGATAAAGATATTTATAA